>OX328096.1:75212766-75233949 GCA_946811185.2 Hippopus hippopus
TAGGCGATAGAATATCTCATGCACGGGATATGATATCGAAAATTTGATTTGAAAATTTTTCTGGAGAGTATAAAAATAAGATGGATGAGATTCGAGACGGACAATACGTGTTTATACCCTTAGTTATACGTTTCCCGGAAGGACACGAAGCTGCACAATATCTTATGTACACTCATAATATTAGGAATGGAGCTTGGAGGGAGAAAATCTATGGAGGAGGTATTCGTGCGAGGATCAATAGGGATGAACGTACCTTCGTCATGAGTACAGAAGCCATAAAAAGGTTGAACAATTTTAAAACCAAGGACTTCGATTACCCTATCCATAAATGGCGTTATAATAAAATAGCTATACAATGGGAGCATATTGTAATGAACGCTAATAGAGAAATAAAGTGTAGACAACTTTATAGAAATTATGGTGATGCCAGGAAAGTTGAACTTAGAAATCTTCAAGAGACTAGAGATCGAAACAGGATTGCTTGAGAGTCTAGAAATCGAAACAGGATTGTTCAAGTAGTAAATGGTAATGTTTTCAGATCAGACAGATGCGTTATTTGCTGGCAGAACGACGCAGAGGTACTGTTTTGCGACTGTGGTCATATACCCGTCTGTGTTGGATGTGATTCGAGCACATTAAAAAAATGTCCCATCTGTAGAAAGAAAGTAACTATCAAGAGGGTGGACCAAGAGAAGAAGAGTGATAATAGATATCGGAATGTTAGAGATGGTCTGTTATGGTATACGCCTCAGGTTTCATCGGTGTTGTTTGGGATGTGTTATATTATGTGGTTGTTGATCTAAAATTTAAAAAATTTCTGTGCTATAAAATTTAGATATGATATCTCTTGCAGGGGATATGATATCGTCTTCGAGTGCATCAGAAACTCGAGTGACTGAGTTCGTGGGGTCGTGTCATTTTGAGAACCTGACGTTGTGGTGCTGAGATGATGGGGTGCTCATCTGGGGTGCGTGGTGAAGTGTGGTGCTGAGATGATGGGGGTGGTCAGTTCGTGGTGCTGTGTCATTTTGGAAAACCATATTGTGGTTTGGTGGGCGGGGTGTGGTACAGTGTGGTTGCGGTGAGGGTGTGGTACAGTGTGGTTGTGCACCAGAACTCTCCTTTTACAACTACTCAGATAAAAAACTTTTTCTTAATCATAATTGCTTTGAATGCGTGGTACAAGAAACACACATGGCATTTCAAGATGTATATTTCACTGATTTGTTAAAATGGAAATACCTATAGCCAAAGTTCAACAAACAGACTTTTTTATGTTCTATACCGGTTGCTTAGAATTCAACATTTATCTGGTTCATTTCTTTATTTTAGATAAGAAGATGATCGAAGACTTACTGGTATGCCTATTTTATGGCATTACATTGGTTACGTAATTCGGTCTATTAGCGTATAATTAGTATACTTGTAATGGTACATTTTTTGGTCAGTATTCTGACACAGAGGATCATAATGACGTAGGGAATGAGACTTCATACTTCCACAGTAAAATCAACATCAGCACCATCAACATCATCATCATGCATAATAACCATGATTGTTACTGTTTAGTTTTGTTATAGAAAGTATGGTTGTTGTTTTTCCATTGTTAGCTATTCGTCAGGTTAATATTTGGCATCGTGAAACAAGGAAATAATAGGAAGCATCATGCCCCAATTTTTAACCTTAATCATACCGTGTGGGGTCCATATGGACCTCACATGGTACTCTGTCTGTCTATGATACAAACGTTGAAGCGGCAGGGAACTGCCATTTTATGATTTTGTTACTAAACATATTCTTAACCTGAATTTACATAGAAACTTTGATTGCTTCACAGTGACTAGAATATGAAACCGAAAATCTGTTGGGATCTGTGCGAACCCAGACAATATCATTATTATTCTATCTATCACGCATGTTATACTCACCTCATAATCACGTATTTCAGTTGACAAAAAATCCATAAATAATACCAGGAGTAGTTGATTACCAGTTACTGGACTTACACAAATAATATTCCAAACATTTGTACACAAGAAATCGAGAATGGTACAAGTTTTTGACTGGAGTCCACACGGACCCCACTTGGTATGATTAAGTTGGGAAATGTGTCGGTAGAATGAAACTTGAGCAAGACTAAATATAGATGTTGGATATTGGATGCTTTGGGTTTGATATTTCCATTGCCTAAATCTTAAAATCTGGAGAATCCTGACTTCTTTTTATTATTATTATTATTATTATCCATCTATTTTATTTTGACTTTGAAATGAGGGCCATTTTGTATGTTATCATGTTCTGTTCACTTATTTGTCGCTACTAGTAATTTATATTTTTTGTCGTAAACTTTTTAGCGATTTGTCATCAGTATAATCAAAAGTTGCTTTATCATTTATTTGTTTGGTATCGTACACGTTCAACTGTAACAAGAACTCTATTGATATTTCAGCTGATCAGTTAAGGAGTAATAATCAGTGATCTCATGGAACATAGTTCCTTCATTTCTAATGCGCTTTCTTATTTTCAAATGCTATTCTGTGAGGGAAGTGTCTGTAATCTCGACAAAAGGAAATCCTGCTTTGCACAATGCTACCTTGGAATCGTTGTGAGAATAGCAACTCGGACTGTTTCAAAATAGATTTATGCAAACCCTCTTTGTATATGTTTTGATACTTTCTATTTGTAGTAAAATTGTTGTCTAAGAACAGAGTAGACACTTCATTGAATTCTTTCAATATCTACTGGGCGTTTCCTCGTGTCATAGACATTCTAAACAAGTATATGATATAAAGAAAAATTTTGTTTGTATACTCAATAAACAAAAGGCAGATTCAATGTAAATTTATAGAATATTAAATATAACTCATAGAAATGTTTTAGTAAACATGGTGAATATATTCCAATGAAGCGACGAGGAGGACAATAACAATATTTGCTTTATGAATCTGTTTTATGTTGTTGAATATACTTTCATAATGTGTAGAATGATCTACTGTGAGCGTTATTGTTTTCCTTTTCATAAAAGACAACTTCATATTAGTATCGAACTCGATGAAGAGCCATCAATTAGATTAAAAAATATATCTAACCGATTTTATTCACTTGATAAAATACGTTAATTTACTCAATTTTGACAATAGATGTGATAGATACAATCCTGAATAGAATCAATTCTTCTGGGTTAACAGCAAAAACTATATTTAAATCCTGCTAAGATCATAAGATTTCCAGAAAAGTTCAACATGTGGCACTGTTTATAATTTAAGGCTTCTGCAACTGATGGATAGTGTATATTTCAGTCGAAAGGCACATTGTTTTTCATAACGTTTAGTTTAAACATATTTTATTCAATATAATAACATATATCAATCAATTACAACAAAACATTACGAAAAGGATCGGAACGAAAGCATCAAAGCTTATATAGTTCCTCTCCCTAAAGAAAGTCACATGGGATAACAATAATAGTAAACCAAGTTATTTGAATACACACACACACACACACACACACACACACACACACACACACACAAATGAACTTATAGTGAAAAATTGAGAGAACAAAAAATACTGGAAATAGAGAATGAAAAAAGGAATAGTGATTGGAGGTTGTGCAGAGTAAGGGAGAAAATGTAAGATCAACTTTGATAGGCCGCATGTGTATGTGTGTCCGCGGCAGTACAATATTAAAAGAGAGGCACCATATACTCGTACTAGTACATATTAAATCTAACTAGAAACTCAAGCGAATCTACCGCTATTCTCAATGAAAGCATGAACCGCATTAAAGATTGTTTTCATTTTCTGCAAGGGAAAGGTTATTGTTACCAAATAGGACGATGTCACTATTATAATCAGATATTTCACAAATACATTGTCTGAATGCTGTCCTAATATTACGATAAAATCTGCAAACAAAGAAGTAGTGTTTATTGGATTCTATTTCCCCGCAACGACAAAGAGGGTTTTCTACAATATTTTTCCAGAATAGGTGTTGCTTTAAATCACTACAGTTATTTCTAAGACGAGCATGTAAAACCTGCAGTCTTCTTTCCCCATGAACAGTTTGTAGGGAATTTGTTTATCTTTATCTAACATACGTTTAAAAGATGAGAGAGAGTCTGTCTCCCATGTAGACTGTGGTAAAGAGTTCCATGCCTCTATTGTTGAAGGTAGAAAAGATTTCATATAAAGATTAGTTTTGCAGACGATGTTTGATAAATCGTTCGAATTACGAAGATTGTATGTTGTATTACTGCCAATAGTGGTCGGTACTAGAGAACATAAATAGTTTGGAACTAAACCATTTACCATTTTGAAAAAAAAGAATAAGTTAATGTTTGTTCCTACGCTCTCTCAGTGTTTCCCAGCCTGATTCTCTTCTAAGGTCTGCAATTTGACAGGAGCTCAGTACATCCCGTTACAATCCTGGCTGCCTCGTTTTGAATCTTTCCGAGTTCTTCCTTTTGGTACTCGCGCACATTGTCACAAATAATATCTCCATATTCAAGAATCGGTCTGATAAATGAGAAATATATGATTTGAAGTGAAAGGCGATCGAGCTGGAACCTCAAACGTCTTAAAACACCAGTTCTTTTCCACGCCTTTTCAACGGCAGACTGCACTTGTTGATCCCAGTTTCCATCACAGGATAGATAAATACCAAGCTGTTTGTGAAACTGAACTGATGGAATAAAAACATCTGACACAGAGAGATCAGGATGAACAGGTTTGATACGTTTTCGAGATATTAACAAAGATTTAGATTTAGAGGGTTTGAATTTAACCAACCATCTGTCAGCCCATTTACTGACCTTATCTATGTCCGATTGTAAAATGGCGCCAGATATAGCTGGAGTATCAACTACTATAGAAAGACTTGTGTCATCAGAAAACAAATTGATACCAGATTCAATATCTTGCACAATATCATTGATATATACCAAAAATAGCAATGGACCTAATACTGAACCCTGTGGAACTCCAGCTTTTACAAATGATAGATCGGAAGAACCTCCAGGAAAAACGGCTTTTTGAGTTCTGTTGGTCAGATAGTCCTGCAGGAATAATAAAACCTTGCCTTCTGCAGCATGTAATTTGAAGATGAGACTCTTGTGCCACACCACATAATATTTATTCAAAATCAATAAAAATATAAAACATGATATTGTACACTATGGATACGTTTTTGAGTACCAGCCATTTTAGGCCCATGAACATGACAAAGTACAGTGGAACAAGGTCTAAAACAATTGTGGTGCATATAATGTAACTGAGTTGCCTATAACACTACATTTGTTTGGAATGAAGATTGTTATAAATCTTAACGATTTTACAAATAAGATAAGCATACAGGTATATAACTTTTTATGACAATTACAAAGCCTGGGACAGAAACAATGATTTTGATTAAAGTTCTGCATGCAGTGGCACCGTACTGAGCACTTAGAAAAAAAGGTTTCAAGCAGTTGAGCGTGATGTCTTCTGCGAAGAAAAAAGGAAAATTATGTATATGAAGTGAAATAAATTCAACATTTCAATTGTTGTTTTAGAAAGGCTTACATTCTGTCTTGAGCTATATCAGAATTCGCGTGGCAAAGCCTTTTCATTGCGGTGTCAAAACCTGGCTAAAATTGAACGAGTGTTCATGTCAAGAACTCGCTGTATCAAACAAGAGTAGACTGTATGAAGTCTTGGCACCTGCCAAGCAACTGCGAAGAACTAGCTATGAATAACTTATCAGACCAGGCTCGAAAATTACCGTAATGTAAATTTTGACATTTAATTTGTCAACTAGAGAAACGGGCAGCACAAATAGGCGACTTGGTACTATTTTTCTCTTTTGCAAAGTGACGAATTACTATTCATTATTCCATTTAGAAAGTGTCAGGCAAATGGGAAAAATATGAAAAGTTTCGATTAGAAAATGCTGAGATAAAGCAATCAGACATGGATAATTGACCCTGTCACAGACATGGCCGACAGTGAGTGGCATTTGCCGATAGCATAGATTAAGATCAGATGTCAGAAAACATTGATCTGCACAGTCAGCAATTTGTCTGTTTGTTTGTTTTTCTTGTGGAGTTGTACCTTTAATCTGAAAAGAAGTAGTGTGTTGATTTGAGGCCAAGAGAGTTAACCGTTTTAGCGACATAGGCGATAGTGGGGATCTTTTCCGAACGTGCATTCTGATCCTAACCTATACCATCACTGCTTTTATCTAAGCATATCAAATAAAATAATTTGAGTTTTAGGGGGTAATATTTTCAGGCGTCGAAAAAGTTCAGTTTTGAAATTGAGCCATTCCCTGGAAAAGGGGGTTTAACGCATCCTCGTGATGCGTTTTACCCACTCGTCACAACTCGGCCGATTCTGTACCTACATCTAACCTCGTCCGTATAACGGTCGTTTCCAACTGAACTGCCAACCACGTGATCTTATACATGGCGTCGCCACTGTAAGTCGTTTAGCAACGACATCAACAACCTCGATGAAATTATTCACATCTATCTATCTGTCGGTGAAAACCCTAACCGGATTTGATAAACCACGTTAAAAAATGAATGTATGATCTGTTTGTCAACTGAAATATAGTTGGAAAGATTTCGATAGAAAATTGAAACTCGGGTTTTCTTTTTTAAGAGGAGCCTTACAATTTTCAGAAAGGTAAACCGGCGTAAAGCCGGGCGATGAAATGTAGCGATCTGGTGCATATCAATCCACCAGATACAGCCGAGGGATCTGATGGCTCCCATCACCCGAGGTATGCCGAATGGCGTTTTACCATGCAAGTCATCACATAACGTTTTATCCATAAAATCTGTTTGTCTGACTACGGACTGAATTATAAGGTAAAATAATCCTGAGACATGCAGAGAATTGACCAATGGCAAATTATTCGACCAAGGTCAGCCTGCACGGACTGTGCAAGCTGACCTGGATCGGTATTTCTTGCAGATACATTAAACCTGCTTACAACAGAGCACGATTCATACATTTGGTGCTAAAATATAGTTGAAGTAAATGTAAGTAGAAAATGAAACGACTTTCAAGCTTTATAGAAAGAAGCGAATGTCTTTGTTTGTTTTGAGTTTTATGCAGATTTGACAGCTTACGTCAGCCTTATCACGGTGTTCAGTGAACCTAAGCTTGTGTTTCTGAGCTGTATTACGCTAGTACAGTACTAGCTATCTTTCCAACCTACTGATTACTTTCCCACATGGAACAGGGGGTAAGAGGCAAAAATTTGCCGGAAAGAAAGTTTGCCTCAGCCGGGTATCAAACTCGCAATCACCAGGTCACGAGTCAAATAAGCTAACCACTAAGCTACCCGGTCTGGCACTTTACTTCTGTACATGTACCTGCCATCTTACCCACTGAGCTTGCAAAGCAGTTGCGATTTACTTTTTGAAGGTTCCTTAAGGCCCGTCTACTCTAGCAAACATTTATTTACAAATACAAACAAACTTTTGTTAAATGATGTTTGTTCATGTTTGTCCGCAGGTGTCTATACTACAAAAAACAATGACAAACGTTTGATGGTGTTTCAAGAGCATGTGATGCATCCATCAGATGATAACAAGTCAGTTTTTTACAGGTTAGTTTTTTTTGTATAGATCCAGGTAACAGAAACATCGGTCGCCAGCTGGGTAACCGCTCCTTTCGAGGAATTTCTTTATTTGCTACCATTTTTTTTTTTCTAAAGAAGTGAGACTTGAGAACGCGAAAAAAAGAGGGTATGCAGGGAATAATGATGTCTAGAGGATAATCAACTGGTTGTGTGTGATATTAAAAATCTGTCACTAGAATGGGGTGTGATGTGATGGGAAAAAACGAGTTCGAAGGGCGAGATTTTTAACTACATCAAACCCTATTTTGGGTGGCAGATTTTTAATATCACACAACCAGTTGATTATCCTTTTTATTATATTCCTATTTCTCCATTTTTATTCTAATAATTATCAAAAATGATACAATATGAGCAATATAGGACAAAAGTATTCAGGCAAACATTCTAAAACTATAACGTCCTTAGTGATGATATCATAATTACCACTAGTGGTGTTATTTAATGTGCAATCCCATTAATTCACCGACAGGAATATAATAAAAGGCAATATAGTATATAATACAAGTAAATGATTATACAGTCAAGTCAGACAGTATTTAGCAACAACCTATATGGAAGGAACAAACTGACAGGTGGTTGCTTCGTAAGGGTACATTTAAACATAACTGGCTTCTTTGAGAACTCATTTATGCTTGCATAATATTTATCCTGCTCAAAGCTATTTTTGGCAAAATATATCTCCATATCGGACGGTGAAGATCCAAGATCAGACTGCACATAACGTGCAGTCTGATCTTGATCTACACTGGCTGCAAAAGGGCCTTGAGTCGAGCTTAGATGCCAAAAAGTTAATACGGGGATGCGTGCTAAATAGAGGAAGCCGCTAAATGTGTTGTATTGTACTTTGTGACTTGTAAAGCGTGATATGGGTGAGAAAAAAAAAAAACAGCGAGTAACAAGCATGTGAATCTCTCTGGGTACCTAACGTTAAATTTTTGTGCAAGCCATACTGAAAGTATTAATTTTGTTGATGACAAAATAGATGTTAGCTAAAAAAAACTCCTTTTCAAAAAGGTAGAAAACATTGTTGGGAAAAAAAAGAATACTGGTTACGAGTATTTTCTTCTTTTCTCAAAAATGTTGTCATAAGGTTTCTTCCTCAGCTTCGTTAACAGTCGGGAATGTTCGGTAAGGGGTTAACCCTTAATTTGCTACGATTTTTGAAAAAAAAAAAAAAGATCGCTGCAAGATGCTAAATGTTGTCCTCATGTGACAGTGTTTTTTAGTCTTTACCAGAAGACAAAATTTTGGATTTGACCAAATTCAAAGCATTTTGAAAACGACAATTTGAATATGGCTAGAATGAAGGGAACTGTCTGTGAAAAGATAGAAAACATTGTGGGAAAAGGAGAAAATCCTAGTCACCAGCTTTTTCTCCCTTTTTCTCCACAATCTTTTTAAAAGCCCCCTTTTTTTTTCTCGGGGTCAATAAAACACGGGATTGTTTGGTAAAGAATGATATTTATATTTAGAGTCCTGCGTGGCTCAGTGGTAAAGTGTAGGACTTGTTATCTGGAGGTTTCGAGTTGGAGCCTCACTGGAAGTACCTATTTTTTCGTGGGAGTGTCTAAGGGCAAGACACGTCAGAACCCTAGTCTAGTACTGGTGAAACCAAGGACAGACATGAATATGTGATATGACTGAAATAATGTTGAAAGTGGCCTAAAAAAATCAATCAGCGAATCTCACATTTATAACTTGACCAACAGTAATTTCCTTATCAGATTCAGGCTTGTTAAACGTGAATTCTGATTTCTAAGTTGCAGCGAAGCTTTAACCTTTCACCTATTTTATGTCTTTACCACACAAAGCCGACTTTTACTGACCCTGTGGAGGAAGCCTTTTGAAAGCATTGCAGGAAAAGGAGAAAATGCTGATAACCAACATTTTCTCCTTTTCCTGCAATGTTTTCCACCTTATCGAAGAAAAATTGCATCATTTGCTCCACACTGAAATTGATGTCTGCAAAAGCTTTCAATTTGGACAAGTCTACATTATTGTCGTATGTTAAAAGGTTAGAAAAACCTGCTAAAAAAAGGTTATTAAAACGTATTGAGGGAACAGGAGAATATGCTGGAAATCAGCATTTTATCCTTTTTTCATAATGTTGTCGTCTATTGGAAAGACCTCAAGACCACTGTCAATATCGTGATCTGCAGACATTCTCGATTTGGAAAAATCCTGTGTTGTTTGGGACAGCGTTTTAAAGACAAATAAGTAGGTGTGCAAATTGACAAGCTGAGCTAATTATCATAATGGATACGAACCTTATTATTTATATATTCATTCACAATCGGTCTGAAAGCATTTTTTTTTTTTTTTTCAAAATAGCCCTTGCTGATATAATAGACAAAAGAAAAAAGTCGCGGTGCTGTCAGCATCCCAATTGGTCGACACTGTATTACCAGACTGTTTAAAAAATCACATAACAAAACTTAATGTCGGTTGCTTGAATTAAAAAAGATGTCCGTGTAATAATACCTTCTATCATGGAATCTTTACATTTAATTGAAAATAGTCCATGCGTATTCTTCCAAAGAACCATTTGGAAAAGATTTCAATTTAATTAAAAAGAAAGAAACGATTGGTTGCATGGTTTTTTAGTCACTTTCAACATTATTTTAGTCATATCATAGCGACAGCTCTCTTATTCATGTGTGTCACTGACTTACAGCATCTTCTTCTTTTCCTACAATGTTTTCAAAAGCCTGCTTCCCCAGGATCGATTGAATACTGGGCGATTTGGTTATGGGTTAGTTGAAGAGGTTATGAAAAACGAAGAATATTTTTACAAAGAGTAATTCCTCTTTTGTCCACAATGTTTTCAGACTTATTCCTGTATGAAACTTAGGTTCAGATTCATCATGCCTTTTTAAAATGGATGCCTTTTTCAAAGTCGTCCATTTTGACTGTGTTTCTGAAGCAAACAAGTTGAAATAAAAAAAAAAAAAAAAAAATCGTTTCTTCAAAGTAACGAGAGTACTGAGGCTCGTATCAAAGAAATCGAAATTGTTCCGTAAACAACTTCATAGCAGAAAAACTTTGAAAAAAAGCCCATTGACCCGTCGATATAAATTAAGCTTAAATGTATGTGGACATTGTGGCAAAAGGATACCCTGCACGTAAAGAATTTTTAAATGTTTACACAATACTTTCTTGCAAGTGATCTTGCACAAGACGATGGAAGTCGTCAACACCCTCTATGATATCAGAGCACAACAGACAAATACGGTATTTTTACATCACTGTAGTAAACTGACTCAGGAAAAACTGTGGGACCCAAAGGAACTGCTTGTTTGGTAGAAGCCCGTAACCCCTTTTCCGAGTTTGTTTATATAACCCTTTGGCTGCTAAGCGCGACCCACTGACCTTTTGCGGACAGTGTGGATCAAGATCAGACTGCACAGAACGTGCAGTCTGATCTTGGATCTACATTGTCCGATAAGAAGATATTTTCTCCCAAAAAATAATTTCAAAAAAAGGAGACCAGATTCAAGTTGTTTCTATTGGCCTGAACGTTCTATTAAAGCTATTTAGCAGGATAAGGGTTGAAATAAACAGTGAGTGTTTGTCGCTTTAATCATTTATTTCTTTCTCCACTTACAATAAATTGTAGATAGTAGACCTGTTAAATACAGTTATAAGTAGATAGACCACTGCACTAAAAATAATGCACCCTTTTGAATGGCCGAAATTCTATAATTCAAATTTCAAACAGATATACGATTCATACAAAATATTATGTTGTAATAACTTTTATCATGCTTACATTTGCTCAGAGCTGCGTGAGAAAAGTTGATACCACACGAGGTCGAAGGTCGAGCTAGATGTCAAAATTTATTTATGCATTGAGAAGCAAATGCAAGCACCAGGAAAGTTAACACAACATGGTTTTCCTTTTATTATGTATCCACATCTTTTAGGAACAAAATATTATAATTATTGACAATTGTAATAAAAAAAAAAAAAGAAAAAAAAAACGAAAAAATCATATGGTAAGATGGCAATTATTTCGTTTTCATGAATGGCGGATAAATCCCAGCTACAATGGCGTAACACTCTGACAAATCAAAATGAAAATCAGTCTGGACGTATTCTGCACGCGGGGTTTTGTTACCATACCATATTGTAGTAACATTCTAGGTCCTTGTATTTGATTCCAGGAGCATAAGCAAATCTGATATCGCGCAAAACCGAATGTCAAATGAGACGTCAAAAATTTTCTTATGCTGCGAGAAGCAAATACAAGCACCAGGAAAGTTACTGCAGCATAATATTCCTTTTATTATATATATTCAACTTTCAACGACAAACTTTTGCAATTATTGTCATTTTATCAAAAAAACAGTAAACAAATTCAAACAAATAATGGATAAGTCAGGAATAAATTCTTTTTTATGAATGACGAATTAATATCCTTGTGGCAAATGAAATCACAAATTAATGAAAGCGTATTTCATATGAGAGAAATGTCAACGTACCATATTTGGAACCTTATTTGACACGGTATGGGTACGGTTTTTTTGTCCTGTATGGTATTTTATCCGCGTGCCATGCGTGTACTTGATCCGGAAAAGTTTCAGGTATATAATAAAAAGGAGATAATTACTTTTTTTTATTTCTGTGAAAGATAGAAATTTATTTCATCGAATGAACATAATCGGTAATTTGTGAACATTCTCAGAAGTATTTTCACGAGTGGCTTCGCCATTCGTGAAAATGCACCACTCGTGAAAATATTACCGATGGTGTTCACTCGATGAAATAAATTCCGATCTTCAGCGAAAAAAAAATATCTTTTTTTTTTTTCATGCTTGTAACCTTTTTTTTTTTTTTTTTGTTGGGACGTCAAAATCAAGCAAAGTTGTTTTCTGTAATTCCCCACGGCGTACCCCTCTCCCACATGAGAACGCATTACGATATTACGTAAAACGCAAGAAATGTAGGCAAAATCACACGTGTCATATTTTTCTCTGGTTGAATTGCAAACACTGTTTTCCTAGGTAACTAGTGCGTGGCAACTACTTTTTCAGTCAGAAATTGAATATTTAGGAAAGTTCTATGAAATCTGTATTTTTCACTGGTCTTAACCATGAAATATCAAACCATTATCCACCATTATTTACTGGCTAAAACTACCGAAAAGCATTAAAAGAATAAGGGATAACCTAAACTGTTGTCGTACCTGATTTTATCCGTCGTTAGATGTTACATGTATGTTAGCTGGAAAAAAATATCGGTATTATATATATATATATATTATCATGGGTCCTAAGAGGGCTAAAATTGATGAAAGTAATTCCGACAGTTCGCCGTCGGAATCCATTTCTTCAGTAATGGAAGAACAAGGTGATAAGCAATTGGCTGAAATTAGTGTTAAATTATCACTGATTTTGACAGCGATACAGGATCTGACAGATGTCGTCCGAGAAACAAACAAGCGTTTGTGTCCGGCACAAACAGATACTGCGATGCATGAAATATCACCGGTTATTAAAGAAATCGACGAAAACATGAAGAAAAAAAACCCACAACAAGCAGCTTCTGCGGACATTTCACAAGTAAGAAACAGCTCAATAGAATCCCAAGCAATGCTTGTTAAAAATAGAATTTCGGATTTATGGAATAAAAAATTAATTGCAAGGAGGGACGCCTACTGGGGAAAAGTAAGAAATAGCGGCCATCTAAAATTCTATGAAAGATGGTTATCTTCGACACCTATAATTATTCCTAAAAAAATTCAGAAAGCAGAATTCACAAATGAAAGAGAGGACCAGCGAATGCTTAGAGAAAGAGCTGTCCTACAAGATTTTCAGAATGGAAATTGAAATGCTAAAATTGAGAGAAGATTCATGCCTAGAACGTATACGACGGTTAGATACAGAGGTGGAAGAAATCATATTTGGAAAGTGTTCCGGGCCAATTTCAGATTTTCTCTTGGAATTATGGAAACAACAAATTAAAAGAAACGAGGACATTTCACACAAAAGATGGTTAAACAACGAACGTTGGTTAACGACTTACGAAGAAAATTTCCTACTTACATACCAAGATACAAATACATTCTTTAAAAAAACAGCCAGTCAACGCAATAACCAGAAAAGAGGTCCTGCAACATATGCAGATGTTGTCCGAAGTAGGCCCCGTCCTCGTCAAAGGGTACAGACACCAGACCAAAGTCTCCAAAATCTCATTCAACAATTATCATTCAAATTAAATGGACGACGAAATTCCAACAGGCGAAACAAACGACAGAACAACTTTAGACAAAATAGATCAAACAATTCGCAGTTCGATTCAGAAGTAAATGTGGTCGATCCTGACGCTTTAAATTTTCTCCAGGAAGACCACAACTGGAACCACTTACATTAAATGAAGGTAACCTAGCTGAAACTAAAGAATTATTTACAAAAATTTTTAATCTTTCAAAACGTAAGTTAACTGAAATAGAAATAAGTGTCTTGTTGATGGGTTTTAAATTTACCCCTACACCCGAAAAAAGTAATAAAGAGGAACTTAATAATGATGTTAATGAATTTTTTCGTAGTTTGAGACTTAAAGAATTTTTTCACGGTAAAGAAAACACAGACAATTCTATAGTTAAAAATAAATCCAACTTCGACCCACCGAGCGGTCGCAATATTGTGCTAGATTCATATATATCCACCAGTAGAGTGTTATGTTCTAATACAAGTAAGAACAATAAACACATCAAACATAATATAACATTAAAACAACGTGAAGCTATAAAATCTTTGGCACACGACACTTCTATTACCATTAAAGAGGCAGATAAGGGAGGTGGCATTGTTATACTGAATACTGAATTTTATAAAACAAAAATTCTTGAAATGCTTAGAGATGAAAGTTACTATAAAACTATTCCAGATAGTAATCAATTACAAGTTTTCAACAAAATCAAAAATCTTATAGCAGAAAACAAAAGAATGACCAATCAAGAGAAGAATTTTTTATTGAAATTCGAATGTAAAACTAGTACTTTCTACGGCTCACCTAAAATACATAAGAGCCAAATTATTCAAAGCTCTTGTTCTAATAACCATTCAGACTATATTGAAATACCAGATCCTGTGGACTTAACACTAAGACCTATAGTAGCAGGCCCTTGTTGCGAAACGAGTCGTCTGAGCTCTTTTTTGGATAAGTTACTTAAACCTTATTTGCAAAAGGTTCATAGCTACCTACGTGATAACATTGATTTCCTTAACTTCATTCCTGAAAATGTTCCAACGCAGACTAAACTCGTTTCCTTTGACATAGTAAGTCTATATACTAATATTCCACACAGTTTAGGACTAGAGTCTATTTCCTTTTGGCTGGATAAGCATCCAGAATTGCTGTCCGAACGTTTTAGTAAAACGTTTATTTTGCGGGGTCTTCAAATTATTCTTGAGAACAACAATTTTTCATTTAATAAGTCGTTCTATAACCAAACCAAAGGTACAGCAATGGGAACTAAAGTGGCCCCTACATATGCTATTCTTGTCCTTGGGTTTTTAGAGGAAAAACTCTACAAAACAGTAGAACATGAAAAGGGTAAAGTATTTGCTAAATTCGTACGGGATCAATGGAGAAGATATTTAGATGACTGTTTTATATTCTGGCAAAGACCATCGCAAGATCTAGCTTATTTTTGTACGACTCTAAATTCTCTCCATAAGGATATTATGTTTAAGATACAAACCAGTGATTATCAGTTACCCTTTCTTGATGTTATGGTCATCAAAATAAATACTTCTATATCCACTGACGTATATTTCAAGTCTACAGACTCTAAGCAGTATCTAAATTTCAAGTCATGCCATCCAAAACATACTAAAATTAACATCCCATTTTCCTTGGCTCGTAGAATATGCACCATTGTTTCTGATATAAGTGTTCGTAATTCCCGTCTAAAAGAATTAGCTTCTTTGATTGACAGGAACTATCCAATGCAGGTGATAAAAACAGGATTTATAAAAGCATTACAAATTCCAAGAAACAGTCTTTTAACAGTTAAAGAAAAGACTGAAAAACCTATTATACCGTTCGTATCCACCCACAATCCTGAAAACACTGAACTATTCGGATTACTTAGATCTAACTTGACTATTCTAAGCGGGGATGAAAAAATGAATAGTATAATCACAGACACTAAAATCATAAAATGTAAAAGACAGCTCCCTAATCTTAAACGCCTTATTACGCGGTCGGAGTTCAGTCTAGACACATCCGCTTGCGTAAAAAAGTGTGGACAACCACGATGTGGACTGTGTGATTACATTATTGAAGGTAACAACATTAAATTAAATGATAAAACTTTTTTTGTAAAAGAAAATATGGACTGTACTGTTAAAAATGTTATTTATGTTTTAATTTGTAATGGGTGTAGGGAATTTTACATCGGACAGACCGGTGACAAATTAAGGAACAGAAAAACAGTACATTATCAACAAGTCAGAGACCCATTAACAAGACAAATGCCTTTAAGTGCGCATTTAGATAAATGTTCCAAAACCTCTCCGAAATTCTCGATCTTTCCTTTCTTTAAAATGCATAACGACAATGTTTCAGCTAGGTTACTTAAAGAACAATCATTCATCAATAGATTTATGCCTAAATTGAACATTAAGCCATAACGTCATCAATTATTGCGTTATGTGTGTAGCAACGCGACGTTGCTACGTGATTTATTGTTGCCCTGATGAGCTTTCAAAGCGAAACCGGTTGGCAATAAACGTTATTCATATATACTCCCATGTGATGTTATTTTTGTTTATTATGTAATATCCTTGAACCGGCACCATTTGATTTTTTCACACACACACACACACACACACACACACACACACACATATATATATATATGTGTGTGTGTGTGTGTGTGTGTGTGTGTGTGTGTGTGTGTGTATATATATATATATATATATATATATATATATATATATATATATATATATATATATCCTGTCGTGTTGTCATTCACCTCCCGAATTTAATACTACAACTACTCAAAAGCGATATTTATAGCAATTAAAAAAAATCTATGTCATAAACTTCATTTAAACATGTAATAAATAATGATACCAAGACTTATTCGCTCTGATTAAATATGTAATAATGATATGAATAGAAAAGTGAGATAAAATCATTGGCAATGCCAAAGTTACAAGAATAGAATAAAATAGTGATAACTATAATAAGAATGATGACGTTTGTCATTATCATTTTAAAGTTCCTGTCATGAAAGTTCGATTGTTCCATTTAACCCATCGTAGCAAGGAAACCTTCCTCAACAACCGAACATGTATTTGTAAAAGTGCATAGCTCTTTCTCCACAAATACGGCCTTGTTTTCGGCACACTTCTCCACAAAAGCCATTCAAATCGATGGGCCTTTCCTCGAAACTGCACAAACAGTAGGTATTCTGCGAATGAAAAAATAGCAATTTTGTTACATTAGATGGTGAGTTAAAAAAACTGCAGTCGCTGTCACAAGATAATATACGTGCACAGAGAGAGCCTTGAAATAACAATTTATTTGAATTCCCCTTATAATACTAAACATTAGACTTGTCCTCGCTACTAATTAAACGTGACTTGTTCTTTGAAAGAAAAAAAAAAGTGAAAAAGGAGAAATGTTTAACAGCATATGCCCAAGCAAGCTACATGAAGTAAGCACTTTGTAAATCTTTCAGCAAGTTAAGAATACATTACAAAATTAAACAACAAAAACAAATGGGGCACTCTAAAAGGCAGAGTTGGTGCTTTGCTTGTACAGTTTGAAATCCACTCATACTCTGTATCTATTGTCACTAGTTCTAGAAGCATTTTTTGGCTGATCGCAAATAAAACTTATATAAGGTCTTGCGAGTGTTTATGCGAGCAGCCGAGGCAAATATACTGGAAACGTAGCCAAGGCAACAGCAATCCTTGATATTTAGGCGATCCTTTGAGACTAGGCATCATTTTACAATACTTCAAAAGACCGGATGCTCGTATAAATATACATGTATTAGTGTCGCTGTGATATAACTAAAAAGTGACTAGAACAGCACCACAGTACAATAAAAAAAGCCTTTATTAAGCACATTGTATAATCCAAATTCTAACATGACACGTGAATTCGGCTCTATAAACACAGTGCAACGAAAGCGTGTTACAATCAATCTACGTTATTCTATGAAGAGTGACGTCATTCTATACAGAGTGACATCATTCTGTATAAAGTAAGTAAGTTATTCAATGGAATATAATCTGCATCCGCGTTTTTACTTTAAGTATGAACTTGTTTTCATTTGATTAAGAGTTGGTCATGTTAGAATCGAAATAATCTTCTTTCTATAATGGTTTATCGTTCAATAAACCACGCTGTGAGTTATGAGGCGCAATGAATAAACCACTCGGGCTATCGCCCTTGTGGATTATTTATTGTGCCTCATAACTCACAACCGTAAACCACAGTTGTGAGTTATGAGGCGCAATGAATGACTCCTCGGGCTATCTCCCTCGTGGATTATCTATTGTGCCTCATAACTAACAACCGTAGTTTATTTAACAATAAACCACGATAGAAAGATTATTTCTTAAATGAAGAATTAATAATATCTGCTATTGCAATAAAGTTGAATACGCATTTCAATTCATCATTCATGTGACTCTAGGTATCATACTAGTATATTAACGTGTTAAATGATGTTCTTACAGGCCCGGTGTAATTACGAATTTGTACTCTCATATCATATGTACTCCAGAGGCTATACTCGATGTAGGAATTGTACTTTCCGGACCATATTTTACATAGAATATGTACTTTCGAGGCTATATTCTATGTAGGAAATGTACTGTCTTGGCCAAACTCTACATAGAATATGTACTTTCGAGGTTATATTCTATGTAGGAAATGTACTTTTCGGGCCATATTCTACATAGAATATGTACTTTCGAGGTTATATTTTATGTAGGAAATGTACTTTCCGGGCCATATTCTACATAAAACATGTTATTTCCAGGTTATATTTTATCTAGGAAATGTTCTTTCCAGGCCATATTCTACACAGAATATGTACTGCTGTTGCCTATTTTAACATAGAAAATGCATCCTCAGATCACTTTCTATGTAGAAAATGTACTCCCGAATCAAACGTAGCAAAGTTGCTCCCAGAATCTGATTCTGCTAAGATAAAGTACTACCGATGTCAAATCAAATGTAGGAAATGTACTCCTTCGGTCAAATCCTTCACGGATATGTACCTCCACTCCCCATTAAACGTAGAATATGTACTTCCGGGTCATAGTCCACGTAGAATATGTACTCCCGATGCCAAGTTTATCGTTCAAAGTGAAGTCCCTCACAAAGTACTCCTGAGGCCTTAATTAATGAAAGAGACATACTCCCCTGGTCATATTCTATATAGAATATGTATTTTTGATGCCCCATTTAAAGTAAAGAAAATGAGATTTGGGACAGTGGTCCCTAGTCTCATTACCCTGAGTGGGATTTGGTCCCCAGACTCACTGCGGTGAGTGGAATTTGGTCCTCAGGTTCACTACCCCGAGTGAAAATTTGTTAAAAAAATCGTGTAATTGTTTACTTTTGGCCACTATTTGGTTTTTAAATAGTCATGCATTGGTTACCTCCCTTTGAAAAGACAGACAGGGCTGGGTTGGACTGCTGTCCCTATGCTCACTACCCTGAGTGGAAATTTAGCTGATTAGTCCCTATATTGCCTACCCGGGGTAGGGAATATAGGACTTAATCGTGAAAATCGTTACTTTTGGGCACTGTTTGGTCTTTAAATAGTCATGCATTGGTTATCTCCCTTTGATAAGACAGAACCTTTGAAAGCATTCAGGTGAACTAGTGACCAACTTGCTTCATTGTTTACTTTTTACCACTACTTGGGCTTTAAGTGGGCTTAGGTCAAAAGACCAGGGCTGGGTTGGACTTAGATATTTTTCATTGACTTGATATGGAATACAGTCTGATATTGACCCCCACACTGTCTCAGAGTAGAGGTTAGGGCTTGGTTGCGGCTAGACTAACTTGATGTATGATTTTGTGTAAAAGCAAATACCTTTCTTTAGCTTGCAAGGATGGGATTGACCTACTTTTGACTCAGAATTAACGTTTTCCAATCAGAAGTTTCGTTACATTTTCTATCCAACTGAGTAAAAGATAGAAGGAGAAAAAAAGGGTAAAAGATCGTGTTATGGACATAAATTGATGCTGGACTTAGTCTTTCTTCCAGTGATTTTTTCGAGGCAGAGGACAAGGACCTGGGATGGGGTTAGACTTTTCTTTGGATATGATCTGACTGCCTTGACAACTTTTAGAAGAAATATTGACTCTTTCTTGGACTGAACTTGAAAAAATTGACGATTTGATGATAGATTGCTGTTTCTTGGTCGTGGGTTAGCCCTGAAAAGAGGCTGTTTTTTTCTGTTCTGCCTTCTCGTTTTGGTATGTTTTTCCCTCTATTGACAGCTTTTATCCTTTTTCTTTAGCTTTTTTGGGATCTTTAAGTCGTCGAAGTTATCAAAGTTTTTCCATATTTGCCCCGACCCGTTAATGCCGGGATTTTCCAGCTGTGGACAACTCGTTGTTTTTTGTGAAGCTGACTATCGTCTTCCCCTGATTTTCGTTTTGTTACTCTTGGTTGTTTTTTCTTTGGCTGTTGATTTTCCTTTGGCTGTTTTTTCTTTCTTTACAACAGTTTCGATGGAGTCTACTAGTCTATGAAGACTGCTTTTATCAAATTCAGTTGGAATCTTCACAGGAACAGGTGAAATACGTTGCCTCTGTTGACATAATGTCTCGATGTTTCTGCTCAGTTGTTCGGTGTTTGCGTTCAAAGTATTTATCTCCTCCCAATGTTTGTGAAAGTCTTCAGTTCTTCGAAAATGCGAGTCAATACAGAATCTTGTTTTGAATTCAAATGTATCACCTCTTCAAAAATGCTGTCCAATACTGTTGTTGGGTTGATGAGTATTGAATTTATAGCTGTCGATAGAATATCCCCATTGTTTTCTTGTGGCAGGAAATCGTCTAAGTTGAAATCGCCTAAGTTGAAATCCATTTTTCCGCTAATGCTTGCTTATCCGTACTACTCGAGAGCTGAGAGTCGAATGATTAATGTATAGGAAAATATCACTGGTTTTATACGTTTACAGGAGGAGTGACCAACTTTGAGTCAGAATTAAGACCGCGTTCCCGGGCGAAAGCACACCATGTGGGCTAAAGCTATGCTTTATTGAGTGTAACTCTTAGAGAAAATGACAATTTGAAGAAAGATTAATCTTTTGAGTGTGACTCTTTCATGCTAGTGAACTTGAAAAATTGACGATTTGAAAGAAAAGATCACTCTTTCAACCTCCTCTCTTTCTCTCAGCACTTTCCATTGCATTTAGTATCTGGATCAGAAGGTTAACTTCATCCCTTGAACGTCTAATACGTTCCCATTCTTCTACCCAGTCAAGCAATGTAAAGAAAATTGCTAACCCAAACATTGTGGTAGCTCGACTGATTTCCTGCCACAAGAAAACAATGGGGAT
>OX328096.1:75234149-75729392 GCA_946811185.2 Hippopus hippopus
TAACTGTTGTAAAGAAAGAAAAACAGCCAAAGGAAAATCAACAGCCAAAGAAAAAACAACCAAGAGTAACAAAAGCGAAAATCAGGGGGAAGACGATAGTCAGCTTCACAAAAAACAACGAGTTGTCCACAGCTGGAAAATCCCGGCATTAACGGGTCGGGGCAAATATGGAAAAAACATTGATGACTTCGACGACTTAAAGATCCCAAAAAAAGCTAAGAAAAAGGATAAAAGCTGTCAATAGAGGGAAAACATACCAAAACGAGAAGGCAGAACAGAAAAAAACAGCCCTTTTCAGGGCTAACCCACGACAAGAAACAGCAATCTATCATCAAATCGTCAATTTTTTCAAGTTCAGTCCAAGAAAGAGACAATTTTTCTTCTAAAGGTTGTCAAGGCAGTCAGATCATATCCAAAGAAAAGTCTAACCCCATCCAGGGTCCTTGTCCTCTGCCTCCAAAAATCATTGAAGAAGGACTAAGTCCAGAATCAATTTTTGTCCATAACACGATCTTTTACCCTTTTTTTCTCCTTCTATCTTTTACTCAGTTGGATAGAAAATGTAACGAAACTCTGATTGGAAAACGTTAATTCTGAGTCAAAAGTAGGTCAATCCCATCCTTGCAAGCTAAAGAAAGGTATTTGCTTTTACACAAAATCATACATCAAGTTAGTCTAGCCGCAAACCAAGCCCTAACCTCTACTCTGAGACAGTGTGGGGGTCAGTATCAGACTGTATTCCATATCAAGTCAATGAAAAATATCTAAGTCCAACCCAGCCCTGGTCTTTTGACCTAAGCCCACTTAAAGCCCAAGTGTGGTAAAAAGTAAACAATGAAGCAAATTGGTCACTAGTTCACCTGAATGCTTTCAAAGGTTCTGTCTTATCAAAGGGAGATAACCAATGCATGACTATTTAAAGACCAAATAGTGCCTAAAAGTAAACAATTTCACGATTAAGTTCCTATATTCCCTACCCCGGTTTGGCAATATAGGGACTAATCAGCCAAATTTCTACTCAGGGTAGTGAGCATAGGGACCGCAGTCCAACCCAGCCCTGTCTGTCTTTTCAAAGGGAGGTAACCAATGCATGACTATTTAAAGACCAATAGTGGCCAAAAGTGAACGATTTTACGATTTTTTTTTACAAATTTTCACTCAGGGTAGTGAACCTGGGGACGAAATCCCACTCAGCGGCATTGAGTCTGGGGACCAAATCCCACTCAGGCGTAATGAGACTAGGGACCACTGTCCCCAAATCTCATTCCCTTTCCTACTGATGTACTCCCTGGGTTATATTCTCCGTATAATATGTACATGTACTGCCGAGGGCCTCATTTAATGTAGGCAATAATAGAAAATGTAGGTAATAAACTCCGTGAGTAATATATGTTGCGTAAATACATACCCCGAGGTGTTTTTCAACGTAGGAATGTACTCCCTTGGTCATATTCTACGTAAAATATGTACTTCCGAGGCCTCATTTTACGCATAAAATGTATTCCTAGGGTCAGGTCTTTTACTATGAGAAAAAAAACTTCTGAGACCCCATTTATTATAGAAAACGCACTGCTTGGTCATATTATACAATGAATATGTACTCCCGAGGCCCAATTTAACATAGGAACTTTACTGCGTTGGTCAAATTCTAGGTTGAAAATGTACTCTCGAGGCCTCATTTAACGTAGGAAATGTACCCCCTTGGTCATCTTTAGGTGGAGTAAATACCCATGGTGCCTGTCTAAACGAAGGATATGTACTGCCTGGGTCACATTCTACGTAGAATATGAACTCCGGTGCCCCTTTTAACGTAGGAAATTCACTCCCAATGCCATATTTTAAGTAGACTTTGAATTCAAGATGCCACAGTTTAACGTAAAAAATTCTCTTTTCGAGTCATATTCTACATGGAATATGTACGCCCGATACCACACTCAACGTAGGAACTGTACTGCATAGGTTATCTTAACGTAGGAAATTTACTCCTTGGGCCATATTTTACGTACAATACATAATCCCGATACCGTATGTAACGTAGGAAATGTTCCCGCACTCTGGTCATATTATACTTAGATTATATACTACTTATGCCCAACATGAATACAAGGAAGACCTGTCCGCCATGGGCCATACTTTACACATAGACTCTTCTGCTTGAAAACGGTGACCTTTCGTATCATAGAATATGAGTTTCAATTGTACGTAGAATATATACTCCCGACGCTTCATTTCACGTAGGAAATATATCCTAAAAGTCTTATACTACGTGGTATATTTCCTCCTGATGCCTCATTTAACGGAAAAAAAATATATACTCTTAAGGCCTCATTTCACGTATGAAATGTACTCCCTGAGTCATATTCTAGGTAGAATATGTCCTTCCGATGCCCTATTTTAATGTATGAAATGCACTCCCGGGACCATATTCTTCACATGGGCTCTCCGACCTAAAACAATGACATAGTATCATAGAATATGTATTCCCATAGAGAGTACATTTACAACAATGTATTTATTTTTTGTGAAATGTTAGTTGCTGTCTTCATGTAATAGTTATATCTCTGGATGGGTTGGGAGACATCTACGAAATGTTTTGTAGGCTGTGTCCACCAGTCAATAAATCCTTCTACCCATCTGTCTCACAATTTTTGTGACGCGTATATCTCGATAATTGCTGAGGCTTGAGTACTCCAAAAATTTACAGGAATGTTGGTAAGCATAAATTGTTTTTGCACCTACGGATTTTGTTTTGTCATCCCTTAAAATTTTCGCAGTTATTGCCTCACCTAACTTTCAATTATACAAACTTTGGTTAAGGATTCTTGGTACTGCAATTTGAGAAAGAGATTAAACGTTATCTGACGGTGCTATAGAAATGACAGGTCTATATCCTTTCCAGAGTTATTTTGATAATTCTTTACGACAAAATTGTAGACTGGTCCCAATTAAGAGCAATTGCAGACGATAAATTATATTCAATAAAGTAATGGAATTTGTATAAAAGGGTAGAAAATATCGTCTGAGAAGGAGAAAAAGTCGATTGTAATGTATTTATTTATTTATTTTTATTTATTTATTTATTTATTTATTTTTCTATTATTATTATTATTGTTTTTTTGTTTTTTTTATCGTTTTCAAAAGATTATTTCAGCCTCAGAGTCGTTATAATTTGAGGGTGTTTCACAAAGGTAATGCCATTTTCGGAAATTGAGAGAAAAATTTCTTCATCTCTTTTCACTATTTTTGGAAGACACTGTAATTTGTGTAAAAAACTTCTTTGCATATGTTTTTCCTTTCCAATGAGGGCAACACATCTCTGTGACGAATCTTATCTTTTGGCCCAAATAGTACGTACACAAGTCTTGCACAATTACACCAAATGTGACTGACCATATTTCTGTGTATACATTCAAAACAAGAAATTAGCTCCAACAGTTGGCATCTTATTAGTATAAATTTAAGAAATTAGGAACAACAACTTACAAGGAGACATTTAAAAATTACAAAATACACAACAATAGTGTACCAGTGTTTCCCATGTGTACAACATTTGTGGTTATCAGCATACGAAGTTTGATGACGCTAGACCATGCGCTTTCAAAGATAATCGCGACGTACATTGAATGGGAGATAGATATACAGATAGACGGTTCGATTGACAGCTTTGCCCCTGATTCATCTATACAAAGTTTCTGATAAGATCGATCTTTTGTTTGTATGTTTGTAGAATATTTAACATCAGTTTCAGAATCATTCTAACTATATCGCGGCGGTTTAAGTTACCATTGCTTAGCATAATGTTCTACGCACGACACTGACTGCTTACCCATATAACAATCGTCGAAACAATGATTAGCAGTTAGAGAGGAATGAATCCTGTCACAAGGACTATCATCAATCCTCAGAAAGA
Organism: Hippopus hippopus; assembly: GCA_946811185.2. Taxonomy (NCBI): domain Eukaryota; kingdom Metazoa; phylum Mollusca; class Bivalvia; order Cardiida; family Cardiidae; genus Hippopus; species Hippopus hippopus. Next base: position 75,238,060 of record OX328096.1, read on the forward strand.
AATTCTCTGAACTATGGATTCGAACCAGTCATCCCCTGGTATCAAGCCCTGTATGTAACCGACTGGGATACCGCAGGTAAGATGGATCTAGGAGAGTAATTTTCACTGGTAATACACATTCTAATAGAGGGACGTCATAGATTTATGAAACTTGTGCCTGATGAGTTTAAAGATATGCACCCCGTCAGTCGTAGTGCAGGTGAGTACAAATTCGTAATCACATGGCAAGTTGTTCAAGATATGAAACTGGTCTGTTTCTTTATCCTCATCGTACCGTTCACCAAACAAATGTTTGCATATCTCAAAACACGTTTCGTTTCGAAGGACTTCGAAAGTTGAAACTTTTTCAAAACAATCTTCTTGAGGATCTGCTCCACAAGATGTCATACACACAGCGTCACGTTCATCGTCTGGAGTGACAGTCAGAATTCCTGAAACAAATTTCATTAATATCCATACAAATACCTCTACTGCATTTAGAGGATGGTAATGCAGTGACATTGAAACACAATAGACATTTTATTTCGTAACGTAAACTATACATTGTTTTTTCTTACTAATACAATATTTCCTTCATAAAGAAGGTAACAAAATAGAGAAAAAGAAAATAAAAAAGGCAAAAGAAAAAACAAATCAATAAACGCAAAATAAGCAGTACATGTAGACAAAAAAAAAGAAAGAAAAATTAGATGCATCAGATGAGAAAAACAAATCTAGATATTGTGGAACTGAGGTTGTATTGCTATATTTAAATCATAATGAAACAGTCAGTGAATTATCCATTATCAAACATTATTCTGCGTTTAAATATATCTTGTAATTTTCGACCGTTATTGGATATTTATATATTAACGTGTAAACGTGTTATAACGTATTATTGCTTTTAAGAAGTTCAACTAACTTATACATACTTAGTCTGATATAAAGTTTGATATATTTGCAGCGGATACGTGTACCGGAATTTGATAGACATGAGAAAATAGTGTAATATTCGTCTTCAATTACTCCTTTGTCACTATATTTATAAATCCTATGGTCATACTGATTGCGTTGAGCACCGTACGGCAGTGTTCAGAAAAGGAGGATATTTCTTCTTTTCCAGATATAATTTAAATTATTTCACTCAAGATTCTTATTTTACACTCTAAAGTTATGTTTCGATGTTGTGAAAACTGATGCAAAATTTCTCTGTGCTTTCTCTGCTCAAAAGTTATGAATGAAAACCCCCTCAAAAATGTCCCGGGTATAACACTTTTTTGCCTGACATTTTTTTTTTAGTTTACCATTTTTTTCAGCTTCAGTATTTCCTCCAGCTTCTGGGATAGAAGTCAATGTTGGTGTTATTGTAATAACAAAACCCGGTCTTGAAGATAAGGCGTGTTTTTTCAAGCCTTACTCAATTGCAAGGCATACTTTGGTATCTTTTTTCAAGAGCACTTGTAAAAAGTTTTGGTAAAAGAAAAATCGTAAATTGAAATTAATGCTAGTGTTGTTAGTAAACAGAAGCTTGTACCTTAAACATAAATCTACAAAAACTTAAATATAGGTTGTTTCTTCTTTTTGGAACATCCAGATTGGTGTAAGTATAGACCATCTTAAATACAGCTGATTGGAAATGTCCCGAATGTAATATTTTGCCTTTTCATATGAATCACTGACACACTCTTTGCATGTAGTCTAATTCCCTTTTATTTTTATGAAAAACAGATCCACAAAAATACACCAGAGACAAAAACGTCAATGTAGTGCAATTAATTGTTTGTCTACATGGTCAAAAGTATTGTCCCGAAGGTAACACACGTTTTACCTGTTCAAATACCAAGTGCATCTTACTGAAAACAAGCCTGTATTTATTTCCACTACAGTTATATCACAACATTGAACTCCATGAATACTTTCAATTCTGAAACTGAAAAATTGTGCCTTCCATTTGCTGGCGAATTTCAATTTTCTTTTCAGAAATATAAGATCATAAAAGTATTGCAATTGAAACCTTTCAATGTATTCAAAATAACTAACCCGCGTCAACTTTAATTGATGAAGACACTTTCCCAGAGGAGAATTGGACAGAAGATGTTGACTCATATTAAGCCATGCTTTCTGGAAATGATACAAATACTACACAAAGCCGTTATTTGCCGGCTTGTATGCAAAACTCCATTACATTATATACTCGTCTGTTGGACGTATTTTCCCTACAGATTTGAACTTCAAGTAGGTGCCGCTCTCTTAAACATCTACACACTCTCGTTCTCCCGTCGGAGCAATCAAAGTGTAATCGGGGCTTGTCACTGACAATATTTTACACCAATTTTGAGCTCTTAATTTCATGGCCATCAATATGATGTAAAAGAATATAAGTCGTGTTCTGAGTAAATGCAGTTTAATGCATTTGAAAAAAGCAAAATATTTCGACTCATGTCAGCCTGTACAGTCCGCGCAGGCTGACATGGGTCGAAACATTTTGCTTTTAATAAATTTTATTAATGTAAGAAGACTATACTATCTCATGATTTAGTCAGTTATTGGACAAAATGGATTTTATGGGTTCATAATTTTTTGACGACTTGCATCACGGAGAACCTATTTTGCCAGAGTATGGCCCAATCATAAAATGACAAACGGTTTCTCCCTAACAATTTGTTGTTGTGCGTATTTTCTATTGAAATTACAATCCTCCATGTTTAAAATGACCTGAACTTTCTGAAATTCTTTTGAGATAGTGGTATAGGTGAAAAACGTCGATCAAACTTTCCGGGATTGATCCCCGTGAATGGCGAAGCCCATCTTAGAAGAAACCTTAATCACGGCGTGAGAATTGGTTATGCTCTCCAGAAAGCAATAATGGCGAGTGATTAACAAGTTTTAAGAACTTGCCTCACAATCGATTTCAAATAAATATGTCCCGACTAAATTCTTTAACTAATGTTTTTACCAACGAATTCAGCTCATCTATATCGGATGCTGTTGTTTACGAGGGTTCTTTGAGAATTATTGAGACAACGATAATATGAGAATAAGAAGCGTTACCAGCGAATTTTTTCATCACAGATGACATATACTTTATTACTTTATACATGCCAATTATCAAGCCACTGGGTCGTCTACATAAATGTCAGGGCCCGTCAGAATTATACGACCTCACTCGGTCACGCCGGCATATCCATGTCATTGCGCGTTGACACTAATTAATGCATGTCAGTAGATAAAAACGGAGAGCCCTGATCGGGGGTCGAAAAACGGTTTCGGCGCGCGCGAGCTGCTCCGCTTCGCTTCGCAAATTCCTTAAAATTTCATATATTTCTTAACCCCGTCTATTTCTTAATCCCGTCTATTTCTTAATCCCGTCTATTTTCTTAATCCCGTCTATTTTCTTAACCCCGTCTATTTTCTTAATCCCGTCTATTTCTTAATCCCGTCTATTTTCTTAACCCCGTCTATTTCTTAATCCCGTCTATTTCTTAATCCCGTCTATTTCTTAATCCCGTCTATTTCTTAACCCCGTCTATTTTCTTAACCCCGTCTATTTCTTAATCCCCTAAAAAATCGCATGTTTTAACCATAATGCGCGTTTTAACCACAAAACCCTAAAACCACCTTTTCAGGATGCTTTGCATCCCGGGGTGCTTGGCACCCTTCCCTGTCTGCGCTTTTTTGGCTTCGACAAAAAAAAAAAAAAAAAAAAAAAGTGGCCGGAGGCTGGCTTCGCACGATTCATATTTTTTAGTCCATATAGCAAAAAATCCCATCTTAAGGGTCTTTTATCTTAGCGTGCCCCAATGCTAACGTATCGATATTATTCTCTAGGATATGGCGTTTATCATCGTTTCCGCTTAAGGCAATTTTATTTTTTATAAAATATGACAGAAAGAGCTGAAAGAATTAACGATTGTATATTTTTCCCTGACCTGATGGAAATAAATCACGTGTACATAACTAAACGCGTGAAACCTATGGTCTACAAAATATTTTCCGAGTGTTTACTAGAATACGGCAGAAATTTTAATATTGTCGTAGGTGTTATGATAAACGGTATAGATATGATAGATTTATTTAACCTTCTACCAGACGAAGAGTACTGTCTTTTACACAAATTCGATCTCCACATGTGTATAGAGTTAGAGGCGTTAATGGGTAGTATTATTATCGACGACGAATTAATGAGAACTTACGATTACCCGGGTACATGCGAACTCTACTCACCTTTTATTAAAATAGTTAGACATTTCGACTTTAAAAGAGGAAGATTTCTTCTAGAAAACATGGACCTACCACCCGTACGTTATACCTCTAACGACACTAAAACCTTTAAAGAATCTTCTTGTATAATATGTTTAGAATCAACACCCTCGGTTCTATTTTGCAACTGTGGACATCTATGTATGTGCAGTAGCTGCTTTTCCCTCTATAGAACGACTAATTGTCCTATATGTAAAACGATAAATAGCGTAATAAGGAAAATATAACTTTTGTTTATAAATAAAGTTATATTTTTTACAAGTCTAATTCTATCAAAATAGATATGTAAGCGTGTGTTACATCACGGTTATCTGTTCTCGAAATAAAGTTTATTATGTCGCATTGCTTTACCTCCAACGCCCTCGGAAAAACCGTACAGCTACAAATTTCGTCCGCTTTTTTAATAATAGAGTAATCAACCTGCTCCGCTCCGTTTATCGATATATTAACTTTTACCTCTTCTGGTACATTACGATCCCTTTTAACGATCGTTAAACTTCCTCTTATAATTCTACCTGACGCATTCATACAGTAACCCCCTAAACCGTGTCTTTTACCCGAATTACCATTACCGAATGAAAACTCGTAATTATCGTTTCCAATTGGTCCCTGTTCTTCGGCCCACACGGTTATAATAGGTTTAGGGCCTATGAGAGAAGGAAGGGATACTTTTCTATCCACGTAGGATTTTGTCGCTAAATCTCTCTCTTCTACCGGGGCCGCGGCGTTTTTTATAGAAAAACCTTGAAGATCTATGTCAGTCACCGCCATGAAACTCCCATCCGGATTTTTTATAATAGCTCCACCATTATCGACATAATTTTTATTGACAGCGGAGTCACGGGATACAGGATTTGGTAAACCAGTAATCGAGTGACCATTCATATCTATTCCACCAACAGCTGAATAGGATCCATCTTGTTTTCTCGTTAAAGCTTTTTCACCTACAGTGGCCGCCTCAACGATGGTATCTACGTAAAACTTATTAGAGGCTTGATCGTGTCTCGTAGGGATTCCGAGATTGTTAATTACTCGCCCTCCCATTGAGATTGCGTCTTCCGCCTCATACCACCTTCCGTCTTTATAAACGAAGGCCCGATCAACATTATCCACATAATTTTTAGTAGCAGCTTCACTCGGTTCTGTTGGGTCCTTAACGTTTTTTATCGGATTAAAACCCATGTTTAAATAACCATTTTTAACGTGGAATCCACCGTTTTCATCTAACAACCCCGAGTTGGTGTCAACATAATCCTTAGTTGCCACATCTTGAGAATTTACCGGATTACTAACCCTCGTTAATGTATTACCATTCATGTTTATAGAACCAGTAACAACGGTCGTTCCATCTTTGCGTAAAAAATTATTATTCACGTAAGCGAGTGACACACCATCACCGATTGTGCCATCATCTTCCATTCTTCCAAATTTGTCAACGGGCATTTTTTATATTACTTAAAAAAATTTATTTAAAACATTTTGAAACACCTTCTCTAGGGATAACTCTTTTAGAATGTACAAACATAAATGACCGCAAAATACTTGTCCCACTCCTTGTAATTGATCAGTATTGTACTGTATCGGACTTTTTAAATACTCTCGAATTTCAATAGGGGGTTGTATGCCATAACTATCAAAATAAATTTTAGTTTTACCGTTTTTATACCAAGCGACCCAATGTGTACCGGGTCCACCACTTTTATCAAAGTTTACTATACCGCATTCTTTTTTACTCGGTTTTCTCGGTAATGTATCTAGTAAAAAAACTCCTCTAAAATAAGGAATCTTTAATCTTTTAGCCGCATCTACCAATTCGAAATTGCTCAACGGTTTATTCGGTAAAATTACGTTTTTGATCGAAATATCTGTCATTTTTTTAGAATTGTTCGATATTTTTATTATCGATCCAAGAATTAAATTCGTCAGGATAACCTTTCCACTTTACGAGAGATTTATCTTTTCGTTTTTTAATAACCTTTTCTATCCTAAACGTCTCTTGGGTAGTTTTCTGAAGTTCGGGTTCATAATAGGTACCTTGTATTTCTTCTCCGTTAAGATCCTTAATACTATACGTTATAGGCGATGTACGTTTTACTTCGGAAACTATAAAAACCTCTTCCGTCCATCTCGTCGTATAACCTTTCTCGAAAGTCTTTTTCTTTTTAGATATTCTCACTTTATCTCCGACGGAAAACTTGGGAGTTTCTTTTATCTCGGGATTATAGGGATAAAGATTTCTCCAAACTCTCGTTTCGTTTTCTTTTTTACTCGCGTTTACCGGAGTCATCTTAATGGACGAATGCCTCGTATTATTATATTTTTTAACGAGATCCGGTAACACGTCGATGTAAACGTACGTGTTGTTAGCGGAAAAAAACTTCCACATCTTTTCTTTCATCGTTCTAATCCATCTCTCAACGACGCTAGATTTCTCCTCGTTTTGGGTGGAATATATTTCGACTAACGCTTTTACGTCTTTGTTATAAAACTCTTTACCCTCATCCACCCACATTTCTTCGGGTTTCCTCTCCTTAAAAATACTCTTTAACGCTATAGCAACAGATTCCCCCTTTTTATTTTTTAAGGGTACTAACCATCCGTATTTAGAAAAGATGTCAATGACAGCGAGAAGGTATTTTACGTCGCGATTATATTTAGAAAAAGCTTGCATGTCTACTAAATCCGCGGCCCATGTCTTATCTATACCGTTTGCTATAACTCTCCTTTTCTTAAATTTTCTTCTTACGGGTTTATGCAATTCTTCCGCTAATTTCATCATCTCAGAACTTTTTTTTTTAACCCCATTCCGAATTTTACCTTCGTTCCAATGAGTTTACTTACCAAACCTCTTTCCATTTTTTCTCTAATACTAGGATTGTAAATCCCCTCCAACTCCGTTAACATATTCTTATCACACACCGCATTTCTTGTAGCAGTGTCATTGTGTTGAAGATAGCAAACATCGTGATGATAAGCGGCTTTATCAACGCGGTTTATTGGTTTACTCCATTCCTTCGGTGTTAAATCTGGATTGAGTCTTTTCTTTAATTTAGTGCCTGGCCCCGTAAAATTGTGTCCTGGTAGATGCATTTCAACGGGTAAATTATTTATAAACTCGTTTAAAACGCTACTCCCGGTGGTTTTTTTTTTTTTTTTATAAACTGAGTTTTAGTTATTCTACAAACCGCACATTTCCCCTGCATCATATTTCTTCCATTTTTAGAAACGGTATATTTTATATTATTCGTATCCGTACGTTTTTTACATTTAACGCAATACATTTTATATATATAAAAAATAAAATATTTAAATAAAAATGGATATTATAAACTTATCATGGAATGAAGTAGTATCGAGGAGATTTAATCACCCCCTTTTACCGAGAAGTATCAGAGGTTTAATTATAGGCAAATCAGGATGCGGTAAAACTACATTATTGTTAAACCTTTTACTTAGACCGGGTTGGCTTGACTACAACGATTTGAGCGTTTTCGGAAAAAGCCTTTTTCAACCGGAATACCGAATACTAAGAAAGGCTTTTGAAGAAAAACTACCGAAAGAATGTATCTTAAGGTTGTTTAACACGCGTGATGAGATACAAGAACTAAACATCGCACCAACGGCTTTAGTCGAAGAATGGATTAAAACGATTAAGAACAAATCGGATATAGATTGCAACTTCTTCGAAAATGCTAGTGAAGTACCCGATCCGAGAGAGTTAAACTCGGAAAATAAAAATTTAACGATATTTGACGATTTACTTTTAGAAAGACAAAATAAATGTGAGTGTTATTACATTCGAGGAAGGCATAGTAATGTTGACTGCTTTTACCTCTCACAGAATTATTTTAGACTACCGAGACAAACTATTAGAGAAAACGCTAATTTTATTTGTCTTTTCCCGCAAGACTTAAAAAACATTAATCATATTTATAACGATCATGTAGGTGAAGATATGCCTAAGGACGAGTTTAGAAAATTTTGTCAAAAGGCATGGGAAAGACCACATGGTTTCGCTATCATTGACTTAACCAGTAAAAAACATGATGGGAAGTATAGAAACGGTTTTGACAATTTTTACGTGCCAAAGTCAGTATAACTCGTCGCCGACTCGTTAGGTTAAAAAATAAATGAAAAATTACTAAAACGCGAGTTATAAATATTGTCAACAATGGCAGAGTTAAAAAAATATATAGGTAATTGCAAAACAATTTTAAGAGAAATATATTTAGATTTAAATGGAAAAATAGAAGGTTTTACAAAACATAATTTGAAATTAATATTAGAACAAATGGGAATAACGTATGTTATTACTGAAAATGATCGCGAGTATTTTAAGTCTGGAAAAAAATATTTATTATATATATTAACGGATTACTTAGAAAAACGAGTGGAAATTATGAAAAAAATATATCGAAAAGAGGATCATGAAGTTAGAATTATAAAATTGTTGTATGATTTTTATTTCAATGTATATTATATTATTAATATTACATCTATTTGTTATAATAATGAGATGGATGAAGATGATATGATAGAATTTTTTAATGATTTTTATAATTGTAATTTTGAAAATAGCATGAAAGATAATTTAGAAGAATTTTTTAATATTGCTTGCAAGCATTTTAATATGGAAGTTGAGGATAAAAAAATTAATTTTAAATGTAATTACGATTCCGATTAAAATAGTTTATTCGCAAGATTATAAAAATATTTAAATATAAAATATTTAAATATTATATAAAATGGAAGAACTCTTAGAACAAATTGTAAAAAATACGGAACACAAAACATCGTTTCAAATCATCGTAAGCGATACCAAGACGCGTTTTAGAACGAGGTTTAATCCTCCGATTCAACTGGAAAAGGACAAAGTATACGAAATAGCTTTAGTAAACCTAGAAACTTACTACTCTTTTCCAAACATTGATGAAACGAACAACACATTAGTTTATTCTCCGGACAATGGTACCACATGGATTAAAATAAAAATACCCGTAGGAAGTTATGACCTCGTTGACATTAATGATACAATTCAGCAGGAAATGAGAAAAAATGGTCATTACGATAGAGTTAATGAAGAGTATTATATTAACTTTTCTGCGAACACCAATACCCTAAAGTCTGTTCTTACTCTAGAAGATGGCTACCAAGTAGATTTTAATCAACCGGGATCCCTCGCTAAAGTATTAGGATTTACTCGAGCTAAATACACGCGAGGATTTCACGAGTCAGAGAATGTAGTGAACATTCTTAGCATAAATAGTTTGCTCGTTAACATAGATATTATTTCGGGAAGTTACGTTAATGGTTCAACGAAAAATACAATTTACTCTTTTTTCCCGGATGTTGCGCCCGGATATAAGATAATAGAGTCACCAGTTAATTTAGTATACTTGCCAATAACGTTAGATGAAATACATAACCTAGAGGTAAATATTACGGATCAAGATGGCAATTTACTAAATCTTAGAGGCGAGAATTTAACGATTAGGTTTCATATTAGAGAAGCGAGATGAAATAAATAAAAAAATAATTGTATATAAAATGACGAGTTACACTAATGTTAAAGTAAATATATCGGAAGGGCAAAAGGAAAAGCTTCAACACGCCGTTAAAGCTGGTTGTCCAGTAAGTATTCGTTTAGGTCACGAAGATTTACGCGGTAATGATGTTTTAGCAGTTACCGATTCGCAAGCGAGAAAAATGGCTAAAGCCTATGAGGAGGGTAGGGGTATAACTATTAGAATGTCTGCGAAACAACTTAAACATATCACGAAAATAGAAGGAGGTTTTCTCGGAATGTTAGCTGGGTTAGCCGCTAGAGCTTTGCCGATGCTCGCAAAAACCGTTTTACCGGCTCTAGGTGTTGGTGCTCTTTCTGGATTAGCTCAAACGGGTGTGCAAAAAGCGATGGGATCGGGTCTTTACCTTAAAAAAGGAGGATGTATGTGTCAAGTGGAAACTGATGGGTCCGGATTATACTTAAAACCATACAAAGGTAAAGGGTTATCTCACGTTGGTGATGGGTTGTATCTAAAGCAAGGAGGAAAATTGTATGATGGAAGAGGACTTTTACTCGGACCTAATAGTCCATTCGCTAATATCCCTATCCTAGGAGCTATATTATAAATAATATTTATAACAAAATAAAAAATGGACGTGCATAAACTCGGTATAAAACCTAATATTACTACTCGACATAAAACGATATTTTGGAAACCGCATTTAGATGGAGTAAGATTTCCTCCCATAAAGCATGATCCTCTAAAATGGAAAATATACTCGCAAGTAACTATCAAGATTTCTCCTCGTGATGGCATGAGACTTTCGCTAGGATTTGGTTATATAACTACACGAGGAGTTGTAGCGATATCTGTTAGTAATTAATGGAAAGATAGTTTAACCATTCTTAATGGGATGCATCTTGATAGTGAGGTTGATGATATCTTAGTCTACATTTATAATTTCTCGCAAAAACCTATCGAAATACCTGAGGGAGAGTTATTCTGTTATCTAAAATATTTGGCATAAAAAAAAAATTATTATATTAATAAAATGACAGATACAGATCAAAAACACCCTAATAAAATATATTCCCCGCTACCTACTGCAAGCGCTCCACCTATAGAAATGCATGACCAAGGTCATTCCTATCGTTTACAAAAAATATCGGAAGTACAAAATTTTCTCGAAAATGAAATTCGAGAAAGAGAAGCTCTAGCCAAAAAGTATTTTCGTGCCTCTAGAATAGTAGACAACGTTGATACCGTCCTGGTAACCGTAACAATGGCTGCCGGTGCTGGTGGTATCGGTTTGCTTTCTACCGTTGTAGCTATTCCTGCTGTAGTAGCATTAGAAGCAACAGCTTTGGGAACCGGTATTTTTTCATTGGTAGGTAAGTACGTTGTTAGAAATAGTAGAAGCAAAGGAGAAAAGCATCAAAAGATTAGAATGTTAACTGATGCTAAGTTAAATACCGTTTCAACGCATATATCCAAAGCTTTAACTGACAATTATATCTCCGATGATGAATTCAAACTAATCATGGAAGAATTAGATAAATATAAAAAGATGAAAGAAGAGATACGTACCAAGATCAAAAAGAAGATTTCCTCAGAAAACGAAGAAACTCTAATAGAGAGAGGGAGGCAAGAAGCGCGTGAGTCCTTTCGGAAGTTCGTTGAAAAGAATCAACCTCATTAGAAGAATTATAAAGAATAGACCAAGACTCGGTTTGCCCGAGATTCGATGTAAGTGTATTTGTGAAATAGGTGATACCTCGGACTTGTAATATATAACGCTCTTATATATTATTACAAAAACTGCGTTAAAAACTGCGTTAAAAAATTATTTTACTAATTTTAAAAAAAATGTCTTTTCTAAAAATCGTTGATCCTAAAAAAAGGGACTTAATCGTAAAAGAGTATCTCGAAACGAGAAAGAATATTCGGGATAACCTAATAGCGGAAAAAACGGGTGAACAACAACTTCAAACTGAACTTTCAAAGTTTTTTAAACCTATAACGGAAACGCAAAAAGCTACAGCGAAGGAGATTACGGAAGAACTTAGACCTATTAAAGAAGGTATCGAACAGTTACCGCAAGCTATTAAGTTTCCAGCCTTTCCTTCTATCACAGCTTATGATAAACCGTCAGAAGAAACGGAAGAGGATCCGCTATTTATCGGAGAAATAGCGGAAGAGTATTTAAGAAAGTTTACTACTAAGTCTGAAGCTGACAGAACCTATGGAATATATGACAGAAAGGGTAAGTTTTATATCGGTAACAAACCAATTGTTATTCGAGACAACGATATTATTGTGGATGGTGAAGAATATGAAGGTACCCCCGGTCTATGGGAGTTAATCGTATCTAAAGATCCCGATAATAATATTTTTGTGGGTGATGATTATGAGAATTACGCGAAGTTGATGGTAAAAACGGGCTCCATTTATCGTGACAACAAACGAGGAAGTAAATATCCTAAATCTTCTAAAAGTAAAAAATGGAACTATATACTTAAACCTATTTGGGATAATAAAAGATTTCATGAAGGTAGTGGTATCATTGTTATCCCATCTGACCCTAACGCGTTAATAGAAAGACTAGACCTGTTATTGGCAAGTAAAAAAGCGGGTAATACGGGTGTAAGAAACGAGTTAGTGAGCATTTGTGACGAATTAAAAAGACAAGGTGTTTTAAATTCGAACGTTTATAAAAATTTAATGTCTATATTATAAAAAAAGATGATCATCCCTAAAAAACGTGGATTTAAAAAAAAGTATTCATACGGTGGTTCCGGAATCTTTGATAGTATCGCTAACTTTTTAGCGAGACTTTTTACTAGTAGCGCGGCTAAACAAATTGCGTCTTCCGCCCTCGATGTAGGAAAGAGTGTAGCTAAGGAAGGTGCAAAGAAAGCTTTAGAGGTTGGAAAAAGCGCGGCTGTAGAAGCGGGGAAAAAATTAGTTACGAAAGCGTTGACACCAAAATCGAAGCAAATTTTACAACGTCTGGGAAACGCAACACCAAAACCCGAAACGCGAGACATTAGTACATTAATAGATGGGAGTGCCATTGCTATTCAAGACTTAGTTAAAAGATTAAACAACGGAGCGGGCATTAAAACGGTATAAAATTAATTTAAGAAATTATATTTATTATATAAAATGTTAAAATTTAATCGTGTAGATTACGAAAAATACAATACTAGTTGTATTACTATAGTAGGTGCATCTTTACCCCTAAAAGACTGTGAAATCCTAGAAATTAATAAAACGAAATACGGTTATAAAAAAGCTGTTGTGAAGTTATCTCCCGAAAAAGTAATCAAGATGAAAGAGATAGAGGAAAAGGTGAATGAATATTTACGAGAGTGTGGAATACCTGAAATAACGATTGTATATAATAATAAAGTTTATCCTAAAACTAAAATTGAAACCGCGAGAAACATTAAACTCAGAGGTGTGTTTGTTAATAATGAAAATAAGTCTTTCCCCCAGCTTTGGTTAGAATAATTTTTATTTAAAATTATAATCGTTATTATAAAAAATGGACATTTTAAGAATTACCGAACCAATTTTAAGAGATGATAGTATTGCTGAGTATGAACACCATGAGTATGAACCAATCACCGGTACACACCTCAACAACTCGGGAGGAGATATTAGAATTAACATCGAGACCCAAGATATTTTTACTCATCCTAGCGAGAGTTACTTACTTATTGTAGGCGAATTAGTAAGAAGCGATAATGGAGCCGTTTACGACGCTAACACTAATATTTCTTTAACAAACAATGGTCTCATGTATCTTTTTAAAAATATTAAGTATCAACTTTCGGGTATGGAGATTGAATCCGTATTGAATCCTGGCCACGCTACTACGATGCTCGGGTTGTTAAAATATCCGGATGATTTTTCTAAATCGCAAGGGTTAAATCAATGTTGGTATAAAGATACAACAGCTGCAGCAGCTGCTGGAAACACTGGTTTTGTTGTAAGAAGAAATTATATTATTAATGATCCTCTTCCAAGAGGTACCTTTAGTTTTAGAGTTCCATTAAAACATATATTCGGTTTTTGCGACGATTACGATAAGATATTGTACGGGATGAAGCAAACTCTCACATTAACGAGAAATGATGATGATGCAATTTTTAGAGATGGTGTTGCTCCTGTTGATGGTAGAATTAATTTACTTAGAATATCTTGGTTTATGCCACACGTGCTACCCGCGGATGGAGAGAAGATGGAACTTTATAAAATTATCGAGAAAAAAGAAAAAATACCGGTCGGATATAGAATGAGGCAGTGCGACTCTATCGCGGTTCCTCAGTCAACATCATTTACCTGGAGACTTTCTGTCAAATCATCACCCGAAGTGCCACGTTTTATTATTGTTGGCTTTCAGACTGGTAAAAGTGGTGATCAACAACAAAATCCAGCCATATTTGATCATAGAAACGTTAAAAATATTTATGTTACGCTAAATTCTACTAGATATCCCGCGGTTGACTACAATCTTTCATTCGTTGCGAACCAATTTAGTAAAGCGTATGGTGACGCTGCTCTATTTAGATCTAAGTTTTATAACATGGATGAAATGGTGTCAAACCCTAACATTACTCCCTCAGATTATAAAGCCCTTTATCCTTTGTTTTTGTTTGATGTTTCCAAACAGAGTGAGAGATTAAAATACTCGGTAACTGATATCCAAATCAAAGCATTTTTTACCGAAAATGTGCTTGCGAACACAGAGGCATATGCTATTATTATTAGTGATAGGTTAATTAACTTCCAGTCTGATGGTAATAAAATGAGCGTAGTGTATTAATTTAAGTAATTATTTTCTATATATAAAAAAATGATAAAGATTAACGATTTAAGAAAAATTCTTAAAGAAAATAATATATTTTTTTACGGATACTGGGATAAAAAGCGGTTAGTTGAATTGGTGAAAGAACATGGGTTGTTACCAGAGGAGCCACCTAAAAAAGAAAAAAGCAAAGAGCCTAAGTTTGATAGATTAAAGAATATTATGCATAATCCTAAGAAAGTTAGTTTAGAGGATGTTGAAACCGGTGAAATAAAAACCTTTCCATCGATTTATAAGGCGGGTAAATTTATAGATCGAAGTCCGAATACGATTGAGTATTTCAACGGGAGAACTTGGAATAATAAATATAATATTAACATTCATTAATTTTTTATTACGATAATGACGAATTCGTAATAAAAATTAGTTTAAGTAATTTTTTTTAGTTTAAAATAATTTTAGCTTAAGTAATTTTTTTTTTTTTTATATAATAAAAATGGAAAGTATTAATTATAATACATATACCGTAATCGGTTTAAAAAATTTGGCAAGGTCTAGTGGAATCCGAGGATACTCTAGGCTCAGAAGAAGCGAATTAATTGAACGTCTACGTAATCCACCGCCTATTAGTCTAGCAGATCAATTCCGAGGATCCACAGTAAAAGACTTAAAACGGGAAGCTAAGTCTAGTGGAATCCGAGGATACTCTAGGCTCAGAAGAAGCGAATTAATCGATCTCTTACTAAATCGGAGAGCGTCATTATTAGACTATAATATCGGTAATTTTGGAGCCGGGGTATTACAACCAACACCTTACACCCCACCACCTCCAACTCCACCTACAGTCTCAATTGAGGAGTTGATAAATTATTTAGATAGTATTAAAGAAATTCCGAGAAATATATCGCCTAGGATAGAAGCTTTAAAAGAAAAAATAGATAAGATATATAAAGATAAAGAAGAAATAAGTATTACAGAAGGACCGTCAGCACTAAGAGGGTTTACGAAAGAATATATTATAGAAGGTAAGAAAGAATATACACCGGCTAATTTCCTTTATTTAGCGAAAGATAAAGTAACCTATATTATGAGATATAACCGCCAAACAAAAGTTAAACTCGTTATGAATTGTATGTTAAAACACTCTCTTACTGACGAATATAAAGACATGAATTTTCATTCTGGTTATCCAATCGCTAATTTAGATGGGGATGACGCGGATGAAATATACGATGAAATGGGGGAAGAAATATTAATTGCTATAGCGGAGAAGGAAATGAAAACAGATTATTGGAGAGTCGTTTACGTAATCGATTTAAGATTATACACAGTATCATATAATCCAATAAGAGGTAATTCATGGTTTCCAACTCCCCCTAAGATAGCGAATACAAAAAGCGTTATTAACCCGAAGAACACGGATGATGATATGTGTTTTGCGTATTGTATTGTTATAGCTTTAAACCCAACAATTAAAACTCCTCAACAAACTGAAAAACTAAAGCCATTATTAAGCGCTATTAATATGAAAGGGATCGATTACCCCGTTTCCCTTCAGGATAGAATTAAATTTGAAACTCAAAATCCGTCAATATCGGTATCAATTTACGGATATAATAATTACGTTTACCCGCTTATTATAAGTAAGGAAGTTTATGAAAGAGAACATCATGTTAATCTTTTACTTCTCGAGAAGGACGGCAAAAAACATTATTGTTTAATTAAAGACATGAGTAAATTGTTATCTAAACAAATATCTAATCATAACGGTAAAATTTATATTTGCGAAAGATGTTTAAATCATTTCCAAAAAGAAGAAACTTTAAAGAAACATTTAGAGTATTGCAACGAAAAAGATGCTTGTAGAATAGACTTGTCTAAAAAGGGTACCACAATATCTTTTCAGAATTTTTATAAACAACAGAGACATCCTTTTACGATTTATGCGGATATGGAGTCTACGTTAGAAAATAAAGGTTACCCTCTATCGAAGGTAGAGAACACTACGAGGGTAATTAATGAGCATAACATTTCGGGATATTGTTTTTACGTTAAATCGCTTTACGAAAATGTTTACCCTTCTCGAGTTTTCCAATATTCCGGCGAAAATGCGGCTAAGAAATTCGTAGAGGATTTAGAAAATGTTATAAAAGAAATAGATAGGATACCAACGAGGGAAATGATTTTTAAAGTTGCGGATAAAAGAGAGTTTGATAAAGCGAGAAATTGTTGGATATGTGGAGAGGCATTTACGGAAGAAGATAAAAAAGTAAGAGACCATTGTCATTTTACTGGAAAGTTTAGAGGGGCTGCGCATAGCGCGTGTAATTTAAAATATAGAAGACCTACTTTTACATCCGTATTATTTCATAATTTTAGTAGGTATGATGCTCATTTATTTATAAAAGATTTAATGAATACACCGGGTGAAATAAATTGTATACCAACAAACAAGGAAACGTATATAAGCGTGTCTAAGTATATACCTATAGAATACACCGTTAAAAGGGTGAATAAAATTAAAAAGCATGAAATTAGATTCCTCGATAGTTTAAAATTTCTAGGTAAAAGTTTAGATGAATTAGCTAGCAACCTAACTAAGGAAGAAAAGACTAATCTCGCGAAATATTTCGAGGGGGAAAAGCTCGAATTGGTCTCACAAAAGGGTATATTCCCTTACGAATGGTTTGATAACCTTAGTAAATTAGAGGAAACGAAGTTACCAGAGAGAAGAGCATTTTACTCGAAGCTTAAATGCAGTGGAATTAGTAAGGAGGATTATCAACACGCTAAAAATGTTTGGAAAACATTCGACATGAAAACTTTTAAAGATTATCACGACTTATATAATAAGACCGACGTTTTATTGTTGGCGGATGTCTTCGAAAATTTCAGGAATGTTTGCTTCGATAATTATGGGTTAGACCCATCTTGGTTTTATACAGCGCCGGGATTAGCTTGGGAGGCGATGTTAAAAACTACTAAGGTAAAATTAGAATTATTATCGGACCCTGACACGATTTTATTTATCGAAAAGGGAATAAGAGGAGGTATCTCAACCATTTTTAAACGATACGCGAAAGCGAATAATAAATATATGGGTGAGAAATATAACCCGAGTGAGCCATCTAAATTTATTACTTATTTGGACGCGAATAATCTCTATGGTTGGGCAATGTCTCAAAAACTTCCTACCGGTAATTTTAAATGGATGGATGATTTAGAAAATTGGCGGGACCAACCTTGTATATTAGAGGTCGATTTAGAATATTCTAAGGAATTACACGACTGGCATAACGATTTCCCATTAGCTCCAGAAAGATTAAAAACTAACATCCCTGACGAAGCATCCTTGACGCAGCAAGGCGAGACAGGGCGAGTCAAAGTTGAGAAACTTATACCCAATTTATACGACAAAACTAAATATATACTACATCGAGAAAATTTAAAGCTATATTTAAGTTTAGGTCTAAAGCTTAAAAAGATTCATAGAGGGTTAACTTTCGATGAGAGCGAATGGTTAAAAACTTATATCGATAAAAATACTAACCTAAGAGCGAAAGGCAAAACCGAGTTCGAAAAGGATTTCTTTAAACTTATGAATAATTCCGTATTTGGTAAGACTATGGAAAATATTAGGAGTAGAGTAGATATAAAATTAGTTAGTACCAGGGAAAAAGCGGAAAAATTAGTCGCTAAACCAAATTATTACGATATAAGTATCCTCAATGAAAATTTATGTATAATTCAAATGAAAAAACAGCGTTTATATTTTAATAAACCTATTTATGTAGGGATGTGTATTTTAGATTTAAGTAAGACATTGATGTATAACTTCCATTATAAATATATTAAAGATAAATATGACTAAAAAGTTAAACTCCTTTTCACTGATACAGATAGCTTAATGTATGAAATAGAAACGGAAGATTTTTATAAGGGTATTAGCGATGATGTTAAAGATTGGTTTGATACGAGTGGATATCCGTCCGATCATCCTTCAGGTATTCCCACAGGATTAAACAAGAAAGTTTTAGGTAAGTTTAAGGATGAGACAAGTGGTAAGATTATTGAGGAGTTTGTAGGCCTCAGATCTAAGCTATACTCTTATAAAATGTGTGATGAGGAAATTAAGAAATGTAAGGGAATTAAAAAGGGTGTAGTAGAAGCATTTATTAAGCACGATCACTATAAAGAGTGTTTGTTCGAAAATAAGACGCAATTAAGGAAAATGGTAGTTATTAGGAGTCATAAGCACGAGTTGTATACTGAAGAGGTTAATAAAATTGCCTTAAGCGGAAACGATGATAAACGCCATATCCTAGAGAATAATATCGATACGTTAGCATTGGGGCACGCTAAGATAAAAGACCCTTAAGATGGGATTTTTTGCTATATGGACTAAAAAATATGAATCGTGCGAAGCCAGCCTCCGGCCACTTTTTTTTTTTTTTTTTGTCGAAGCCAAAAAAGCGCAGACAGGGAAGGGTGCCAAGCACCCCGGGATGCAAAGCATCCTGAAAAGGTGGTTTTAGGGTTTTGTGGTTAAAACGCGCATTATGGTTAAAACATGCGATTTTTTAGGGGATTAAGAAATAGACGGGGTTAAGAAAATAGACGGGATTAAGAAATAGACGGGATTAAGAAATAGACGGGGTTAAGAAATAGACGGGGTTAAGAAATAGACGGGATTAAGAAATAGACGGGGTTAAGAAAATAGACGGGATTAAGAAATAGACGGGGTTAAGAAATAGACGGGATTAAGAAAATAGACGGGGTTAAGAAAATAGACGGGATTAAGAAAATAGACGGGATTAAGAAATAGACGGGATTAAGAAATAGACGGGGTTAAGAAATATATGAAATTTTAAGGAATTTGCGAAGCGAAGCAGAGCAGCTCGCGCGCGCCGAAACCGTTTTTCGACCCCCGATCAGGGCTCTCCGTTTTTATCTACTCATGTCATTCTGTTTCAAACTAAACACCATTCAATCGAATGCACTTCATATGCCGCTGGATCCATTTGTTGTACATAGTTTCACACTATTCACTTTCTAATTTCCTTTTTAATACATGTAGTTTGCAGTCTTTAATTCACTGAATATTTTTTTTATTTTATACAGCTCACATGGGACTTGACATGTGGAAAGACGGTAAAGTCCATAGGTGCTATGTCGGTGTTATATGGTGCATGAATAACCGACCTCTAGCTGTGTCATCGCAGCTTTATGCACAGGCGTGTTTTACTAGGACATTCTCTAGGTTAAGTGATATCGCTTCAGAAAGGCCTCAGAAGGTGCAACTCTTCGTTGTTGATCGCTTTCCGTGAAGTCTGGGACACCAGCATGCACACAAACATTTCATGTTTAGCTTTTCAGTAAATATAGTGAGTGCTATAGCAACGCCGATGTCAAACTTGTGCTCAATATCCCGCACCATCAGGCGAGCGTCTTTTCCTACGGCGTCGGTCTCCCACCTCCCTCAGTCCTATACGGAGCTGACGCACCTTTTACAAACCAATTGTGCCACCAATAAATTAGAGTCTGAGGCATGCCTCTTCCGCTCCATAACATATCTAACATCTTTTTTTGTTTAAATAGGAGTTTTTTCCAAGCTAATGGTGTCTGAAGATCTCTTCACTGTCTGTATTGCACTTGGAGCCGTCTGAGGGATTGAAAAGTAAATGTATGCAACAATGTTTTTGGACTGTTTCACACTGCCACACTTTACACTGCAAACCCGCCAAACAACGTAAACGAAGTACGAGCAGCACCGCTTGGAGAATGGAATAACATCCCACAGAATAACATAAGCAAGCTTGTGCTGTCAATGTGACGTCGCTGTCAGGCAGTTAGCATTGCGTACGGCATTGAGCACTGCTGATAATTGACTTACAAAATTGATCCCTGTCTGAATTTTATTCAAATAAAACAATTTGCCGAATTCAAAAGATGAACAAGGCATTCACTAAAAAAAAAAAAAAAAAAAAAAGGTATCTAGATGTACATTTGAAAGAAGCCAAAGGGTTTCTTTTATTTTTCAGTACATGTACATGTATATGTTGTAAGTACGTGTTTCAGAATCGATGTAGAATTAAAATGAATTAAACTAAACTGAACATAAAAAAATACAGATTCAGCTTTTTCAAGCATTGATAACCACAAAAGACGTAAAATGCTCAGTTACGACTTTAGATAATGAAGTAAATAATTCATCTTATATACACAATTAGACTGCAAAAAATACTTTCACTTATGCATACGGACTGCAAATGAATTAACGACATATATAACAAATGTTCGGCCAATCCTATTGCGCATGTATTTTTTATGGATAGTGAATCAAAAGTGCACCTATGTATTTTTCGCACATTTTGTAATGCTATTGGTGCACTGAACAAGTAGCAGTTTCTTCGGGTAGTATTAGTAAAGAGAAAAAATGGATCTGTGAACTGTGACCGTGAAATAATCAAAATACTGTTGACATGAGGTGATATACCAAACAAGCCAACAAAAGCAGCAAAGTTTAAACTTGCGGAAGTGTAGCGGCTTCCACTTTGAAAATTATTGTGGGAAAAGGAGAAATCGTTCCTAATGAGCAATTTCTCCTTTACCCACTATGTCTGCTGAGCGTTTATCCTATTTTTTTGCTTGAAGAACTTAACTTCCACGGTGACCTTCATCCCTGTTTTCTGACAAAATAAGCGCGGATAGGTACCATTTTTATTTTGTCTTATTGTTTAGATTATATAACATGCATATCTGTGTACTTACAATGCTCAAAAGAGGGTTTTTATATACTTTTTCTGCAAACTAACTTAATTTTCATTTAAATAATTATATTTGTATATTCTTACGGTAATTTTACTGTTTAACAGACGATTAAAGAAAATCGGGTTAAATCCAATATAAGCCGAATTTTGGAACTGTATATACCTTTCAAAGACAAATTTCTCAGAAACGAGCCCGGCGACCTATTTCTTTTTTTTTTTTTTTTTTTTCAATCTCTTAGAGACATGATGAGCTTTGTTTGTGCAAAGTTTTAAAAAATCTTACGGTTAGAAAAAGTCGTGATATACGTCGTTAATATAGCTACATGTAACTTACGCGTACGAGCTGCAAAAAGCATTTATGTATCTAATCTACGCATATAGACTGCAATGAGTTTAATACAGTTCACATACACATAAAGACTGCAATGAGTAAATGCAACTCATTTACACATATCTGTAGACTGCAAAAAAAAAAAAAAAAAAAAAAAAAAAATGAATGAAGCGTACTTACACATATAGACTGCAAAAGAATTAATACAGCTCACAAACGCAAAAGACTGCAAAAGAATTAATACAGCTCACTTGCGTATATAGCCTGCAAAAGAATTAATAAAGTTCACTTGCACATATAGCCTGCTAACGAATTAATTAACGAATTAATACAGCTCATTAACGTATATACCCTGCAAAAGAATGAATGAAGCTTACTTACGCATGTAGACTGCAAAAGAATTAATACAGCTCACAAAGGCATAATGAACGTATGCATATATATTGCATAAGAATCAATACAGGTTGACTAAGTTTATAAGGAAATAACATAGTTTACTTACGACTAGAGACCACAAAAGAAAGTAATGTAGCTTATTTACATCTAATGACAACAAAGGAAAGTAAAATACTTACGGCTATAGACTACAGTGTCTGACTGTTCCCTTTTAATCACATCAAACCCTCCGCACAACTGGCATTTTTTTGTGGTCATCGAGTGTTGGAACAGGTAACAGTGCTCGTCCCTTTGACATTTGTAGGCGCAGTGCATCACACTATTAACTCCCTCGACGACGAAAGCATCTGACTCACATTTTATGGTAGCATTCTTTTTTGCATAGGATTGGTAAATACATGCGCCTGACAACCAGTCCACATTGCAACCAACCAAAATGAACAGAATTATTGTAATGCCTTCCATGGTAATATTATTGTCTTATGTTTTTGTCTTTATGTTTTTCTTCTATTTTAAATATGTATTTCTGTTACTGTTTATCTATGTTATTCACGTTTTTGTATTCTTATAATGTTATCCAAGCTGTTTTCTGAATTAACCCTTTACCAAAAAACCTCGAGTTCCAACGATCAGTTAAAAATGCTTTTGAAAACATTATGGGAAAAGGAGAAAATGCTGATAATCAGCATTTCCTCCTTTTCCCAAAAATGTTTTCTATCCTTCCACAGACAAACTTTCATTTTTTACGGTCACTTTTTTTTCTTTTTTTTTTTTGTATTGGTGGTGTTATAGTTGAGGATTATAAAAATACTCCTTCATTTAACCAAGAGAAAAAAGATAGAAAGAAAAAAACATTCGAAGATTTGTTAAATGGGAATTAAAATTTATTATTATTTGTTTATAAAATGAATATCGAAGAATTAAAATCTAGTAAAGAAAAAATCGAGGAATATATCAAATACATGGAAGAACTAAAAGAGCAAGCGGAAAAAGTTATCAAAGAGCTAAAGAACTTAATCCAACAAGTAGATGATGCTACTGAAGAAGATGAAACGGGTGAAGTTATGAAAGAATATTACAACGAAAATAATTATTCGAACATATAAAAAATGGTAACAAAATCTGAATTGAAAGAAATGATTAAGGATCTTAGAAGTGCAATCGTTAAACACGAAACACGCATTCATGTATTAGAAGTATATGTTGAAAAATTAAAAGTGAAAGATAAAAAGAAGTAGAAAAAATATTATATATTATCATTAAGAAATATATATATATATATATATAATATTTATCTATCCTATTCTCTATCTTCCTCAGAGAAGAATATTGAGAAGAATCACAATGGTTGCTCTTCATTACATAAATAAAATTCATCAAACTTACATCTATACTTACCTTCATCCCGTTTACTAGTTAAATCGATTACTACTAAACCGAAAGGCCTTTTCCAACATTCTCTACAAAATCTTTTAAATTCTTCTTTACTCATATCTTGAGTAACGTATTCATTATAAATGTATTCAAAGTTTCTTTTATCCTGAGGAAACAAACAAATAAAATTAGTATTCTCACGTATAGTCTGCTTAGGTAGCACCGTAAAGTTTTGAGAAAAGTAAAAGCAATCAACATTACTATGTCTACCGTGAGTATAATATCTTTCGCATTTGCTTTGTTTTTCGCTAATTAAATCGTCGAATATCATTAAATTTTTATCAGATTTACTCAACTCTCTCGGATCAGGTACATCATCCGACCGTTCATGAAAAGAAGCTTCGATCTCAGTCCCTTGATTTTTACATCTTTTATTTAATTTCTCGAATAAAGTCTTTCTACATATTTCTCCACTATCTGGTTGACTACATATTTTAAAAACGTGATTAACTGCCTCTTTAGGTAGACCAGCTTCAAAAGCATCTCTCAATAACGTATAGTCATCTTGATGTAAACTTCGTGTGAATATCATTAATTTATCGTAATCCAACCAACCAGGTTTTAACAATAAATTTAACATTAAAGTCGTTTTACCACATCCTGATTTACCTACTATTAATCCTTTTATACTTTTAGGAAATAGAGGATTGTTATGTCTACTATCAGTAGTTCTATCCGTCGAATAGTTACTAATTTCCATTTTTTATTTATCCCTAATAAAAATATGCAAGATTTAATTTATTGAGTCAAATGTAAGCAGAAGACTAATTCTAAAAACGTTACGGTAGAAACATCCAAAAACGGAAGAAGAATGAAATTAACAGAAAAAATAATACTATAGAATTTATGGGGATTCAATATAAAAATAGACCAAATCGTTTTATTCTCATTGTTGAAAATGGAATGAGTAAAGAGTTTGAAAAAGCTAAGGAAGATGAAAAAGCATTTGACGATTATGCGAAGATTATTGTAAACTCTGGTGTATTACACGAAAATAGTGATTATAAAAATAGTAAACACAATGCCTCACTACTTCATCATACTTACGCAAAACACGAAAAAATCCTAAAAGAAATTTGGTTTAATAGATTTCTATATATGGATGAAAAAATGTTAAAAGAACTGAAAGTACAAGAACAAATGGCTTATTATCTCTCTCTAACACCTAGTGAACGATCATTAAAAGGTATCAAACAAAACACAATAAAAAAAAAATGGAAAAGCACACTCCGGAAGAATTAGTTTTAGAAAGACAAAAAACTAAAAGAAAACCAATGGATAAACCAATGCTTTCTCCCTCAGATGCTCCAACATATACCTCAGGAATGGGATTGAAGAAAACGTCCGATACTATAATTATACCAAAAGATGTAATGGCTTTGGGTGATAGACTTAGACTTTTACGGGCTAGTAAAAAATCAAACCATTCAAACGTTCGTAATGAAATCGTAGCTATATGTGATGAATTAATGCGACAAAACGCTATAGAACCAGGTCAATACGATACGATTATGAGAGAATTATAATTTTCCTATATTAAAAATAATGATAGTAACTACAAACCAAGAAGGATATGAATCTAATTATGTATATGGTGGTGCAAATTTGTTTACACCATTAGCTGATCTTGCTGGTAGAATATTTTCATCAACAGCGGCTCAAACTGCTCAAAAGGCTGCTAGAACGGCTGCAGAACAAATTATTAAGGATGTAGGTAAAGCTGCGGTACAAAAGACTGGTGAAGAAGCTGGTAAGTTAGTTAAAAGTAAGATAGGTGAGATGTTGGCTGGTAAACCTAGTATAGTGGGTAAACCTAATATAGCAAGTCATATATCGAAAACTTCAAACGTTCCGATAGCTAATAAAATAATGGTTGATACACCTAGAAATAGAATACATTTATCTTCATCAAGCGGTCTAAGAAGCGGGCTAAGTAGTGGGTTTTAATAAGATTTTAATAAAATAAAAATCTATAGTAATTAAAATGAGTCAAAGTGGTAAAATACTAGAATGGGAAACGGATGTTGCTTTCGATGAAAGTATCGAAAAATATCAACTTAGAAGATATGTTCCGGATGTAGGAGCTAATCAGTTAAATGAACCTGGTGAAATTAGGTTCGCTATTGAAAGTCAAAACGTGTTCACTCATCCTCACGGTAGTTATTTGTATTTTAGAGGAAAGATAAGTAAGACAGATGGTAGTAACTTTGATCCCGCTGCTGATAATATTACTATAATAAACAATGGTTTAATGTTTCTTTTTAGTCGAATTAGGTATATACTTTCTAGACAAGATGTTGAAAATATACAAGATCCCGGTCAAGCTACTACAATGTTAGGATTGTTAAAATATCCGGATGACTTTAGTGAATCTTCCGGTTTAAATCAGTGTTGGCTTAAAGATGGTGGAGCTGGTAAATTCGATAATAAAAATAAAGGAGGGCTAGAAAGAAGAGATTATATATTAGATAGTAATGGTGAGTTTTCTTTTATGGTTCCTCTCACTCACATCTTCGGTTTTTGTGAGGATTATAATAGAGTAATATATGGTGTTAAACAAGAGTTAATATTAACTAGACAAGGAGATAATCAGGCAATTTATAGAGATGGTGGAATGTTGGAGAAATAAAATCAAGTGAACTTTCCTGGTTTGTTCCTCATGTAATACCATCTGATGAAATGAGATTTATATTGTATAAGCAGATAGAAGATAAATCGATTATACAGGTTGGTTTTAATTCGAGATCTTGTCAACATGCTGTGGTGCCGCAAACAACTGATTGGACTTGGCGACTGAGTACTAAAATGGCTGCTGAAAGACCGAGGTTTTTAATTTCAGGATTTCAACCTGCTACCGTTGATCAAACAGTGAACACCGCACTTTTTACAATTGGAGGTGCAGCGAGTAGAGTAACTAATGCGATGGTGTATGTGAATGGAGAAAGATATCCCGAAATAGATTATCATCTTGAATTTGAAAAAGATAATTACGCGAGAGCTTTTACGGATGCAGCTTCTTTTAGAACTCAAAGCATGAATATAGGAAGGTATTTAGCGAACTCAAATATTAACCCTATTCATTACAAGAAGCTTTATCCTTTGTTCGTATTTAACGTGTCTAAACAAAGCGAGAAATTAAGATCTAGCATACTAGATCTTCAAATTAGAGTAATGTTTAGTGCTGCTTATGATGCTAATACAGTTAGAGCATATGTTGTGATATTGAGCGATAAAGTTATGTCATTGCAAGGTGATGGTAAAGATCTTGCTTTTGTTCAGTAAAATTTATTTGTTCAGTAATTAATTGGTTGATATATTTTAAATATATAATATGCAATTAGACGTATATTATATTTTTTTTTTTTTTTTGGTTGATTGTATACTTACTTCCATCTAAGGAATTTGCTGGTTTGTGTAGTAAGTCATATATTTATGTGATTGAAGGTGAAGATGATTGTGAAGATAAAAAGGTTACCGCTTGTAAGGGAGTTCATAGAAGTGTGAAGCATGAAATCAGTTTACAAGATTATCTCGATTGTATATATAAGGGTATCGAAAAGCATGTGAAGTTCAACTCGATACGTAGTTATAATCACGAGTTGTATAGCGAAGAGGTTGATAAAGTAGCTTTGGCTTCTGAGCAAGATGGTAGACATGTTATGGAAGATAGGATTAGTACGAAGGCTTTGTTCTTCTCTGGCGTCTAGACAGAGGGCATCGTGAAACGGCATTATATGGTGTTGTGAAACGGTGTTGTGATGTGTGATGTGATATGGTGTTGGTTGATATGTAATATACATATTTTTTTTAAACAAACATTTTTCTCAGTGACCAAGGTTGGAACAACCGCGCCCCAAAACAATACACCGACTGGAAGGAGGTGCACAGGAAACACAGACTGAAAGGAGGTGCACAGGAAAGAATAGCAAACCACAGGAAAACATAGGAATTGGAACTGG
The DNA here is from genome assembly GCA_946811185.2 of Hippopus hippopus. Classification (NCBI taxonomy): domain Eukaryota; kingdom Metazoa; phylum Mollusca; class Bivalvia; order Cardiida; family Cardiidae; genus Hippopus; species Hippopus hippopus. The sequence goes on from OX328096.1 coordinate 75,265,509, forward strand.
AATAGGAACTGGAATAGAAAGCATAGGAAGACATAGGAAACAATAGGAAGACATATTCAATTCAAATGTTTTTTTGTTTTTCTTTTGTTTATATAGATCATTTGAATGGTTATTGTGTGTATATATTTCTCAATGGTATTTTAGCCTTTTTTAGATATTGGTGTTGGTTTGCTGTTCTTTTATTGGGTATGTGTGTATGTATCATTGTTATTTTAGATATTTTTAGGTATTGGTGGTGGGTTTGTGTCTTTTATTGGAGATGTGTGTATGTATATGTTGTTGGCTATTTTAGCCTTTTTTAGATGTTGTTGTGGTTTTTTTGTGTCTTTTATGGTTATTTAGCCTTTTTTAGATGTTGTTGTGGGGTTTGTTTGTATGTATCATGGTTATTTTAGCCTTTTTTAGGTATTGGTGGTGAGTTTGCTGTTCTTTTTAGATATTTTTTATTTTTTTAGATATTTATTTTGTCTAGAAAATATTTTGGCCTCGAATGCCCATATTCACATCTCTCTATTGGTCTTTCACGGAACACTGAAATTTTCCTTGGTCGATCATCGAACACTTATACTGCATTGGTGCATCGCCTGCATATCACGGAATATACTAAAATTTTCATTAACACCGTTTCTATAAATAGCACATTGGCGACTCCCTCTATATCGAATATAGTAGGACAAGGTATATACGATAAAGAGGGAATCGCCAAGCAAAATATTGTTTTTTTTTGTGTGTGTTTTGTTTTTTCTTTTCCCGCAATGTTTTCAGAGGACATCTTCGATATTGTGACGTTAAGAGTTAACTGCGAAATGAACCGATCCTTCCAATCTTTAACAAACGGCAAATTTTTTAGATTTGTTCAAATTGGAAGCATTAATTTTGTAGACGACATGATAAATGTGAATCAATTATCAAAGTTTGTTTTGGGAAGGATAGAAAACATTGTGTGAAAAGGAGAAAATGCTGGTTTCCGGCATTTTCTCCTTTTCACACAATATTTTTAAAAGCGCTTTTTTGTCAAGGTCATTAAAACTCGGGATTGTTTGGTAAAGCATAACCAAACTTGTTCGCCACACTTTTTTTGTCATCTTCAAATGATTGCGTTTTAGACCAGTCTAAAATTCTGTTGTGTGGGATAAAGCTAAATATTTGCCTTAACCCTTTACCAAACGACAAAAATTTTAACTTGTCCAAATTGAAAGGATTTGCAGACGACAAATTAAACATAACTCAAAACACGAAATTTGTCTTTCATAAAATAGAAAACATTGTGGAAAAAGGAGAAAACGCTGGTTGCAAACATTTTCTTCTTTTCCCACAAATTTTGCAGAAGGCTTCTTGCTCAAGGTCTTTAAATGTAGGGATTGTGTGGTAAAGGGTTAAAATAACATTTAAGACTAGTCCAAACTGCAATCAAACGACAAAATTTAAGGCTGGCCCAAATTGAAAGTATTTGCAGACGACAAAATTAGAGGTTGACCAAATGACGAAAATTTGTACTTGGTAGGATAGAAAATATTGTGGAAACAGGAGATAATACTGGTAATCAGCTTTTTCTTCTATTCCTACAATGTTTTCAATGCCTTGTTTCTCAAGGTCGTTAAAAGTTGAGATTGTGTGGATTATAATACATCTATACTCGTATTCAGGCAGTTTTCAGCTAGTTTTTAACCCATTTTATTCTTATTTTATGAAATTATAATTATTCTGGTATCTTCATGCCACATGTTGCAAAATTGCATAGATTAAGACGGATAGAAATTCATTTCATATTTTGGAGGCTTTCAAAGCAATTAATCTCTGTTGTCGTTTCAGGTTTTAAATGAGGACAAACCTTGTGTTTTTCCATCTCTTACATCATATAAGTTGGTAGTTTATCTGTGTTTACAAAAGCCTCTCTACACATTTTCAAGTTTTAACAGCGTTTTTTCTCTGTAGCTGTAAGGATGTATCCTTGAACGAAACTTCAAGCAATAAGGTAGTGAGTGCTGTGTAAGTTTATTTTCGCTGAAATTAATCTTACCGTATCAGACGATGAAGATTCAGGATCAGATTACCCGCTATTTGAAGTCTATTCAAGTTCAGACTATCCGCTATGTGAAGTCTGTTCATGATTAGACTGACCGCTATTTAAAGTCTATTAAGGATCAGATTGCCCGCTATGTAAAGTCTATTCAGAATCAGACTACCCAATTGTGAAGTCTATTCAACTTCAGACTATTTAAGGTCTATTAAGGATCAGATTGCCCGCTATGTGAAGTCTATTCATGATCAGACTACCCAATTGTGAAGTCTATTCAAGTTCAGACTACCTGCTACGTGAAGTCTGTTCATGATTATACTGCTCGCTAGTTAAGGTCTATTAAGGATCAGATTGCCCGCTATGTGAAATCTTTTCAGGATCAGACTACCCCCTATGTGAAGTATGTTCTTGATTAGACTGCTCGCTATTTAAGGTCTATTAAGGATCAGATTGCTCGCTATGTGAAGTCTATTGAGAATCAGACTACCAGCTATTTAAGGTCTATTAAGGATCAGTTGCCCTCTGTGAGAAAATTATTCAGGATCAGACAACCCAATATGTAAAGTCTATTCAGGAGCATATTGCCCGCAATGTGAAGTCTATTCAGGATCAGACTGTCCGCTTTGTGAAGTCTATTCAGGATTAGATTGCCCGCTACGTGAGGTCTATTCAGGATTAGATTGCCCGCTATGTGAAGTCTATTCAGGATCAGACTGTCCGCTTTGCGAAGTCGATTCAGTATCAGACTGCTCGGCACGTGAGGTCTATTCAGGATCGAACTGTCCGCTATTTGGATAAGCATCATTCAAGGCACACTGTTGAAGTTCTTATCGCTTGCAGAAAAACAGAAAATTTGGTAGCTTTTGTCCTAGTTTTACAATTCATTTCTATGCTAGCGACTTTAAGTTTGATATAATGCACGATAACACATTATCAGTCACATAATAATATCCATTATTTTAAATAATATGAAATAAATTTGGCAGAAAACTTACCCCCGAATTGTTGACACTTGGCAGCTATTGAGTCTTTAATCTAACTTTTGGATATAAATACACACACAAAAAAGGTAGGCCAAAAATCTTCTACATACGAGTGGTTTCTTAACCATTATCCTACTAAATAACTAAAATAAAATTTTCAATTCGGTAATAAGAACCCAAACATTGCAATTTCAAAGTTATGTTTTGGGGAATAATATCACCTTCTCGGACAGTGTAGATCCAAGATCAGACTGCACGTTCTGTGCAGTCTGATCTTGATCTACACTGTCCGCAAAAAGTCAGTGAGTCGCGCTTAGCAGCCTGAGGGTTAATTTGCATCCAAGTTTGAGAAATCGTCTGCTAGTGACAGAGTATTTATTACTTACCAAACGACAAAATTTTGGACTTGACCAAAAATTCAAAGCATTTTTCAGACGATACATTAAATATAGCTGAAATGACGGATTTGTCTTCGAAAGAATAGAAATGCATTGTGTGAAAAGGAAAAAAAATGCCGGTCACCAGCGTTTTCTCTTTTTTCCCCACATTTTTTTCATAGGCAAGAAAAAACGGGATTGTTTGGTAAAGAATTAACCTTATATTCGGGGCCCTGCGTGGCTCGGTGAACAAGTGTAGGACTTGTGACCTGGAGGCCCCCGGTTGGTGCCTCACTAAAACCATCTTGTATTTTGTGGGAGTGTACTTGGGCCACCCACGTCAGAGCCCTAGCCTAGTAGTAGTATAGGATAGTCACATAGGGCACAAATAGGCCATGTGCCCCATGTGACTTACCCTGAGTGCCCCATTCTGCTTACCCTGACAGTAAATGGGGCCCCAGGTAAACAGAATGGGGCAAAACCGGAAGTAGTTTTCGACAAACCGGAAGTGATTTTTAGTAAATGGAGTTATCTCCCCTGATTTTATCCTGAGAGGGGGGAAAATGGGCGTGGCTTAGGAAAGTCACGTGACGTCGCCATGACGACAAGTGACGTCACTTCCGGTCGACGTGACCCTCCGGTACCTATTCTCCTTACCCTGAGAGGGGAAAGATGGGTGTGGCTTAGGAAAGTCACGTGACGTCATGGTTACAGGGCAAAGACCATTTCCGGTTGATCTTAGACTGCACATGTTGCAGAGATTGGACAGTCCCTATCTGACTTACCCTGAGTGCCCCATTCTGCTTACCCTGAGTGGGGTTGTACTGACTGAAAGTCTTGAAAATTGACAATTTGAAAGATCACTCTTTCGTGTGGAATGGTAGCCCTGAAAAGGGCTGTTTGTGGAGGTTGTGTTTTTTAGGCACAACCTCCAACTTTTCTGCAGGCTGGACAGCTGCTTGCTGTCCGCCTCTTTAGCCTCCTCAATTCCGTCTCGTCCAGGTTAAAGTGCAGAGAGAACGCCGGCTCATTGTCGTCATCCCAGGATTCCGTCACTGGGATGACAAACTCCTTCTTTTCGTTGGCTGCCGATGCCGACATTGGTGGTGATGGACCCCTTTTTTCCTCTGCCATCAAGTGGTTGAGCTGGTTGTTAACCCTCTCTAATTTCAATGAGAGGGTGGATACCGCTCTCATTAAGTTTTGAACTGATTTTCGAAGATCTTCCATCCTTCAATTGAATAGTGAAAAATTTCACTGGCTTTTATAAGCTGGTGGGAGGATTGACCTACTTTGGTTCAGAATTAACGTTGACCAATCAAAATGTGTAATGAATTAACGAATGATTCGATTGGACACCGTTAATTCTATGTCAAAGTAGGTCAATCCTCTCGTCAGAACTAGGATTGACCTACTTTGATTCAGAATTAAGAGCGCGTTCCCGGGCGAAAGCACCCTCGATGAAGAGGGGGTTTAAACGCTATGTGTTATTAAGTGTAACTCTTAGAGGTAGAAATGCCAAAATATGAAAAGAATAATCTTTCAGAATTAACGTTTTTGACCAATCAGAAGCTTCGTTGCTTTAATGTTGGCCAATCAGAAGCTTCGTTATATTTCTTTCTTTGTGTGAGTAAAAAACTAGAAGGAGAAGATTCGTGTTATGCACAGGAATTTGGACTTAGTCTTTTTTTTGATACGGAATACAGTGTGATTTTAATGCCCACACTGTCTCTGGTCAAGAGGGTTGGGAATAGACTTTTTTTTGTCTGGTTAGAGTAAAAAATTTGCAGTGGGACTGTGGACTTAGGCTTTTTTGGAGTATAACTCTTAGAGTATAACTCATTGGCTGAAAGTCTTTTGACTGAAAATTGACAATTCGAAAAGAAAGATCTTTTCGTGGTGTTGGATAGCCCTGAAAAGGGCTGTTTTTCTGTGTTGGAATGTTTTCCAGCTTTTAATGACAACATCCAAAATTTGCATGGCAGATTGGACATGCTCCGACTCTCTTCGTGATTGTCATTGCTCCATTATTAAAAGTAATCCGTCTCCCGAGTTCCACATCAACCAAGATAATGTCAGGTGTTGTCTCTAGTACTAGTTCGACTATTTTCTCACCAAGATCTACGTATGTGCGTGATATTTGTTCTAGTTGTATTCTATTCTCTTCAATCCTGTTCTTTAGTATCAGTACTTGATCACCACCAATCAGAAAGACTCGGAGAGCCTCAATAAGTCGATGATTCATTTGGTCCATTTTTTTCGTTAACACTTAACCGTGCTATTCGAGAGCTGAGTGTCGAATGATTTATTATTTGGAAAAATTCGACGACTTTTATACGTTTACAGGGGGATTGACCTACTTTGACTTAGAATTAAGAGCGCGAACCTGGTAGAAAGCATCCTGAGCAAAGTTCCATGAAAAAAAGCTTAATGCATACATATGTGGAAAAATCTCTTTAGAACAGATCTATTTTGAATGAAGAAGAAAAGCATTCATTCGACCTAGACAAAAAGTGAAAATTAGAAGGCTTTTTTGAGTGTAACTCTTAGAGTGTAACTCTTTGACTGAAAGTCTTTTAACTGAAAATTGACCAAATTTGAGGAAAGATAGATCTTTTCGTGGTGTTGGGTAGCCCTGAAAAGGGTTGTTTGTACAGGTTCACTTTTTTAACCTCTTCTCTTTATTCTCCTATTTTCCATCGCATTTATTACTTGGAATAGATGCTCAACTTCACGCATTATACGTCTATGGCGTTCTCTTTCTTCTATCCAGTTCAGCAATGTAAGTAAAATTGTTAGTCCAAACATTGTGCTGATTTGGTTTTAACTCTACAGCAGTTGAGTTCCGAATGAATGTGTTTTGCGATTGTCTTTTATAGTCTACAGAGCTATAAAAATAGTGACTACAAAAGTATTTTAACTATGATCACTGAGAATAGTGTTTTGCATAGAGGAAAATGCAGTTGGGTTAACGTTGTCCAATCAAAATGTGTAATGATATAACGAACGATTCGATTGGACAAACGTTAATTCTGAGTCAAAGTAGGTCAATCCCCTGCAAACGTATAAAAAACGAACTTTTTTATTATCGGGTTATTTCACAATGAAAGGCAGCAGCTTTTTCTGTGGGGTATTTGGAAAGCCAAAGACTGAGGAAAAGAAAAAGAAAGAGATGGAGGAGCAGATAGAGATGGAGAAGAAAAGAAAAGAAGAAGAAAGAAAGAGGATGAAGTTCAAAGCACTGTGTGTTTTTTTCGAGAGGCGAGGGTACGAGTTTTATACTCGTACGCCGAAGATCAAGATGGGGAATATTTACCCCGATCTAAAGGACTTCATGCCACCTACCGAGCATCGTGGGTGGCAAAAGAAGCTACAGAAGCTGTATCCTTCACTTGTATGGAATTAATTTATCCAGCCAGTGAATGGAGAAAAAACAGCCCTTTTCAGGGCTACCATTCCCCAAGAAAGAGCTTTTCTTTTGAATTGTCAATTTTTTCTCTCAAAAGGCTTACAGTCAAAAGACTTACAGTCAGAAGAAAAAAAGAGTCAAGCCCTGAATTATTTCATATGTTCTTATTCAAACAATTTTGTACAATGAAACAAGACATGAACTGTGAAAAAAACAATGCAATGAAAAAAAACAATATCTGTTAAAAACATTGGAATGAAAACATTTAAACAAGTCAACCTTTTTTGTTAAAACATTTTTTAAAAAACTTAAAACAATATTTTGCAACAGTTTTTTCAACAAGCACTTTTTTTGTTGAAAATTTTTTCAGTGTGTTTTTCTTTTTTTCTTTGGAATGTCAGATTCACATTCACTCTTTCGTTTTCTTCCCCTTTCATTATTTTTTAATACCATATCTGGACAGGTCCAGATTTTATCCCCATGTTTTTTTGATTTGCAAAAGAAACACTTCTTTTTTTTTCTCGCTTTCTCTTTTTTTCGTTGTTTTGCTTTTTCTCCTGTTTTGGTGAAAGAGTCTCCTCTGAAGAAAGTTCGTTGTTTTTTAGTTCCATAGTTGGTTGTTTTCTTAGATTATCGTTTGTAGATATTTTTTTCTCTATCTGTTCTGTTATTTTACAGATCTCTGTATCGCTGATAGTCGTGTTTTCGATCTGCATATTTTCGATCTGATTTTCATCCGATGATATTGTAGTCTGTAGTGAGCTTTTTTTCCATTTATTTTCGTTGCAGAATGATTTCAGAACACCAACGAATTTCATGTTCTGAAATTCACCACAAAATCCCATTGTTGGTGAAATTTTGATATCGTAACTGCGTAGGTTCACATAGACAAAAACGACTGTTTCTGCCTGCATTTCTTTTTCTGGACAATTTCTAGCCCAGTGTCCTGGTTTGTTGCATGTAAAACAAATATCTTTTCTCTTTCCATCCGGTTCATATCGTTTTTTGATCGCTGCTTGATTTAAAACTCTGTATCTGGTAATACGGTAAACATCTTTTTCTGTTACATGTTGATGGGATAAAAATGTTCCCACGTAGTTCCCGATATGTTGAACTTGATACTTTAACGGAACATTGCTGATCTCGTAATTGTGGGTGTATGGGTTAACATACAGATACATCATCTTTCCTATCAGTAGCTTAAACTCGCTCATTATTTTTTATCAACTGTACTGTCTAAAGTTGATCAGAAGAATGATATAGATTTCGTAGCTATCGTCTCTATTTATACACTATCGAGCTGAAAGGCTCTATAAAATGCCGAGTTTTCTGACTTACCGTATCATTGTCTTACATTCAGACATAAACGATGGGTAAAAGAAAAAGAATAGTACCCTATTCAGACAGTGAAAGTGACAATGAGTCATTTTCACCACCAAAAAAAAAATGAAAAAAGAAGAAAGTGACAGTGAAGACGATTTCTCTTCACCCAAAAAAAAACCTGTAAAAATGATCGCAGAAAGTGACAGTGAAGATAAAATCTCCTCGAAAAAAATGAACGTGAAAAGTGACAGTAAAGATGAAACACCTAAAAAAAAAACGATCATAAAAAGTGAAAGTGAAGATGATATCTCCTCGAAAAAATTGATTGAGGACCGAAAAGAAGAAAGTAACAACACTACTTTAGACATGAAAAGTCTGTATGACTTAACGGAGAAGAGAAAAAAGAAATCGAGGAAATTTAGAACAGAATCACATCTGTTGATGACGTCTTTTAAGAAATTTGAAGAATTACCACCCCATCAACTGATCGGATTATTTGATGAAGTTACCCATCAAATCATTCAAAAGTTAAATGCTGAACCGACGGATATGATTAGAATTAGTATCAACCACCCTTCATTGAAAATAGGGATTCATATTCCCTTTCTACCTACAGAACAGCTGAAAGGCGAAACTATGTTAAATGAGATTGAACGAGTTTTACAATCGAATACAGATTTCGTCTTGAACGATGGATTCATGACATTTGACATTACACATACAATACCTCCAAGTGGTAACGGGAGAAAAAGATCATCAGAATTGGATTCAAAGGTTTTTCTCCGGAAGAAAAAATCAATTATTCAAATTAACAATCAAGATCACCTATGTTTTGCAAGAGCAGTTGTGGTGGGCATTTGCTACAGTGAACGTGAAAACACCAAAGCATGGTATAGAAGATGGTTATGCATCAGAAAATCAGACAGAATACTTCAAAAGACTGAAGCTGAGAAACTGTTCAATGAAGCTGGAGTTTCACCAACCCGGTCTGTAGGAATTGACGAATACAAAAAAAGTCCAATATTTTTTGTATGAAAAGGGCTATGTCATTAAAGTTCATCAACAGCATTCAAAAGTGGAAAAAGTATTTGAACACCCAGAAGTGAAAGACGATAGTAAAATCATACATTTGTACTTTCATCAAAACCATTATGATTACATCAAATCCATTGCAGGTTTTCTTAGTTGTGCATGTTATTGTGAGTTCTGTGATGTGGGATACTCGGGACGGGAAAGTCATGCATGTTCAAATATCTGTAAAGGTTGTTATCGCAAAGGAAAATGTCCATCAGAATCAAAAGAATATGTTTGCAGTGGGTGTCATAGACGATTTTTCAGTGCTGCATGTTTGGCAAATCATAGAAATGTTCAAGGTAAAGAAAAGAAATCCATTTGTGAATTAGTAAAACTCTGTTTAAAATGTGGTCAACAATATCATCTCAGAAAGAAAAATCATATCTGTCATGGAAAGAAAAAGTGTCATATCTGCAAGAAAATTGTTGACTTTTCTCATCGATGTTATATTCAACCTTACCAAAGTAAGACAAACACCGATGACAAGACGAGTTCTTCTGTAGTCAAAAAACCATTGTTCATTTTCTTTGATTTTGAATGCAAACAAGACACGGGAGTACATATCCCGAATTACTGTATTGCACACAGAGCATGTGATGAATGTATCGATAAACCACTTGATTTTCATTGTTCCACATGCAGTGAATTTGAAGAAGGAAGAGAAGTTATTTTTCAAGGTGAGGAAACTTTGAGTCAGTTTTGCAACTGGCTCTTTTCAGAACATCATAAAGGAGTCACGGCTACTGCACATAATTTCAAAGGCTATGACAGACAGTTTATTCTTGACTATGTTATCAAAATTGGGCTAAAACTTCCAAATTTGATCATGAATGGCAATAACATTATGAAGTTAGAGCTGAATGGAGTGCATATTTATTGTCTGTGATACTGAATTATAAGGAATGAAGATTTTTTTTTTGTTTTTTTTTGTTTTCATGGAGGTATGAAAAAAAAAAAACCTAATCACACTTTTGTATGAAACCACTGCGCGGTTTCATACAGTGTGATTAGGTTTTTTTTTTTTTTGTTTTTGTTTTTGTTTTTTCATACCTCCATGAAAACAAAAAAAAAAATTCTCTTCATTCCTTAAATGAAAACTAAAAAAATTTAAAAAAGAATGTGACTCTAGTCGAAAGCATTTGCAGATGACCAACGAAATGTGGCTCTTATGATTGGATCTGTCTTTGAAACGTAGTTACCAGCATTTTCTTTTTTTCCCACAATGTTTCCAAAAGCCTTTTCTAGAGTCGTTGAATTTCGGGATTGTGTGGTAAAGGCTTAACCAAGGGTTAACAAGTGAATACGCTCAATAAACTCCTTTGTCAAAGGAGAATTTACTCTTTACGGTTGCATTATGCACTTGGCACTGATTTAAAACAAGATATGTTGTAGATGTACAACTAGAATTTGAATATAGAAACTCTTCTGTGCGTCAATAAGACGAGTAATAATTAAAGGAAACGACGCCAGCAATGGGAGAAAAAAAGTGAAATCCAAATTATCTCCCTTGTTAGATAAAAACCAAGGATACCAAATTGCAACTAGGTTCTTTTATTTGATTTTCTTTGTTTTAATCCTTGCTTCACTGAGAGATATTGCGAATATTATAATATATGTAAGACCTTCACTATATTTGCGAATCGAATTTCATATACTATTTCCATCGAAACGGGTCAAGTAGATCAAATATGTGGTCTGATAAATTTTGAAGGGGATAAATATTAAATATGGACATTCCTATACAGTGCAAATGATATAAAGGATAAAAACCAAGTAAAACCTTATTCAGGACCTGTAAAGTAGTGGAGAGCTACCAGGGGAAGTAACTGTCTTTAGTCTCCCATTACCTCTGTTTATTTCATGCTTTTTAGTAATCTATCGGGAACGATGGTTGATTATAAGCTTTGATAATTTTTGGTTACCAGTAAAAGTAAACGATTCCATAGCAACCAGTACGGAACTCCATAGATTCTTACACCGTGTTAAAGTTCGCCCTTTCAAACGCATTAGATCTACATGTATTTCAGACAATTATTAAATCCAATAATCTAAAAAAAATCCCAACTTTTCAAAATGTTTATTAATTCTGTTAATTTCATGATTATGAGTTTTGTTGATTTGTTGTCTCGCTTTGAATGTAAATAAATGGCGGACACTAATGACACTGACGAGGAAGGATGTATTTGGCAATCGGAAGATTAAAAATGTGTCAAGTTTGTCTTTTTTAAATAATTCATTGTAAGTGATTTTTCTCTTCAATTGATTGAAACGCAATTCTTTAATAATTCTGGTCTATACCAACAACGAACTGTTTTCTTTGTGAACTGGTAAATACATTTTCATTGTAATACGTTCTTAAGGAAGGGGGTTACGACACGGGGAAAAACCGAAAACTACTACACTGGATTTTCTCCACAAAAAAGGGGTCAGAAGCATATCATAAATAGAAAACGTGTTTTTCTTTTTCGGTGAAGGATCGAAACTTATTTCAACTCGTGCACATCATCTGTATTATTTTCACGAGTGACGCCGATGATGCTCACGCAATGAAATAAATTTCGATCTTTGACCGAAAAAAAGTATCCTCTATTTCCTTATTGTTTTGCTTATTGTCAATATTAGGGTATCAATAAACGGTATATAACAACCATTGTATATTGTTGTATTAAAAAGACCCGAAATTAGTTCCGCAGAATAAACATGTCAACAATTTTACCAATCACAAAATATTATTTATTCATACAAGACTAATAACAAAACAAAAAGTAGGTCAAATGCCAACTTATACAGCTACGTCGAAAAATGGACGTCTTCTGCAAGATTCAAAAAGTCGTCTGTAGGGGGGCAAAACACTTTTTTTTTTTCTTAATTATTTCTTGACCTGAATCATGTCCTTATCAGATCCAAATGTCGACAGGTTAGAAAATTGTATTATGACATTTGATTAGTGAAACTTCAGCAAAATTTTGTTACGAAAACTAAACGAGATGTAGAAAGTGATAAGTTGAAGCCAATTATAATGAGATGAGTTTTATTGTTGGACCAAAACACCTGAACCATGCTTTGACAAAAAGGGGTTTAATGCATCTCCATGATGTATCCATAAAATGATCGATCTTTAGTATCCAGTTTGTCTAACAACCTGCTGTATCCTACGGTATGCTTTTTCTTGGAATAAATAAAAAAAAAACAGAAAAATTGACAAAACTATTTAGACCCATATCAGCTTGCGAGGACTGCATATAGGCTGACGTGAGTCGAAACTTTTTATAGATACATGTACATTAAAATCCCATTAGGGGCCAAAAGTAAAGAATGCGGAGGTGAAATGCATATAGATTTAAATCATACTATTTTTGGAAATTATTGTGAAGATGACAACCCGGTATTGTACAATCGGTCCAAGGGTGAGTGGCTGGCAGAAAATGAATTTTACAATCAGATAAAAAGTAAACAAAATATAGAATGGCCTGTTAACTTTTGACCTAGTTTTATATTTCTTTTTTTTTTTTGCAAGCGACAAAGCCCATACAGTAACAGATTGTCATCTTTACAATAATTGTCATACTTTTTTAAATGGTATGATTTGAATCTAAAATATTTTTTTATCGCATTGTATACTTTTGGCCGCTACCAGGACTTTAAGCTCTTATTTTCACAGAGCATCGCTCACCTTTATAGCAAAAGAACTGGTTAACAGGGAAAAAAGCTCATCGTTCAAGCAATCTGTATGGTAGCTAATTCCAGCCAACGGCGAAAACGGCCAGCACAATATTGCAATTTCAAAACTTTCTTACACAGAAATATTCTGACAGCATCGGACAGTGTAGATCCAAGATTAGACTGCACGTTCTGTGCAGTCTGATCTTAAATCTACACTGTCCGCTAAAGTGCAATGGGTCACGCTCAGCAACCTAATAATTAATGATGTCGCCGACGGTACATTACAGCAAAGACAAATTGTTGGACCTATCACCTACGAGGTCGCTCGGCAAAATTGAGAACTAACGTTTCAAGATCTTTGGCTGGAACTTTCTGACAAAAAGAAAAGAAAGGAGAAGGAAAAAGGTAATTTTAAAAAAGCGAAGGAAAAGGAGCAATGACGTGTTTACACGCTACTGCTTATTTTCCTTCTTTTTTATTTACAATGAGCAGTTGCTCTTTGTACACCGTTGTCACATGTTTCTAAAGCTGTGCACTGCATTAGGCGCAACATATTTTATAGGGTTTACATACTGCAAATGGCACACTGGGCTCCGATTCAGCTGACCAAATACTACTTTTATAGATTTTATCAAGTACTCTATGTTTGTTTCTTAGTCGAGTTGGTTTTTAACACTTATTTTTTCCAAAATAATATCAGTTATATATAGGGGCGAGCAGTGCTCCTATCCATGCTTTTCTAGAGTTTCTTTTTTTCCAGTTCTACGCTAAATATTCTTTCCGAGCCATTTGCTGCTATCCCACACAATGATCACCAAAACAATGCTCATTAGTAAAAGAAGAACTAATCTTTTAGCAAAGCCTTTTATTTATCCCCGGAGTGAGTTTGGCCATGTTTTGACTAGTACAGGTATCGCCTACAGTTAGTGGACATATTACATCAAAGTTCATTAATTTCCATATTGAGTTGCAAGTTTTACTGCTTGTACTTCTTAAGTTATTGTATGTTGAAAAATGAAGCTTTAGTTATGGAACTTTAACGAAAAAGTAAAATAAATGTTACAGTAACATATATTTCAATATCGATGCAATGTAATTATATTAGTACAGCTGTTTGGAGTGGTTGATATTTTCTAAAAACCTTTTTTTATGACGTTAGTGGCGACGTCGCCAAAATTTTGCTGAAAACAGCACCACCATCTTTTAGAGATCTACAGCTTTGATGTCAGGTGACGAACACTAACAGCATGTTTATGTAATTAGCTCAAGTAAACCCGCTTCCTACTAGTATAGTTTTCCTTACGTTCAAATGATCAGAAGTAGCGTAATTAATTTTCTTGCACACTGAAATATACATGTTAGTTAACGAGAATTCGGAATTTGTTGAAATGTTTATTGCCGCTTACTGTAGGTTTCAAGTCCTGTAGGATACCATCCTCGTTGACCCAGTTTCGATTCATACTGTAATCAACCCTGGGTTATTTGGCTGGCGTTTCCTCGTTCTCATGGATTATTCATGAAGCATTTTGATTGGTAATCTCAGTTTTTCTTTTAGAAAATTTAAACTATTTTTATCACAAATATGCCGTCATTTCTATTTTTAGTAACTGACGAAATGAAATTACCCTCCCAACAAGAGAGAATGATTTTGTTATCGATCTTTCGATTGGCTATTAGGGTACTTTCCCACCATATGAATATTCATAAGAAACGACGATTTGCTAGTCAATTTTCCCAGGGGTAATGCATGGAGAGTAACGTAATCCTTAAACCTGGGTTCCGAGGATGGTCGGATACCGACTTAACTATTAGGCTATACTACTCAGTCAAGTAGACGACATTTTCTTCTTGTAGTCGGTCAATGTCAAAGAGACTGTGGTAAATGAAGAAACTTTTCGAGGAGGGCATTTCTTCTTTTTGCTAGCATGGTTTCATGCTTTTCATGTATGAAAGAAAAATAGTACGTTCGTATTTATCTTGATTCTTTTTAAACCTTAAAGCGTCTTTCACTACAAAAGTTGCCTTTGCGGCCAGTGTAAATCAAGATCAGACTGCACAAATGTGCAGTCTGATCGTTGATATACACCGTCCGCTTTGTATAGACATTCTATACAAAAGCAACATTTTAACTGCGTTTGAATATTTGGATCTTACTCCTAGAATTGAAATATCTAATATCTTATTCGCTCTATGAGGGTTGATAAGAGTCTTTTCAAAGTCGCTCAAGCGTTTTGAAGATGCAACTAATAAGAGGGGGGAAAAACAGCTTTGATAGAATTTGTACTAAAGGTACTTCTATTCATAATAGAAAGAAAGAAAAAATAGAAACATGACAAATAGCAATGTTCAACAACAACAGTATTTTGATGATTATTATAAAAGAAATGAAGATTGCCTTTTTTTACAAAACACCCTTTGTTTCCTAACTTGTTATATAACTATTACGAATTTTCTTCTATTATATACCTGAAAGTTTTCCAGAGAAAGTACATGCGTCGCACGCGGATAGAATATTACGCAAGATAGAAAAAACAATCGTATCTACACATTGTGAAATACTGCTCCATATATGGTATGATGACGTGACGATGACGTATCTCACGAAAGGAAAATGTATGCATTCATTTGCGATTTGATTCGTCAAAATTTTACGCTGTAATATTCATCCACCATGCAAAAAAAAAACGGAGTTACTATCTACTGCACCATTACGTCATTTTAACGACGCATATCGCAATGTTTTCTAACATACAGATTTTTTTTAAAACTTTGCACATACAAAGCTCATTATGTCTCTAGAAGATTATAGTAAAAAAAGTTATTGGTCACCGTACTCGTTTCTGAGACATTCCTCTCCCACCGCTTATGATTGTTTCGACAACTGGTTATGTGGGAAAGCTGCCAGTGGCTTGGAAGGAAAAATTGTGCGGAGTACTCGTAAAAGAGACTCCAGGAAAGCATGGATAGGTGCACTGGCCGCCACGGTATAACTGAAATAGTGTTGAAAACGGCGTTAAACACCAAACAATCAATAAAACAATCAATCGTTTCTGAGAAATTTGCCTTTGAAAAGGGTATATACAGCTCCAAAATTCAGCTTCTTTTGGAATTAACACACTTTTCTTTAATAGTCAGTTAAACAGGAAAATTACCAGAAGAATATACAAAATATACATCATTTAAATGAAGATTCATTTAGTTTTGCATAAAAAAAAATATATATATATATATATATATATATATATGGTAAATGTTCAATATTGGATGTTATAGAAGGACCATTAAGTTAAAAATTCAGCTAATTTGACCTAATTAAGGGTTAATACATACTTTCTAACGGACTAAAAATTTCCACACTTACTATTTATAATTCTAAACAATAAGAAAAAATAAAAACGGCACCTATCCGTGCTTGTTTCGTCAGGAAACAGGGATGAAGGTCACTGTGGAAGTTATTTTTTCATGGAAAAAATAGGATTAAAGCTTAGCAGACATAAATGGAAAAGGAGAAATTGCTTATTAGGAGCAATTTTTCCCTTTTCAACTACAATTTTCAAAGTGTAAACAGCTACACTTCCACAGCTTTAATTTTCCTGCTTTTGTTTGCATGTTTGGTGTGTAACGCTGTCAACAGTATTTTAATTATTTCACGATGACACTTCACAGATCCATTTTTGTCTCTTTACTAATACTGCCAGAAGAAAGTGCTAATTGTTTTGGTTTACTATCCATGACAAAAACACATGCGCAGTAGGACGCACACGAACATTTGTAATATACGTCGTTAATCTTATTTCCAAAAGTAACCCATAAACATTTTCACGTGCACGTGCATGGTTTCGAATATTTTACCTATAATTCATGGGATATCGCTATGTGAAAAGAATCTAACATTCGCTGGCTGTTATAAAATAAAATTTCATTAAACTCGTCCATGAAAAACAAAAATAGAAATAAAAAGATTATAAAAAAAAGAAATAAAGCTCGCCATAAGCTAGCTTTGTAGCATATTTCTACTCTGTTAAAACAATCCCAGATGCCAGCTTATATCAGAACCTATATGATAATGATGACGATGATGATGATCATCATCATCATCTTCATCATCATATTCTTATCAGAGAAAGTTTCTTCCCCTAAACATTCCAATGCATCTAGTTCACTATCAGAACAAAGAGTCTTTTCTCAACAACCGTATCTGTACTTGTACATGCTCATTTCATCACAAGCGTCGTCACCTTTTGGGCACACTTGACTACACTGGTCATATGAATCACCGACTCTGTCGCTGTAACCGCACATACAGTTGGCTAGCTGCGAATGAAGAAATGTTACATTGCAGGAAAAGATGGTAAACTCACCTCTTGACCAAACAAGCTTGTGTTTTAAATACCTGTTTGAAGAAAGCTATGGAAAGCTGGTAACCAGCGTTTCCTCCTTTTCCCAAAATTTTTTAAACCTTCTATTAGATAAATCAAACCGTTTGAGCTGAGTTAAATTTGTTGTCTGCAAATGCTTTAAATTTTGACTAGTCTAGAATTATGTCGTTTGGTAAAGGTGTATAGAAAGGAATTTGTTATAATGGGATCACAAATGAGCAGAGACAGTATTAGTTGCACCGTCAGGTGGTAGGGAACTTGAAAACTTGTGCACGGTTGTGGCGAATCATGTCGTCCCGAGCCGAAGTTTCTAAGTCCCCCGCCACCTGACCGTACGATGAATTTATTAAACTGAAAAGTTTTACCTTTCCAATGTGTAATGATTGAAATTTCCCCGTAATTGTTCACGGCTGTGGAGAATCAAGTCGTGGTGAGGTGGCGACAAGATTTCGCCGCCGCCGTGAACAAGATTCCAAGTCCCCTGCCACCTGACCCTACAACGAATTTATTATACTGAAACGTTTTACCATTCAAATGTATTCAGCGAAATTTCCCCGTTTTGTGTTCTCACGAATTGAGTACACTGCCGAAATAGAATTTCCCTTCTCAGTGCACCAATTCAATAAAAACTGACGTCACCGAGAGCTGATATCGCTAAAACTTTTGAAAAACATGGAGTGTGGTGAATACACTTGATGATATCACTGCGCCAGACATTCGTCATATTTTTGAACATGGATTTAAACAACTTCAAGGTAAGTAACTATATATTTTAATGATTTGTTGTCAAAAAGTAAAAGACCTTTAGTTACCAAAAGGGACCATTTGGTTATCCTTTTAACGTTACAGTGAACGAGTTTCGACACTTCACAATTTGCTTACCTGTAGATGGGATGGCTCGTTTTAACCACGAGTATTTGTTTTGGAATGACAAAAAATGATAATATATGTAACTACATAAATCCATTCTTTCCGCTTTAATGACAACCATCAAGGGAAACAAGAAAAAAAGATGCAGGCTAATCAGTATGTATGTCTTTTGGGCGGCTTGAATCGGTCGACGCCGCCATTGTGGACGTTGTGTTGAAAGTCTAGTCATGTACATGTATACGGGGCTCCCAAAAGGGAAACTGCTTTTAAGTGGTTTTTGCCAGTATTCATGACAGTTTGTATGGGGCATATTATCCAATAAGATCGCGAGAAATTTCTTTGCAGTATGATAAAGTTATATTGATGGTAAAAAGTAAATAGGTTGTCTTATATCCACTTAATATACCTAAGGGAATGAATTATACACAATTTAGAAAAGTTTACTCTCTTTCAATATTTCGGCTTTTGCCTTTATCAAGAAATTACACTTGAAATTGTTACCTTCTACATTTTGTGACTATTATAATACCACCATCTTAAATGAATCAATGTTGTAAATAGGTTGTCGTTTGCAAATTCATCGGTAATAATCTCTCATATATTCGTAGGAACAACTTTCAAATAATCTACAGAAAAAATTAAAAACATGGTGGAGAAAAGGTTACCAGTACCTTCTCCATTTGCCACAATGTCCTTAAGAGTCCTTTTTACCTTTGGGTTGTTAAAGCATGTGATTGTTTGGTAAAGGGTTGTGGGCTTCGGAGGACCTTTTGTATCATATTTTGCTTATTCCGACCTGTGCATAGATTGTTTTTGTTCAAAAATCAATTTTAGTTTAAACATAATTATTTTTATATCCATTGAAAAACAAGTTCTTGCAACTTATATTAATCTCTATCGATTCTGCTCTCTGGAAACTACACCAGTACTAAGGCCAAATAAGTGGGCCAATGAACAGTCCCAAAGTTGACCTCCGCTCCTGGGACCTTATGGTTACGAGGCCGACGCTTTCCCTGACAACCACGTAAATCACAAACTCTTCTTTTTTAAATTCAATGCATATCTTTTACATATAAAAAAAATATTTTCAAACCTTTCCGCCTTGACCACTCGATTAAACCTACCGATGGCTCGTGAAGTAAATACATGTAGATGTTATGTTTCCTCTTCATGTCCGCATAGTATCGAAAACCTAAACGTTGTTTGCAAGTCTCAAAACACGTTCCGTTTCGGGGGACTTCGGCAATCACCGTTATTTCCTGACAGGGTGGTTTAAGATCTGCTTCACAAGATGAAAGGCAAACAGCGTCACGATGATCCTTCGGAGAACCAGTCAGGGTTCCTGAAATTTGTCCAAAAATAAACATCGCACAATATTATATGAACGGCACTCTGGCAAAAGAGAAGTAAATACATTTCTGTGATGCATTGTTCGTAACAAATGATAATATAGCTGTGGATCCATAAAATCCATTTTGTCTAACAATCGGCTGAATTATTAACTATACTGGTCCTTTGACATGCAGAAAATGAACATATAACAAAAGTTTTCAGTATTTGTAACTCAGCTTTTTCTTTTTTATTTTTTAAGAAAACGTGGAAGTATTGTTGTAGACCTGTTGTTGTCTACGATGTCATCATGATTGGCTTTGTCATCGTGCAAAATCTTGGATATTTGGTTGTGGCGCCGCATGAGCAGCGGCACTATATTTTTATTCGCTTTTGAAAAGTGCCTGTGGAGATAGCCATATTGTTTACTAGGCTTCCAGTTATTTCGTACCTATGTAATTTCGTACCTAGGCCATTTCGTACTTTTTTGGTCATTTCGTACCCACCTATACTTTTTATTTTGGTCATTTCGTACTCACTTTGATCATTTCGTATCCACTTTATTTATTTCATACCCAGTTTTTAATATCAATTTGGTAATTTAGTACAAAGTTTTAGTACTATTTTTGTGTGTGTGTGGGGGGGGGGGGTGTGTGTGTGTGTGTGTGTGTGTGTGGGTGTTGTTTGCCGAATGACAACTGCTTTTGTACATAGCTCCAATTGAAATTATGTTAAATTTCGCCTATATGGACTGGTTCAGTTTTTTTTTTACATACATGAAAAAACACGGTACTTTCATTACCAGATCGAGCCTGTACCAAATTTGTTTTTCTATTTGGACTGACTTTTTTTTAACATGTAAAATACCGTACTTTCATTGCCAGATTGAGATAAACCAGATCCTGTCAACTTTGTTGGTTGGAAAAAACTGTAAAATACATTTCGAGAAATAAGTCACGTGATCAAATATTATCTGTCACAAATTTTCGAAACCGCCATTTTGAATCAAGTTGAATCAAGTTGGAAAAGTTTAAATGGAATTTTCATGCTCTTCGTCCCGAAAGCAGTCTATGTGGTACAACCGCATGTATATTTTTGTTCTAGTAGTGTAGGGATTGCAGAAATATTGTTTTCCTCTAACGATCGTGTTCTTAAGATCAGCAATCGGTAAATAGGTCAAGGGCAGTAGGTCAACATAGATTTTTGCGTTTGTATACATAAATTTTACACTTCTAATGTTATTACTTAAATGTACTACATGACAATTGTTCGTTTGTCAACTAACATCTTACCACGGCGACAATTTTGTCCACATAAGCAAATAATTGGGGTGTTTGATATGGCAAAATGAGTCACGTGAAATCTTCTTGTTCAAAACTGGACGGCCGAGAGTTTTCATATTTGGTGTGTAGTATCACCACATTGACCACTACCAAGTATGTTCCCTGGGGTAGAAAAAATTGTCCTAACCCCAGATGTCACAAGTTCGCACAATGGCTTATTTGTTTCAAATTTTAAAAATCTTCTTGTTCAAAACCAGAAGGCATAGAGCTTTGATATTTGGTGTGCAACGTCACCACATTTACCTCTACCAAGTGTGTTCAAATGATGCCTCTGGGGTAAAAAATGGCCCAGCCCGAGGGGATACAAGTTCGCACATAGCCTTAAATGGTGCAGACTTTAAAAATCTTCTTGTCCCAAACCAGATGGCCAAGAGTTTAAATATTTATCATGTAGTATCATTACCTGGACTTCTACGAAGTTTGTTTAAGTGATGCCCCTGACGTAAAAAAATTAACCCGCTGTAATGTGCCCTGTTTCAGAAACAACTGATTTACGGCGCCATTGATGTTATGCATCACTATTTTCTTGTAATATTTCTGTTATGACTGAAACTAATTGACTTCAAACTTGGAGTACTTGTTAACCATCAAAAAGGGAACCCATACAATATGAACCGGTAACCATCAAAATGAGCCATGCTCTGGCAGAAGGGAGGCTTATTGTATCTCCATGATGCATTATACCAAGCAGGTCATCACATAGCAATGGATTCGTAACATTCATTTTATCTGCCAACCGTCTGATTCATGAGGTAGACTGTTCCTTGGACGTGTAGAAAACTGATCTATAGCAAAACTGCACAATCTGACCTGGGTAGATCTAGATACATTTTTGCAGATGCATTAAGCCCTCTTTTCACAGAACACGGCTCAAATATTTTTGACACATGAATAAATTTATGCTCCATTTTCATGTAAGATTTTCGCTGAAAATCAATATATTTCTAGAAGCAAATGCAGCCGAGCGTGCAGGCACTGTGCATGCTTATCCTGGTCAATACTTCTTGCTGATGCATCTAATCCCCTTTAACCCCCACGCCACCCCCAATAACTAATCATATATAGTCAGTTCCATAATAAGTGTGCACTTAATTACCATAAATAAGTGTGCACTTAATTTTCTTTTATTTCTCGTCTCATGTTTTACTGAAGACCAACAAATTTGGTACCATACTTTAGTTCAGAGTCTGTAGAAAATGCCAGGCTAATCAGTTTGTGACTAACAGAAAGTTTAAGTTAGGTTTTTGCAGTTTAAATGAAGGTGGTACTAAATTCAAAGTTGCAAAAGTACTCAAAGACTAAGGTAACATTAAGTTAGGTTTTTCTTAGAGTTCTTGTAATTTTTCAATCAATATCTTGTATGGCCACCCCTGCTGTCGATACAGGCAATTATTCAACGTCGCATCGCATAGACCTTACATAACGTAAAATCATTGCATCAGGAATGTTATTCCATTCCTGAACGAGAGCGGTGGCCAAGTCCATGAGATTGCTGATGTTTTGCCATGATCGAACCTTTCTTCCTAAGTAATCCCAGACATGTTCTATTGGATTCATGTCCGGCGATAAAGCTGGCCAAGGAAGAACGTCAACATTATTTCTGTTCAGAAACTGCTGACTGATTCGAGCCACATGAGGACGTGCGTTGTCGTGCATAAGTATAGCAAGCCCATGTCGTTGCAAAAATGGAACTGCCTCAGGCCGCAAAACTTGGTCGACGTAACCCTGTGCATTGAGGTTTCCCCGTATAACAACCAGGTTTGTCTTGCGTTGATCTTACGTTATGTAAGGTCTATGCGACGTCGAATAATTGCCTGTATCGACAGCAGAGGTGGCCATACAAGATATTGATTGAAAAATTACAAGAACTTTAAGAAAAACCTGACTTTAATGTTACCTTAGTCTTTGAGTACTTTTGCAATTTTGATTTTAGTACCACCTTCATTTAAACTGCAAAAACCTAACTTAAACTTTCTGTTAGTCAAAATCTGATTAGCCTGGCATTTTCTACAGACTCTGAACTAAAGTATGATACCAAATTTGTTGGTCTTCAGTAAAACATGCGACGAGAATTAAAGAAAATTAAGTGCACACTTATTTATGGAACTGAGTATAAAATGCACTAAAGTTCAAAAACCTAATATAGTTACGCTGAAACAAGATTTACTACGAATTAAATCACTCTAATTTGGCAATACTAAATAGTGATTTACTTAATAGTGTTTTATAAATGATTATTAATTCTTTGAGGAATTCACAGGTTTATTTTTACTAAATGCATAAAGACTGCAATACAAGTAATGAATCTTACTTACATATACAGTTACAGACTAAACAGGTAATAACGCTCACTTGTGCATGAAATGGCAAAAAGGAGCTTCAAGCATCTCCGTGATGCATTATACCATTACAAACAACCGACTGAACCATGAGGTAGAGTTACCCTGTGACATGCAAAAAAAATTGAAAATAGCGAAAAGTTTCGGCCCATGTCTGTACATGGGTCTGTACTTTTCGTAAATGCTTTAAACCCCCTTTTCACAGAGCACGATTCATATTTATTGAACAGACTTCAGACTACAAAACGGGTAGTAATTGTTACTTACTCATATAGACGAGAAACAGAGTAAGAAAACTTGTGCAAAGAATCAACAAAATATGCTCACTAAACGAAATAAGACGACAACACAAGTAAAAAAAAAACTTACGTAGGTAGGTAGGTATGTATGTAGGTAGGTAGGTAGGGTAGGTGGGTAGGGTAGGTAGGTAGGTAGGTAGGTAGGGTAGGGTAGGGTAGGTAGGTAGGTCGGTAGGTAGGTTTTTTTCTGTATAAGATATATGACATCATAAAAACATTAAACAGAGGTAAAATAGACATGATAATGAAATTACATGTATGTCAAACTGTATTTAGATATAAAGGATGACAGAATAAAAGGGGTTATATCCTTTATTTCCATTGTGATTTTGTTTAAGAATTATTTATCCTTTATTTCCGTTGTGATTTTGTTCAAAAATTATTTATAGTTTAAATATATAGACTTCATAACCATCAATAACGCTTACTTGTGCATAGAGACTACCGAATATGCTTTCCGCAAAAGCATTAAGTTTATAATACAAGTAATACATCCTACTTACGCATATAGACTAGAAAACAGGTCAGAAAAATTACTTGTGGAAAGACTCGCCCAAATGTACTTACTGCACACATAAGGATTACAGTACAAGTACACGCACTGACTTAGGTAGACTATATACAGTACAAACAAATGATAAAACCTACGCATACAAACAAAAAAAAAAAAAACCAAGTAATAAAAACTTACACGCATATAGACCTTAAACCGGGTAGTGTAATTGCCTAATGCACATACGAGTATACCACAAAACAAGTATTAAATATTACGCATTTACATGTACATGTATATAACATAGCAAGTAACAAAGTTTACACACGCATATAGAATACAGGAAAGGCTAATAAAGCTTACTAACAGGTATACTATAAAACAAGTATTACATTTTCCTTGCGTGTGTCACTTGATAAGGTTTAAATCTTTTTTTCTTTTTTTTTTATAATAAAATTAAACTTAGATAAATCTGATAAATGAAACACAATAATCCTAAATAGAATCTATACATGTAAAAAAACAATTTCGGCAATCATTAGATCTATTCCAACTCTGTGTTGTTGTTCTTGGTTGTTTATGTGTGTATACAAATGACACAGTATGCTCTACAACATGCGAAAAGAAGCTTTCGGACATTTGCGTAAAGTGTCGTCTCGGATCAGCCTGTGCAGTCAGCGCAGGCTGATCCGAGACGGCACTTTACGTCAACATTCGATTTTGTCCTACAGTAGACTTGCTTGAAACAGAAAATCACATATGATCAGAAAGTGTCGTCTTGGATCAGCCTGCGCGAACTGCGCAGGCTGATCCGGGTCAACACTTTACGCAAATATCCGAATGTCCCTTTTTGCGTGTTGCAGGCCATATTGACTTTTACGTATATTTCAGAGTTCATTGGTAACGCATAACTACAACAAAACGAACATCAAAGCCTTACTTACGCATAACGACTACAGAACAAGTATTATTTTCAAAAAAGCATATATGCTACAGAACAAGTAATAACGCATACTTACGCATATAGACAACAGTGTCGGACGGTCTGTCGAAAACTTCCATTTCAAAGTCCTTAAACACCCTACAGCCCTGACATACTTTCATGGCCTCCGAGTGTTGGAACAGTAAACACTGCTCGTCTCTGTGACATTTGTAGGCGCAGTGCATCATACTAGTAACTCCTTCGACGAAGAAAGCAGCTGTGTCACATGTAATGGTTAAATTCAGCATCGTGAAGCATTGACCGATACATGTCTCCGAAAACCAAACAAGATTCAAACCAGCCAAAGCAAGTAGAATTGTTGTAGTACCTTCCATGGAACTAGTATTGTATTGTGTATCTGTCTATTATTTGATAAACATGTATTATTCTGTGTAATAACAATATGAACCACGCGGTGTGAAAAAGGAAATTAATGCATCTACAAAGAATATCAACCCATGTCAGCTTGCGCAGTCTGCGCAGGCTGACCTGGGCCGAAACTTTCTTCTATTAGTCAATGTTCTGCATGTCAAATGACCAGTCTATCCTGTACATTTTCGTAATGCATAATAACAAGCAGATCATCACATTATCAATAAAATTCATTTCATCTAAATGCCGACTGAATCATGAGGTAGAATGGTCCTTTGAAATGCAGAGAACTGACCGATAGCAAAACACTTGACCCAAGTCAGCCTACGCGGAATAGCAGGCTGACCTTGTCGATATTTTTTGCAAATGTAAAGCCTCATTTTCACAGAGTATGGCACAGATTTATTGCATGTTGAAGTTTTAAGCAATTATTCCTCAACTCAAGTTTCATTCACCGGCAGTTCAATTCATTTTTTATTCCTAATCGCATTTGAATAATAGTCATTATAAAAAGAAAAAAAAAAAAAAGAAATAAACGACTACAATATAGCAATAACAATTACAACAACAATAATGATAATAATGATAATTATTGGCAATAATTACTCAACCCAAAAAGTCTATAGGATTCAAGCCTGTAACATACACAGTGCGCAAAATGATAAGCAACGTGCGTAAGTAAGGTATAGGTATTATATAACTGAGAAACTTACCATGAGCGGGTTAACAGGAGCCAATCAAATTTGCTGAGCCCATTATCGTAGCCCCTGTCTTTCCTGCAAATTATAGCACTCTTGTCACGTGTCCAGGTCAGTACCACTTCTAAAAAAGTCTCTGAAACTGGTTAATAACTACATTGACAGGACTATTAAACTGTCGTTTGTCAAACCCTTTATAAAACAATGCTGTTGTTAACGACCCTGAGTAAGAAGCTTTCTGAACTTTACTGGAAAGTAGAAAATACCGGTAACCAGCATTTTTTTCTTTTTCTACAATACTTTTGCCCCTTCAATGTACAAAGATCATCATTTTAGTTACAATGAATGTGTTGTCCTTGTCAGTAAGAACAAGTCGTCAGAGTACGGTATACCCTTTACCATACAACAAAGTTTTGGGCTTGTCCAAATTAAGAGCATTTGCTAATGACGAAAAAGTCTTTATAAATTGGTGATTTCAGTCTTTCAAGATTAGAAAACATTGATGGAAAAAGGAAAAATAATGTTGATTTCCATCAATAGTTTCGAAAATCCTCTCAATCAGAAATATTAAAACACTAGATGGTTGTCCATGGAGGTATTCGCAAACCATTCTAAAATGCATTAAAAACCTTATTCTCAAGAAATTTCTAAATTCCAAAGGCGCGAAATCCCTTGTTGCAAACCACAGGCGATTGGTTCTTTGACAAACTTCACCTTCTGTAACCTTACACGTACAAATAACAAGGTGTCCAACACCTTGTGCGATTCTAAAAAATAGTTTTTACCAATCAGATGGCATTTTGAACGAATTTGATTGGTGAAAGCTATTCTTAGCATCACGCCTTTATTTCAAAGCTCATAATTCAAATTTTGCTGGCCAATCAGATTGGTTCAGTATATTTACTGCGATATTAAAATTTCCATCTCACGATAGTAAAAAAAAGAACTTGCATTCTTCCATAGTTTCGAGCTTAATTAGTTACTTGTTATTTATCCGCTTGTACCATGACATGCATTTAATTAAGAAATAATCTTCTTTCTATCGTGGTTTATCGTTCAATAAACCACAGTTGTGAGTTATGAGGCACAATAAATAATCCACGAGGGCGATTGCCCGAGTGGTTTATTTATTGTGCCTCATAACTCACAATGTTGTTTATTGAACGATAAACCACGATAGAAAGAAGATTATTTCGATTCTAACATGACCAACTTTTAATCAAAGAAAAACAAGTTCATACTTTGAGTATAAACGCTGATGAAGATTATTATTCCATTGAATGACTTACTTACTCTATATAGAATGACGTCACTCTACATAGAATAACGTAGATTTTACCACGCTTTCGTTGCACTGTATTCATAGAGCCGAATTCACGTGTCATGTTAGAATCGAAGATAAATTACCGTAAAAAGCAATTCTATTAAAGGCCTTTCCCATTTACAACAGGTGAATTAGTGTCACGTTTTATATGTCAAAATCCAAGTGCCTTTAATGCAACCAATATAAGAGAGGTCTCAACTTAATACATGAATAAATATGTAGTTTCTACGTGTATGTCCCAATGATAACTCGCTTTGAGGATAAACACATCTAGTGCAGTTAAAAGGAGTCATACAAATATTCCAGTTTTAACCCTTTACCACATAATACCGAGTTTTGACGACTTCAAATAAGATGTCTTTTGAAAACATTTTGGGAAAAGGATCAAATTCTGTTAACCAGCATTTACTCCTTTTCCCACAATGTTATCTACCTTTTTGAAAAGAATTCGATCGTTGAGTCAGTTTATCATCTACAAGTGCTTTCAATAAGGACAAGTTTTACGCTTTTTTTCTATTTGCATTCAATCAGTTCTGGACAGTGCTAAATTTCATAGTAAGGCTTGCCATGTGATTGGCTGAGAAGCTCCTGTCTCAGCCAAATGGATCACTGGCCTTGGAAATTAAAGATATAGAGGATATTTGTTTTTTACGGTGAAAGATCGAAATTTATTTCATCGAGTGAACACCATCGGTAATATTTTCATGAGTGGCGCAGCCACGAGTGAAAATATTACCAATGATATTCACGAGATTAAATAAATTTCGATCTTTCACCGAAAAAAAAAACAAATATATTTATTTCATGCTTTTAATCCTTTCTGGGGGGAACATTATCAAAATCCTCTACAGTCCTTTTCGGTTATTTCCCGTGGCGTACCCCCACCGCATAGCAATGCATTACAATATTACGTCAAGCGCGAGAAATGTAAGGTAAATTACGTCCTATGTACATCTGGTTGTGAGGCACGCGCATTTTACCTAGGTAACTAGTGCGCGGGAACAACTGTTTCCGCCTTCAATTGAAGAGTTAGGATATAAAAATAGGTATTTTCACTGGTCGTAACCATGAAATATCGAAAAATATTTCACCGATATTTCTCGATAACCTACCGCAAAGCATGAAATAAAAGATCAATTTTTGAGTGGTTGGTGTATACGGGCACCACAAGCATCTATCAGTGTCTGAAAATAATCTTCCCTTAAGACAGAATTCGAAGACAACGTAGTTCTTTTACATACTCATGATAAAAAAAGTTTGAAGATTGATTGTATTGTGTTTAACGCCGTTTTCAACATTATTTCTGTTATATCGGGACGGCCAGTGCACCTGTCCATGCTTTTATAGAGTTTATTTTCCCGATACTCCGCACAGTATTCTTTCCAATCCATTGGCTGCTCTCCAACATACACATCGTCGAAAGAAAAGTCACCGGTGAGAGAGGAGTGAATCCTGTCGCAATGAATATCATCAATCGTTGGAAAGAAATTGGCCGTGCTGGGGATTGAACCCGCGACCCCCTATTCTCAAGTCCTGTGCGCTACCGACTGAGCTATGGGGCTCACCCAGGGTTTCAAGAAATCTATCACAGAGAAAACCAGACCATGTGGTTCTTTGTAGCCTGGATTTCAGGTTTTTTTTTTTTGTTTTTGTTTATTTGTTTCCTTTGACAATTTTTTACATTACTATATCAAAATTGAAAATAACGGAACACGCTTCAGGTTTCAGATCTGAAAAGACCACATCACCAAAACGTGACGACAATTAGGACTACGTAAAAAATTATTGATGCCTGTACATAGGCTGACTTAATGGTATCCGGATATATAGAGAATAGATGGTTGGTGTCTTGGATGGGTTAACCATCTACTCTCTATATCTATCAGTCGACAATATTGCAGCTTCAAGCAAACACAAAATTGATTTTAATTAACTCTTATCCTGCTAAATAAATTCAAATGAAATTTTCAATCCGACAGTAAAAACCCAAATTTTTCTATTTCGTAAGTATTATGGCGGTAAAGGTATCTCCATACCGGACGGTGTAGATCCAAGATCAGACTTCACGCTCTGTGCAGTCTGGTCTTGATCTACGCTGTACGCAAAAGGTCAGTGAGTTGCGCTTAGCAGCCTAAGGGTTAAAAGAAAAAAAAAACTGGGTGATCAAGTGAAAAGAAATTGGATTAACTAGTTCCTTTAATAATAAAAGAGAAAAAAAAAAAATGAGGTTGTCAGTCCTTGTAACGGATTTCGGATTATGACAAGACGGAGAAAAAGCGTTAAAAGTCCTAGTTAATTTCTTATAGTTTCTTTAAAGGCCCACTAGCAGCCAATAGTGAACAATTCAAGGGTCAAAATGCAGACAAATATAAATCATTCAATTTAAAAGTATGGATATTATGAAGCTGATAAAGTCTAACTGTGTACGGTCAGGTGGCAGGGGACTTGAAAACTTGTTCACAGCTGTGGCGAATCATGTCGCCCCGAGCTGAAGGCGAGGCGGTGACGACATAATTCCCCACAGGCGTGAATAATTTTCTAAGTCCCCTACCACCTGAGCGTGCAACGAATTTATTATACTGACAGGCTTCACCATTCCATCGTGTGTTCAACGAAATTCCCTGTTTTATGGTCTCACGAATTAAGGACGCTAACGAAATAGAATTCCCTTCTCAGTGCCCCAATTCAATGAAAACTGACGTTACAGAGAACTGACATCACTGAAACCTTGGCAAAACTTGCAGTCTGGTGAAGCTGATGATGTCACTGCGATAGACATTCGACGTATCTTTATTAAAACATGGATTTAAACAACTTCAAGGTAAGTAACTATGCATTTTAATGATTTGTTGTCGAAAATAAACGACCGCTAGTTGCCTCAATCGACCATTATGTTATCCTTCGAATATTACAATGTATGAGTTTCGACACGTTACAATTGGCTTACCCGGCAAAGGGAGGCTCGTTTTTACCCTGTGTATTTGTTTTAGCATGACAACAAACGATAATACATGTAACTATATCCATTTCTATTAACTCAAAAATAATCCATTCCTTCCGCCTTAATGACAAACATCAAAGGAAACTTGTTATAATACGATGCATATTTGCATACAGTATATTTGTCTTGTGTGCCGCTCGTATCGATCGACGCCGCCATTTCGGATGTTACACTGAAAGTGTTATTATTATACTGCAAAGGAGAGTGATCCTCCACAAGACAAAAAGAAAATAACGAAAACTTACGGGCCGTTATGTGAACAGTGTAACAACCAACAAAACACATAATATATTTACGTCCCTGCTGTAAATTGCTTCAGCGAAATATCGCGGACCGTGAAGGAGTAGTTAATTGTTACAGGCTATTAATCCCCACCTTCCGTACATTTATCCCCTATTCTTTTAAATAAACATTTACTTTTTTTTTGTCCTGTTTTTTCCGAGCATTTCTGTCTTTCTTCATTTGTACTAGATCGTAGTTAGTAAAATGCCTTAAATACGGAGTGAAATTCTGGCACTCAAGCAGTTCTCATCGTGTAACAGACAGCCTACTGCACTGACAAAAATTATTTGAGTCATGTGTAAAGGGGACTTTATGCATCTGCAAAAAAAATGTATCGACTTGTCAGCCCGCACAGGCTGATATGAGGTGAAACTTTTTTTTTTTTTTTTCGCTTGTTGTAAATTTCTGCATGTCTAAGAAGCATACTACCTCATCATGCAGTCGGTTGTTACACAAAACGGAGTTTATGGATCAATAATTACGCGATAACTAGCTTGGTATAATGCATCAAGGACATGCATTAAACCCCCTTTTTACAGAGTATGACGCATTTATTCTTTTTTATCGTCAAAAGTCTATAATCATAATGCATAGAAATTCTATATGTTGTCATTCACCTCACTTATCTTCATACTTTCTTCTACATATAAGCCATATTAGCATCAATTATATAACTAGGCGATATTACAAATATAATTCAAAGATGCAACGAATGATGGGGAAAAATTCAAGGTTTTAATAGAATTTGTACTAATAATAATCATAATGATAAGAATAAAGAAAGATGGCAACATATCAAACAGCAACAACAACAATTGTAATAATGATAATTATAAAAGTAATGACGATTGTCATTTTATCACTTAAAATCCCTTGTTTTCATTGTAATATAGCCATTAAGAATTTTCTTACCTTACACAAGTTTGAAATAGGCATGCGACGTCACAATGGATGTCATATGTTACGTAATTTTAAACTAAATTCAGAAAAGTTAGCCATGGCTATTTTCACGAGCACGTGCATAGTTTTGAACATTTTTAACCTGCAATTCATGAGATATCGTTATGTGATAAAAAAGATTTAACATTCGTTCGCTTTTAAGATAAAGTTTTATTAAACTCGTCTCTGAAAAAAAAGAAAATCTTTTAAAGCTCGCAAGATGCTAGTTTAAGATTCCTCTCGTGATCATTCCAATTTAGATCTATGTAGTTCACTATCTTAAACCAAAGAGTCTTTTCTCAACAACCGTATCTGTACTTGTATACAGTCATTTCATCACAAGCTTCGTCACCTTTTGGACATATTTGACTACACTGGTCATGTGAATCTCCGACTGTGTCGCTGTAACCACACAAACAGTTAGGTACCTGCGAATGAAGCAATGTTACGTTGCAGTAAAAGATGATAAGCTAACCTCTTAACCAAACAATCTCATATTTTAACGACCCGTTTGAAGAAAGCCTTGGAAAGCTGGTAACCAGCATTTTCTCCTTTCACACACTTTTTTCAACCCTTTTTAAGACAAGTAACATCATTTGAGTTAGGTTCAATTTGTCGTCAGCAAATGCTTTCAATTTGGACAAATCTAAAAGTATGTCGTTTTGTAAAGGGTTAAGGAAAGAGCTTTGTTGTTATGAGATCACATATGAGCAGAGACAGAGCTATAAATGGTAACATGTAAATAGGTTGTCGTTTTGAAAAGGTTGGTAAAAGACTGCGTTTTAATCAGTAATATCTCATATATTCCTAGGGGCAACTTTCAAATGATCGAAAGAAAAAATGAAAAACATTGTGAAGGAAGGGTTACTAGTAGTTTCTCCTTTCGTTACAGTGTCCTTAAGAGTCCTTTTATCTTTGGGTTGTTAAAACACGTAATTGTTTAGTAAAGGGTTGTGGGATTGAGAAGACCTTTTGTATCATCTTTTGTTTATTCCGACCTGTGCAGATTGTTTTTGTTAAAAAATTCTGTATAGTTTAAACATATCTATTTTATATCCATTGAGAAACAAGTTCTTGGAAACTACACCAGTAATCGCACCAAATAAGTGGGCAAATGAACAGTCCCACATTTGACACCCGCTCCCGGGTTTCAAACTCTGGACCTTATGGTTTCGAGGCCGACGCTCTATCTCATAACAACGGATACTACAAAGACTTCTTTTTAAATTCAATGCACATTTTTTTACGTATTAAACAAAACATTTTCAAACCTTTCTGCCTCGACCACTCGATTAAACCTACCAGTGGCTCTTTAAATGAACTACTGTTCTTGTTCTTCTCCATGTCCGCGTAGTATCGGAAACCTAAACCTTGTTTGCAAGTCTCAAAACACGTTCCGTTTCGGGGGAGCTCGGCAGTCATCGTTATTTCCTGACAGGCTGGTTTAAGGTGTGCCTCACATGATGTAAGACAAACAGCGCCACGATCATCGTTCAGAGAACCAGTCAGGGTTCCTGAAATTAGCCCCAACAAATTATCCTATAATACTGTATAAGCAGCGCTCTAGCAAAACGAGGTTTAATACACCTCCGTGATACATTGTACAAAACAGTTAATAATGTAGTTATGGAAGTATTAAGGTAGTGGACCCGTAATAGAAAACAGCTATTTCCACTATAATATTATCTTACAAAATTTGCTATGATTAAAGATGAGTATTATTGTACTACTTTAACCGAGCCACTTTTTCCTTTTCTCCCTTCTTACAATTATTATTTATAATCTAAAACCACTGTATGCTCATTACAAAGGGAGATAATAATTACCTCTCTTTTCTAGAAACTAGCAAAAGTATCAATACATAATTTCAAGATAGACATCAAAGGAATTTCTGGTCGGTTAAAAATGTGCAAAATTATTATATCAGTATAATTATTATATCAGTATAAATCCTTATTTATCAGCTATCAAACAATTTTATTCCATGTTGCACTAGAAGCGTTAGGGGTCTACTACCTTAAGTCCATTTTGTCAAACAATCGACTTCTGATGTCCTTTAACATGCAGAAAATTGACCAACTGCAAAATGTCTGGTATTCATATTCATTGTGAGAACGTGCAGCTTAATTAATTATACGGATCTGTAAAATTCCGCCAGTTTGCAAACATATTTGAGCCGCGCTCTGGCAAAAGGGTATTTAATGTATCTCAAGTGGCTTTATTATACCAAGCAAGTCACCATATAAGTATGGGTCCATAGAATCCATTTTCTCTGACAACGGACTAAGTTATGATGTTGAATGATAGACTATGTGACAGACTGTAAGACAACGTCGATTTATATGGATCCATAATTATGTGATGACCTGCTTGTTATAATGGATCGAGGAGATGCATTAAACCCCATTTTTCCAGCGCACTTCCCAATTGGATTGTATCCTGCAGGAATATCACAGATAATTGGCTTGCAACACGCGAAAAGGGGCATCCGGACATTTGCGTAAAGCGTCGTCTCGGCAGGCTAATCCGAAACGACACTTTCCGTCTTTATGCAATTTTCTGTTTTGCGCAAGTCTACTGTAGCACAAAATCTAATGCAGTCGTAAAGTGCCGTCTCGAATTAGCCTGCGCGGACTTTGCAGTCTGATCCGAGATGACACTTTACGTACATGTCCGAATGCCCCTTTTCGCGTGTTGCAAGCCAATTATACTGTCAAAAGCTACTCGGTAGTTCAAACAACAGATGTCACCTCTTTTCTTTTTTTTTTTTGCGAAAACTTTGAATAACACTTTTTTTTCCATCTTCTGGTTGACTGATTGATTGTTTGATTGATTGTTGTTGGTTGTTTGTTTTTAGTTGGTTTGTCGGTACGTTGGTCATTCGATAGGTCGGTCAGTCGTTCTGTCGGCTGGTTGATTGATTGATTGATTGATTGATTGATTGATTGATTCATTCATTCATTCATTCATTTATTCATTCATTCATGTTTTAAGCCGATTTCAACATCCATTCTGTCATTTCACTGGGACAGCTTACAAACTCATGTATATTCACCAGTACAAGGCTAGGACTCTGAAGTGTCTTGCCTAGGGACAATCCTAAGAAAAAACCCAGTGTGTTTAGTAAGGCTCGATCCTGAAGTCTAGATGTCAGTTACGAGTTCTGCACTTCACTACTGAAGTCAAGTATGACCCCTGATTATGAAAACAAAATATGCTTACTAAACGCATAAAGACTACAATGCAAGTATTAATTTCTTATGCATATAGACTAGAAAACACAGAAACTCACTTGTGCATAGAGTCTACAAAATATGGTTACTAAACGCATACAGATAACAATATAAGTCATAAAACTTACTTGCGCCAAAAGACAAGACAGTGTATAACAAAGCTTTCTCGTGCGTAGAGTCAAGAGAATATGCCTGCTAAAAGCATAAAGACTACAATACAAGTATAAGTTCTTTTTTGCATGTATAGACTAGAAAACGAGCGAGAAACTTACTTGTGCATAGAGAACACAAAACTTATTCACTGAACGCATAAATACTAAAATACCAGTTATAAATCTTACGCATAGAGACTGAAAAAAGAGTAAGAAAACTAACCTGTGCATAGAGTCTACGAAATCGTCTTACTAAAAAACATAAATACTACATTAAAAATTACTTAAGCATTTAGACAAGAGAGCATAGAAAAACGTATATTTGTGCATAGAGTCTACAAGATTATTATGCTTCCTAAAAGTATAGATACTACAATACAATTCTTACATCTGCGTATAGACCAGCAAAAAAAAGTAAGACAACTTTCTTTTGCAAAGAGTCTACAATATATAACTTACCACAATTTAAGCGTAGAAGCAATAATCTTACTCAAACATAATCATAGACTAGAAAACAATTACGAAAACTTACTTGTGCATACAAGTAGTAAAGGGGAGGAGATTGGGTATTTTGGGCATGAAAATACCCATTCTCCTTACCCTGAGTGGGTTTCGTACCCATATTGCTTACCCCCGGGTAAGCAATATGGGTACGAAAAACGACCAATGACCACTTTTGCGGTCGTTGTGCGACCAATGTCAGCCATTTTGAATACTGACGGGTAGTCAAACCGGGTACTGATGTTCTATTGGGCTTAGGACATAAGAATAGGGCTGTGCTGGCCTTTACGACCGGTCGTTGTGCGACCAATCTCCGTCATTTTGTGGCTGGCTGACCGTAGACATTTTTTCATTGCTCTGGTACGGAATACAGTCTGATCTTAATCCACACCGTGTCAAAGCAGAGGCTAGGGGTGGGTTGGACTTTGACTTTTTTCATTGTGATCTGGTCAGAGACCAGGTGTTGGTCTAGGGACAGCAGTCCCCAGTCTCCCTACCCTGAGTGGGATTTTTTGGTGTTTAGTCGCTATATTGCCTACCCCCGGGTAGGCAATATAGCGACTAAATCGTGAAATTTCTCATTTTTGGGTACCACTTGGCTTTAATTAGTCATGCATTGGTTATCTCCCTTTTGGTTAGACAGAACCTTTGAAAGCACTCAGGTGAACTAGAGACCATGGTATGGAAAAGGGCTAAGAATGCTTCATTGTTTACTGTTTAACCACTACTTGGGCTTTAAGTGGGGTTAGGGCCAAAAAAAAAAAGATCAGGGTTGGGGTTTGACTTAGACTTTTTTCATTGATTTGATATAGAAGACAACCTGATCTTTAGTCCTTACCACGCGTCAGAGTAGAGATCAATAGGACTGGGTTTTTACTTAGACGAACTTGATGTATGATATTGTGTAAATGTATCTACTTTTCTTTAGCTTGCAAGGATGGATTGAGCTACTATTGATTCAGAATTAACGTTTTGACCAATCAGAAGCTATGTTGCTTTAACGTTGACCAATCAGAAGCTTCGTTATATTTCTTTTATTTGTGTGAGTAAAAAAGAAGCTAGATCAGACGTATGTTATCTCCCCTGATTTTCTTGGGCATGAAAATACCCATTCTCCTTACCCTGAGTGGGGTTCGTACCCGTATTGCTTACCCCCGGGTAAGTAATATGGGTACGAAACACCAAAAAATCGAAATGGTCAAAAAAAAAAAGTCAGACGTAAGTTATCTGCCCCTGATTAATGTCCGCCATTTTGAATTCTGACCGCCATTTTGAATTCTGGCGAGTAGGCAAACTGGGGACTGACTAGTAATCATGACGTCACGTGACCTTCTGTTATCCCCAGATTCCCTACCCTGAGAGAGGTTCTTTGACTAGTTTGTCTACCTGAGGTAGGATGTGATTCTTTAATCCCAAAATGTATCGACTTTTCTTTAGCTTGCAAGGATGGATTGAGCTACTACTGATTCAGAATTAACGTTTTGACCAATCAGAAGCTTCGTTGCTCTAACGTTGACCAATCAGAAGCTTCGTTATATTTCTTTCATTTGTGTGAGTAAAAAAAGAAGCTAGAAGGAGATCGTGTTATGGACAGGAGTTGGACTTAGTCTTTTTTTTGGTATGGAATACAGTGTGAATTTTGAGAGAGAAAACTAGGGGACCTGGACTTAGACTTTTTGAGTGTAACTCTTAGTGAAAGTGACAATTTGAAGAAAGATTGCTCTTTCTTGGTGGTGGGGTAGCCCTGAAAAGGGCTGTTTTTCTGTGTTGGTATGTTTTTCCCCCTTTACTGACAGCTTTTCTTTGGTTTTTTCGGGATCTTGAAATCATCGAAGTCATCAATCTTTTTTCCGTATTTACCCTGCCCCGTCATTGTCGAGATTGCCCAGTTGTTGAGAACTCCTTGTTTTTTGTGAAGTTGACTTTTGTCTTCCTCTGATTTTCGTTTAGTTGCTTTTGGCTGCTTTTCCTTTGGCTGTTGATTTTCCTTCGAGTTTGTGCAGTTATTGAGAACTCCTTGTTTTTTGTGAAGTTTACCATCGTCTTCCTCTGATTTCCGTTTTGTTGCTCTTGGCTGCTTTTCCTTTGGTTGTTGGTTTTCCTTTGTCTGTTTTTCTTTCCTTACAACAGTTACGATCGATTCTACTAGTTTGTGAAGACTGCTTTTATCAAACTCAATCTCCACCGGGATTTTCACCGGAATCTCCACAGGAACTGATGAAATACGCTTTTTCTGGTGCCATAATGTCTCAATGTTTTTGCTCAGTTGTTCGGTGTTTGTGTTCAAAGTCTTTATCTCCTTCAAATGTTTGTTGAAAGTCTTCAGTCAATACAGAATCTTGTTTTTAATTCAACTGTCTTACTTCTTCAAAAATGCTGTCCAATACTGTCGTTGGGTTGATGAGTGTTGTATTTATCGCTGTCGATGGGTTGATGAGTGTTGTATTTATCGCTGACGATAGAATATCCCCATTGTTTTCTTTTGGTAGGAATTCGTCTATGTCGAAACCGTCCAAGTTGAATCCGTCCAAGTTGAAATCCATTTTTCCGTTAGCGCTATCGAGAGCTGAGAGTCGAATGATTCATTATTGGAAAAACATCGCCGGCTTTTATATGTTCCAGGGGTTTGACTTACGAGCGCGAACCTGGCAGAAAGCACCCTGAGCAAAGCTCTGAGAAAAAAAAACTTAATGCATGCTCGGGTCAGAATGAACATTGCACTAAATAAAGCCTACGATTGGTTAAAGCGTGACGTTATTTTCTAGCTACAATTTCCACTGTTGAAGATATTTCTCTATATTGTATCCTCTAGCAGCAGCATTCAATGCGAAGATAAGCAAATTCCGCATACTTTGCCCCGTAGACTCTGAAGAGTTTGTCGACAATAAAGAATTATTGTCTAAAAAGTTAATGATTTCTGGCTCAAGTGGTGGTAGTCCATAGGAATCAAAGTATAGTGCATTGTCATTATTGTTGAATATCACTGCCACCCGGCCTATTTGATCTCTCTGTATTTACAATGTAAGCTTTCACATGTTTGGTTTTGTCGAGGTAGCTGGTCTTTTGCACACACTTTTGTCTGAAGATTTTTTATCCACGTTCCGTGATCCAATATGTATTGAGTTTCAGAAGTATACAATCACGTTTTTTAGTCACTTTCTTCCCAGGATTGTTTTACTTTGTGTCACACCAGTATCGTAACCACGACGAATGGGTGAATTCAGATAAAATGTTTTGTTTTATATTTTGCCACAATCTATGAATAGTGATTACAAAATATTTGAACTAGGTTCACTGAGAAAAAACATCGGAAAATAGTGTTTACATAGAGAAAATGCAGTTGGACTTAGTCTTTTTTTTTTTTTTGTATGGAATACAGTGTGATTTTTGAGAGAGAAAACTAGGGTCTGCACTTAGACTTTTTTTCAGTGTATCTCTTAGAGAAAATTGACAATTTTGAAAAAGAAAGATCTTTTCGTAGTGTTGGGTAGCCCTGAAAACGGCTGCTTTGTTTTTGAGTCTTGTTGTCTGGCAAGGCTATTCATTGACTGTATAAACTACTGGTCTGATCTTTCGCCAGCAATATTCGTACCAAACCCCTGGGTCATCGTCTTTATCATCATAGAACCCCTCATCAGGATTGGGACAGTTGTGCTTTTGTCCAAGATACTGCAGGAGTGTAGCACATTTCCCACACTCTATATCGCATGCTTGAGCACACAGAGGGCAAAGAATAATCTGAACCATGGTGGAACGATTATGATTTGATGTATAAAACATTGACTTTTTATAGTTTGCTGGGTGGATTGACCTACTTTTGACTCAGAATTAACATTATCCAATCAAAAAGTTCGTTATATCTTTATAAGTTTTGATTGGAGAGATGGGTTTTTTCTTAGTCAAAATTACTGTTGGACTTAGTCTGAGGAACGATTTTGTTCTTTGGAAAAAGATTTAGCTAGAGAGTTGTCGCCAGAGATCCCTTTTTCTCTGTCTTTAGTTAATGCTAATGGTTAAGAAAATTGACAAATTTGAAGAAAGATTGATCTTTCGTAGTGTTTGATAGCCCTGAAAAGGGCTGTTTTTTAAAGAAATCATCTCGAAATATTCAGAGTCGGATCTAATCGCTGAAAAACTCCCGGTAAAGTTTATCCATCTGCTCACATTTACAGCGGGTATAGTCGTAGTACATTTCGAGTGTTTCTTCAATAACCCAAAATTTTATCCAAAAGTAATAACAGATCAATCTGTTATTTGCACGTTCTGCCAACCCATATTTTTTCTCTATCTCGTCTTGACGATGTTCTAGCAAGTGGATCTGCTTACAGGCTTCCATAAATTCTCGTTTGACAACATTTATTCTGCGTTTTATCTCGTGTTCACTCGAAGTCAGTTCTCTTGAAAGCATGATGATTCGATTTGGTTATCTAGTTGATAATAATTTTTTACAACTGGACCCGGACTTTATATATTCTTGCATAGGACTGACCTACTTTGACTTAGAATTAAGAGCGCGTTCCTGGGCGAAAACACCCTATGAATTAAAAAAAGAATTATTGAATCGTATTCCTGAGTTATAGACTTGTGTCAAACTTTTTTTAGTTTGGTATATAATAAACGTTTTTTAACCAATCAAAAGCTTTGTTGCTTTAACGTTGACCAAACAGACACTTCGTTATATTTCTTTATTTGACTGAGTAAAAAAAAAGGCTAGAAGGAGAAGATCATGTTATGAGGCAGCCGTTGGACTTTTTTTGGTATGGAATACCGTGTGATTTTAATGCCAACACTGTCCTAGATCAGAGGCCTGGTATTGGACTTTGACTTTTTTCACTGTGATCCAGTAGAGAACAGGACTTGGCTGGACTTAGACTTTTTTTGACTGTAACTCTTAGAGAATTTGACAAATTTGAAAGATTACTCTTTCTTGGTGAATGGTAGCCCTGAAAAGGGCTGTATTTTGAAGAAATTAAGTCGAATATTTATTCAGAGTCAGACGAATCGTTGAACAGCTCCCGGTGAAGTTCGATAATCTGATCAGCTTTGGAACAGGCATATTCATAATACATATCAATTGTTCCTTCAATGACTGCAAGCTTCAGTCGAAGGTTATAACGGAATAATCTATTGTTTGTACGTTCTGCCATCTTGTACCGTTTCTTCACCTCGGCTAGACGTTGCTCCAGCAAGACGATCTGATTGTAGGCTTTTCTAAAACGTCGTTTAGCATCTTTTAAAGTGAAACGTTTGTCAAGAGTTCTTATTCTTGAAGGCATGTCGATGATTTGGATATCTAGTTGATAATAATTCTTCACGATAGGTTCTGAGATATATATATTCTTACATGTGGATTGTGTTACTTTTGACTTGGAATTAACGTTGACCAATCAAAAGATTCGTTGTTTTATTGTTGTCCAATCAGAACGTTTGCTACATTTTTTTTATCCAGAAAAAAGAATTCATAAAACCTGGGTTGATAGAAGATAGGATTTACGCATTGACTTTTTTTGGTATGGA
The DNA here is from genome assembly GCA_946811185.2 of Hippopus hippopus. Classification (NCBI taxonomy): domain Eukaryota; kingdom Metazoa; phylum Mollusca; class Bivalvia; order Cardiida; family Cardiidae; genus Hippopus; species Hippopus hippopus. The sequence continues at coordinate 75,306,411 of OX328096.1, forward strand.
ATACAGAGTGATTTTTTGATACCCACACTGTCTCAGGACAAGAGGTCTGGGAAAAAGACTTTTTTTGTCTGGTTAGAGCAAAAAAATTACAGACCTATGAAGTTAGACTTTTTTGAGTTAACTCTTAGTGAAAATTGACAATTTTGAAAAGAAAGATCTTTCGTGGTATTGGCTAGCCCTGAAAAGGGCTGTTTTTGAGTATTCATTTATCTACCAAGTCTACTGCTCTTCTAGACGATTTATTGGAGTGATTTCACACCCACAATATTCGCAGCATACTGTTGAGGTTTCATTATCGTCATAGAACCCCTCATCAGAATCGGGACAGTTGTGCTTCTGGCCAAGATAGTCCAGAATAGTAAGACATTTTCCGCACTCTATATAGCATCTGCTACCGCACATCGGGCAGAGAAGAATCTGTACCATGATGACTCTATTTTTGTGTAAAAAAAACATTGGAATTTTATAGCTTGCAGGGTGGATTGACCTACTTTGACTCAGAAATAACGTTGACCAATCAAAAAATGTGTAATGATATAACGGACGATTCGATTGGACGACGTTAATTCTATGTCAAAGTAGGCCAATCCTTCCTTAAGCGTATAAAAACGAACTTTTATTTTATTATCGAATTATTTTCATTTCACAATGAAAGACAACAAAATAATTAGTAGACTGTTTGGGAGGAGAAAAGGTGAGGAGAAGAAAAAGAGAGAAATGGAGAAAAAGATGGAGGAGAAGAAAAGAGAAGAAGCCTATAGAAGAGAAGAGGCAAAGAGGTTGAAAGCTCTTTGTGAGTTTTTCGAGAGGCGAGGGTACGTTTTACACTCGTACCCCAAAGATCAAGATGGGGAACATTTACCCCGACCCGAGGGAATTCATGCCGCCCACTGAACATCGTGGGTGGCAAAAGAAGCTTCACCATCTGTATCCTTCACTGGTAAGGAATTAATTTATCCAGCCAGTGAATAGAAAAACAGCCCTTTTCAGGGCTACAATTCACCAAGAAAGAGCTTTCTTTCGAATTGTCAATTTTCTCTCAAAGACTTACTGTCAAAGAAAAAAGTCAAGCCCAGAATTATTTTATTTGTTTTTATTCAAACTTTTGTACAATGAAACAAGATATGAACTGTGAAAAACCAATGGAATGAAAAACAATGGAATGAAAAAACAATATCTGAGTAAAAAACAATATAGCATAAAACATTTCGAACAATATAACATTTTACAATGCAAATTCACAAATGCCCCGAGTTTTTCATTTTTCTTCATGTTCCGTAATAACTTTATGCAATTGGTCATTACCCAAATACATTGGATATTCAATGTCCATCTCACTGAATTCGCGTATTCCACTAAATGGAAAAACATGGTTTGTAACGCCTTTTGTTGAAAGAGATGAATATACAATTTCTTCTGTAACATCTCTATCAAATAAAATATATCCTTCCAAGGTATCCACTATTTCCTCGTCGTCTTGAATAGATCCTCTTTTGTAGCGTAAGTAAAAATTAAATAAAACTGATTTCATTTTCAGAACGTTCAGAAAACTTTCTTCTGTTCTTCCTATGATAATGAAACACCATCGACTTGTGGATCGCATTTGATTATAAATACCATTGTCTTTCCACCAGTAAGCTGCTAAATAAGCTTTGAGAATGAGACCAAAATCTGAGTCGTCCACCATCATTCCGATAAAGGTGTGTATACCATACAATTTGCAGGACGATTCTCCTTTTGCATTCCCCTTATGCAATTTATCTATCCAAAGTTTCACGCATTTGAATTTAATGTTAAGCTGTATTCGTTCATCGAGCGTATGCTGATGAACGAATTCTCCATAAATCTTCTCACGTAGTTCTATTGGTAAAGGTAACATAATTTTTCAGCGATATTTTGCATCTTACTATGACCGTTCTCTTCAAAACAAAGTAACATGGAATTATTTCCTCAGACTTTTATAACCATAGGGTACAGTGTCAGTATCATTTACAATAACTCTCTTGGTGTATACAGAGCGAAATGTTTTTGTTTGCGGTTCATCACTTGACTTGTATTGTAATCCAAAGTAATCCCCTTAACTTTACATTTGCTTTTCACTTTTCCATCTTTTGTTTTCATTTTGTAAGCATAATTCTTTGGTCCTAGTCCTCTAAAATTAGTGATTTTACATTCAGGCTCTTCATCAGTCCATTTTTCTAGTCTACTGTTAATAATGGGAGGGTTCCATAATTCAGGATCATGAATATACATGCAGCTATCTGTATCGAAATACAGAACTCTATCCTTTAACTTTTCAAGAACACTGTACAATTGCAACCTTGCATAAGCTGTTACGTAAGATCCTACAATAACATTGGCTGTAGCGTGAGTATCAATATGTTCCAACTTTGTTTCGTAGTTAACCAAGATCAATGGACAGTCATCGTCAAAGATTTCTACATGCTTCACAATGAAATTTGGATTGGTGACCAATTCAAAATATTTAGACGGATCATTGATGTATTCCGTCTGGGTCATTTTTTCACACTGGGCTAATTTTCCCCAAAGACAGTTCAACATAATCTTAGCAAAGGATCTTCTCCCAGGATTTTTTTGAATACAACTTGGATCAAGACGAACACCCTCTGCCTCCTCATCTTCACGAATAAACTGTTCTTTTTCCGAGTCTGATTGACACCAACTGGGGTAACCACTAGCTTCTTGCTTATTTTTTAAGAAATTATCCACATAGCCTTTAAAGAACTGATCCGACACAGAATCGAAATGCCAAATTTCATACACCTGCAATAGCCTATATCCACAGTCAAGAGCCTTGAACAATTCAAAAGTAACCCAAGTTCCTACCAAAGCTCTCTCTTCTTTGCTATGCCTACAAATGTTCGAACTTTCTTCTGCACATTTCATACAGAGTGGAAACATCATTTTGTTGTTACAGTGAACTGGGAGAACGGGGTGAAACAAATCAGCTGTGGGTAAAACTTTGCATTTGATTATTCCTTCATACTGACGAATATTCTTCACGTTAATATTCTCAGCAGACAAGATTTTTGGTTGACCTACAGAATAGGATTTGTGTTTGCAAACATAAGGGTACAGAGGACAAATATCAATGTACTTGATTTCCTTTTTACTTTTTTCCTTGACATCATAGGCAATTTTTATTGTATTACATCTTCCTCCAGACAACCCCTCCCTTGGATCGATGGGATCACAATTTGGATACAGGTTTTCAATGAGTTTTTTGTACTCTTTATCCTTCTTCATCTTAGCATCAAATTCATGCTCCCATATGAACTCTACGTTATATCCCATTTTTTTTATATCTCTTAAACGTTCAAAACTATGTTTGTACAATTCAGACATTGATTTTCCAGTGATGGGATTGACCTGTTTTCGATCTGTATAACATACGGGGCAACCATGATACAAATCCCCGAGGAATTCATAGACAGTGTTTGATTGACGGTGAAATCCGTCTACACTGTATTTCCCGATTTGAAATTCACCACCATTTTTTGCGTGGCGAATATTGATTCCTTTTTCCATAGCCACGCTTTGGATCCAGCGTATTGCTTTCATGGAAAAGCGACGTCTGGATGAATCTTTACTTGAAATGATAGCTATTTGATTTTCAGGTAAATATTTGCTTCGCCAAACCTTGTTACATGCACCGGCAATGGTAATCGCCTCTAGAAATGGACAAATACCACCCTGTTCAATAAACACTTTTCTGAATTCAGCACATCCTCGTCTTAGGATATCAACATCTGATCTACAGTACATGTCCATCTCTTTTTGAAAGTTGAATACCTCACCCCTTTGAACCTTATCATTATACCACTCTATGAAATTTGACCTGACCTCTTCAGACATTGAATCGGGTTTGTAATAAAGCATGTCGAAGTAGGGACCAATGTAACCCCAGAATTCATCTGTATTTGCCCAGTGAGGGAAATAACCTTTTTTCATTTCTTGAAGACCAAATGTAGCTGGAAATTTTGCCAAACCGAAGTTCATGAAATTAAAATAATCGATCAAACGCACTCCATTCAGTTCTAACTTCATAATATAGTTTCCATGCATGATCAAATTTGGAAGTTTTAGCCCAACTTTGATAACATAGTCAAGAATGAACTGTCCGTCATAGCCTTTGAAATTATGGGCAATAGCCGTGACTCCTTTATGATGCTCTGAAAAGAGCCAGTTGCAAAATTGACTCAAAGTTTCCTCACCTTGAAAAATAACTTCTCTTCCCTCTTTAAATTCACTGCATGTGGAACAATGAAAGTCAAGTGGTTTATCGATACATTCATCACATGCCCGTGTGCGCAATACAGTAATTCGGGATATGTACTCCTCTGTCTTGTTTGCATTCAAAATCAAAGAAAATAAACAATGGTTTTTTGACTACAGAAGAACTCCTCTTGTCATAGGTGTTCGTCTTACTTTGGTAAGACTGAATATAACATCGATGAGAAAAGTCAACAATTTTCTTGCAGATATGGCACTTTTTCTTTCTATTGCAGATATGATTTTTCTTTCTGACTTGATATTGTTGACCACATTTTGAATAGAGTTTCACTAATTCACAAATGGATTTCTTTTTTTTACCTTGAACATTTCTGTGATTTGCCAAACATGCAACACTGAAAAATCGTCTATGACAATCACTGCAAACATATTCTTTTGATTCTGATGGACATTTTCCTTTGCGATAACAACCTTTCCAGATATTTGAACATACATGACTTTCCCGTGCCGAGTATCCCACGTCACAGAACTCACAATAAATTGCACAACTAAGATATCCTGTGATGGATTTGATGTAATCATAGTGGTTTTGATGAAAGTACAAGTGTATGATTTTACTCTCGCCTTTCACTTCTGGATGTTCAAATACTTTTTCTACTTTTGAATGCTGTTGATGAACTTTAATGACATAGTCCTTTTCATACACGGAAGATTGTATTTTTTTTGTATTCGTCAATTCCTACAGACTGTGTTGACGAAACTCCGTCTTCATTCAATAATTTTTCAGCTTCAGTCTTCTGGAGAGGTTGGTTTGAATGACGAATACGATTCCATCTCCTATTCCATGCTTTGGTGTTTTCACGTTCACTGTAGCAAATGCCCACCACAACTGCTCTTGCAAAACATAGGTGGTCATGATTGTTAATTTGAATAACCGATTGTTTCTTCCGAACAAAAAACTTTGAATCCAGTTCTGATGATCTATATTTTTGTTTTCCGTCACCAGTTGGAGTTGATGTATGCGTAACGTCAAATGTCATGAGTCCAACGTTCAAGACGAAATCTGTATTCGATTGTAAAACTCGTTCAATTTCATTTAACATAGTTTCGCCTTTCAGTTGTTCTGAAGGTAAAAAGGGAATATGAATCCCCATATCCAATCAAGGATGGTTGATACTAATTCTAATCATATCCGTCGGCTCAGCATGTAACTTTTGAATGATTTGATGGGTAACATCGTCACATAATCTGATCAGTTGATGTGGTGGTAATTCTTCAAATTTCTTAAAAGACGCCGTCAACAGATGTGATTCTGTTCTAAATTTCCTCGATTTCGTTTTTCCCTTCTCCGTTAAGTCATACAGACTTTTCATGTCCTAAGTAGTGTTGTTACTTTCTTCTTTTCTGTCCTCAATCAATTTTTTCGAGGAGATATCATCTTCACTGTCACTTTCCACGATCATTTTTACAGGCTTTTCCTTGGGTGAAGAAAAATCGTCTTCACTGTCACTTTCTTCTTTTTTCAATTTTTTTTGGTGGTGGAAATGACTCATCGTCACTTTCACTGTCTGAATAGGGTACTATTCTTTTTCTTTTAGCCATCGTTTATGTCTGATTGTAAGACAATGACACGGTAAGTCATAAAACTTGGCATTTTATAGAATCTTTCAACCCAATAGTGTATAAATAGAGACGTTAGCTACGAAAACTACATCATTCCTCTGATCGACTTCAGACAGTACAGTTGACAAAAAATAATGAGCGAGTTTAAGTTGCAAAGTATATCACTGCTAGGAAAGAAGATGAATCTGTATGTTAACCCATACACCCACGATTATGAGATCAGCAATGTTCCGTCAAAGTATCAAGTTCAACATATCGGGAATTACGTGGGATCATTTTTATCCCATCAACATTTAACAGAAAAAGATGTTTACCGTATTACCAGATACAGAGTTTTGGATCAAGCAACGATCGATAAACGATATGGGGTGGATGGCAAGAGAACAGATATTTGTTTTACATGCAACAAACCAGGACACAGGGCCAAAAAAAGTCCAGAAAAAGAAAAGCAGACAGAAACAGTCGTTTTTGTCTATGTGGATCCACGCAATCATGATATCCAAATTTCACCAACAATGAAACTGGGTGGTGAATTTCACTACATGAAATTCGTTGGTGTTCTAAAATCATTCTGTAACGAAAATAAATGGAAAACATTCCCACCACAGGCTACAACATCATCGGTTAAAAATCAGATCGAAAATATGCAGATCGACAACACGACTACCAGCGATGCAGAGATCTGTAAAATAACAGAATAGATAGAGAAAAAAATATCTACAAACAATAATCTAGAAAAACAACAAACTTTGGAACTAAAAAACAACGAACTTTCTTCAGGGGAGGCTCTTTCACCCAAAGAGGAGAAAAAGCAAAACAACGAAAAAAAGAAGTGTTTCTTTTGCAAATCAAAAAAACACGGGGTTAAAATCTGCCAAGAAATGGTATTAAAAAACAATGATAGAGGGAAAAAACGTAAGAGTGAATGTGAATCTGACATTCCAAAGAAAAAAAGAAAAACACAGTGAAAAAATGTGTCAACAAAAAAAGTGTTTTGAAAAACTGGTTGAAAAATTGCTTTAAGTTAAAAATATTGTTTTAAGTTTCTTAAAAAATGTTTCAACAAAAAACTGTTGTAAAAAAAATGAACTTCGTGTTTTGAAAAACAAAAAAATGTTTCATCAGAACAAAAAGTTTTAAAAACTGTGTGAAACATTTTCTAACAAAAAATGATTCATCAAACAAAATTGCTTTTAAGAAAAAATGTTTTCACCAAAAAAATGTTTCAACACAATATTGTTTTTACACAGATATTGTTTTTTCATTCCATTGTTTTTTTTCATTCCATTGGTTTTTCACAGTTCATGTCTTGTTTCATTGTACAAAAGTTTGAATAAAAACATATAAAATCATTCTGGGCTTGACTTTTTTCTTTGACTGTAAGTCTTTGAGAGAAAACTGACAATTCGAAAGAAAGCTCTTTCTTGGTGAATGGTAGCCCTGAAAAGGACTGTTTTTCCATTCACTGGCTGGATAAATTTATTCCATACCAGTGAAGGATACAGCTTCATCAGCTTCTTCTGCCACCCACGATGTTCAGTAGGCGGCATGAAATCCCTCAGGTCGGGGTAAATGTTCCTCATCTTGATCTTTGGGGTACGAGTGTAAAACTCGTACCCCCGTCTCTCGAAAAAAGCACACAGTGCTTTGTACTTTTCTCTCTTCTCCTCTTCTCTTCTATCTTCTTCTTCTTCTCTTTTCTTCTCCTCCATCTTTTCCTCCATCTCTCTCTTTTTCTTCTCCTCAGCCTTTCTCTTCCCAAATAGCCCACAGAAGAACTTGCTTCCTTTCATTGTGAAATGAAAATAACCCGATAATAAAATAAAAGTTCGTTTTTATACGTTGACGGGAGGATTGACCTACTTTGACATAGAATTAACGTCGTCCAATCGAATCGTCCGTTATATCATTACACATTTTTAGCTCCACTGGCCGAAGGCCAGCGAGCTATTGTCATGGCGTTGTGTCCGTCGTGCGTCCGTCTGTCCGTCCGTCCGTCCGTTCGTTCGTCCGTTCTTACGTTCATCCGTGCGTGCGTCCGTAAACTTTTTCTTTAAAAAACTTCTCCTCAGAAACTATTGACTGGATTTTTACCAAATTTCACAGGAATGTTTCTTTGGTGGTCCTCTTTCAAATTCCTTCAAATAATTGTGTTCCATGAAGAATTCTGGTTGCCATGGCAACCAAAGTAAACAAACTTTAAAAATCTTCTCCTCCCAAACCGCTATTTGGATAGCATTATTATTTTGCAGGAATGTTCCTTAGATACAGGTTTACAGAATTCCTTAAAAAAAAAAAGATCTGTCAAAAAACATGGCTTTTATGGGAGACTCATTTTCCTTTTATGGTATAAAGTAAAATCTTTGAAAAATTTCTTCTCTAAAACTATTCATTGGATTTCATTGTTGTTTTGCAGGTAAGTTCCTATGGTGGTTGTCTACCAAATTGTTTCTTCAGTGAGCTAAAATGCAGGATTGAATGATAATTGTTAAAAACTTCCTTTCGCCATTATAGAAATATCAGGCCTGTGGAGCGATACAGGCGCTCAAGCGCCTCTAGTTTGATTGGTCAACGTTAATTCTATGTCAAAGTAGGTCAATCCTCCCGTCAGCGTATAAAAGCCGGCGATATTTTCCTATAGAGATGAACAATGGAAGATCTTAGAAAATCCGTCCACAATTTAATGAGAGCGGTATCCACCCTCTCACTGAAATTAGAGAGGGTAAACGGACAAATCGAGAAGCTGATGGTTGAAAAAGAAAGACTATCATCAACACCACTGCCGTCAGTCAGCAAGAAGGTCGTCATCCCAGTGACGGAGTGCTGGGATGACGACGATGAGACGGCGTTCACGCTAAACTTCGATCTGGACGAGCAACAGTTGAGAAGACTGAGGAGGCGGGCAGCAAGTAGCTGCCCAGCCTGCAGAAAAGTTGGAGGTTGTGCCTAAAAAACACAGCCTCCCAAAAACAAAACAGCCCTTTTCAGGGCTACCAATCACTACGAAAAGATCTTTCTTTTTCAAAAATTGTCAATTTCTCATAAAGAGATACACTCAAAAAGTCTAAGTGCAGACCCCTAGTTTTCTCTCTCAAAAATCACACTGTATTCCATACCAAAAAAAGACTAAGTCCAACTGCATTTTCTCTATGTAAACACTATTCTCAGATGTTTTTTTCTCAGTGAACCTAGGTAAAATACTTTGTAGATAACAATCGTATCCTTGCAGACTAAAAAAGACAATCACAAAACACATTCAATCCTTCCATTTATCTCATTCGACACTCAACTGCTGTAGAGTTAAGTCAAACCAGCACAATGTTTGGACTAACAATTTTACTCACATTGCTTGACTGGATAGAAGAAAGAGAACGCATTAGACGTATAAGGCATGAAGTTGAGCATCTGATCCAAGCACTAAATACAATGGAAATTAGGGAAATAAAGAGAGGAGGTTAAAGAGAGGAGGTTAAAAAGTGAACCTGTACAAACAGCCCTTTTCAGGGCTACCCAACACCAAGAAAGATCTATCTTTCTTCAAATTTGTCAATTTCTCCATCAGTTCTGTATTAAAAAGCCTTCCAAATTTCACTTTTTTGTCTAGTTTGATTGAATGCTTTCTACTTCATTCAGATAGATCTGCTCTAAAGAGAATTTCCACATATGCATGCATTAAGCTTTTTTTTCTTAGAGCTTTGCTCAGGGTGCTTTCTACCAGGTTCGCGCTCGTAAGTCAATCCCCCTGCAAACGTATAACAGCCGGCGAATGTTTTCCAATAATGAATCATTCGACACTCAGCTCTCGAGTAGTACGGATAAGCGCTAACGGAAAATGGAGCAAATAAATAATCGACTTATTGAGGCTCTCCGAGTCTTTCTGATTGCTGGTGAACAACTACTGATACTAAAGAACAGGATTGAGGAGAATAGAATACAACTAGAACGAATATCACTCCCATACATAGATCTCGGTGAGAAATTAGTCGAACTATTTCTAGAGACAACGCCTGACATTATCTTGGTTGATGTGGAATTCGGGAGGAGGATTACTTTTAATAATGGAACAATGACCATCACAAAAAGAGTCGGGCCATGCCCAATCTGTCAGTCAAATTTTGGATGTTGTCATTAAAGCTGGAAAACATCCCAAGACGAGGAAGCAGAAAAAAAGCCCTTTTCAGGGCTACCCCACCACCAAGAAAGAGCAATCTTTCTTCAAATTGTCAATTTCACTAAGAGTTACACTCAAAAAAAGTCCAACCACTCCCCTAGCCTCAGCTCTGGTGCAGTGAGATCAAGATCAAACTGTATTCCATATCAATCCTAATGTCAATTAAAGCACAAGTAGTGGATAAAAGTAAACAATAAAGCTGTCCTAACCCTATTCCATCTTACCCTATTCCATATCACTATCCCTACTTCACCTGTATCGTATATAGTTAGACTATAGTCTTACTATAGCAATATGGGTACGAGCCCCCACTCAGGGTAAGTAGAATGGGTATTTGCAATTAAAGGCCAGGTGGTGGCCAAAAAGTTACAAGGGGGGGGGACGAAAAACCGATATTTTCAGAAAGTTTTCTCATTTTGTACCCAGTTTGCTTACCCGGGGGTAAGCAAACTGGGTACAAACCCACTCAGGGTAAGGAGAATGGGTATTTTCATGCCCCAAAATACCCAATCTCCTCCCCTTTACTAGTCATACAGTCTACAAAATAAGCTCACTAAATGCATATTTAAAGACTACAATATACGTTTTAATTTTTACCTAGGCAAAGGGACTAGACATAATGTAAAAATGCTTACCTGTGCCTAGAGTTTTACAAAATATGCTTACCGAACGCATAAAAACTACAACAGATGTATCAATTCTCACTTACTCATATAAACTAGAAAACAAGTACTAAAGCTTAATTATGCAAAGACCCACAAAACAATGCTTACTACACACACGAGAACTACAATTAAAGTACTTACTTACGCATATAGAGTAATGAAAAAAAAAAGATAAAACTTACGCCTACACACAATAAAAAGGAAAAAATAAATAAATAAATAAAAAGCTTACTCATGCATACAGACGATAAAACAGATTGTACAAGTTCCTAACGCATATATATACAAGTATCAACAAAACAAGTATTAAATCTTAAAGATGCATATAGACAAAAAAGCAAGAAATAAAGTTTACACCCGCATTTAGACGACAGAACCAGTAATGAAGCTTACTTTCTTTCGCACATACGAGTATACTATAAAACAAGTATTGAATATTACTTATACATACAGACAACAAACAGTAATACTGTTTACTATGCGACAAGGTTGGACGTGCCCTCGGTACATATTCGGTTATCTTCGTACTCCATTATTAAAGGCGATAACCGCTACAAAAGTAAATGGAGGGCAAGTTTAATTCTGTTTACTAATACATACAAAAACAGACAACAAAACAAGAACATTATTTACATACACATATAGACAACAAAGTAAGCATTTAGAATTACATGTAACGTATATAAAAAAACAAACAAAAAACGAATAACAAAGGCTTACTGACACATAACGACTACAGAACAAGTATTCAATTTTACTTTAAAAAAAGCATACATGTATATACTACAAAACAAATAACAACGCATACTTACGCATATAGACAACAATGTCGGATGGCCTGTCGAAAGCATCCATTTCAAAGTCCCTAAACACCCTACAACCATGACATGCTGTCTTGGCCTCCGAGTGTTGGAACAATAAACACTGCTCGTCTCTGTGACATTTGTAGGCGCAGTACATCATACTAGTAATCCCTTTGACGAAGAAAGCAGCAGAGTCGCATGTAACGGTTAAATTCCTCTTCGTGAAACATCCGCCGACACATGTCTCTGAAAACCGAACAAGATTCAAACCAGCCAAAGCAAGTACAATTCTTGTAACATGTTCCATGGTCAGAGTGTTGTATTTTGTATATATATCCGACAGTTATATATGATAAACATGTATTGTTCTATGTACTTTCAGTATGATCCACGCTGTGTGAAAAGGGGGCTCAATGCATTTGCAAAAGTATCTACCCAGGTCAGCCTGTGCAACCTGCGCTGGCTTACTTGGACCGAAACTTTTTACTGTTTGTCAGTTGTCTGCATAAAAGAGGATAAGTCAATCGGTTGTTACACAAAATGGATCATACAGATCCACAATCATGTGATGACTTGCATGGTACCATGCATCAAGGAGATGCATTGTACCCCTTTCTGTCAGATCATGGCTCTCATATCGTAAAGATATATCGTATCCCTCTATTATCCAACCTCCTGTCTGAGTAGTATTATATTCATTGAAAACCCGGCTGTTCGAAAACGGTATAGTTCTAATAACTGGTTGAAATTTAAAAAAATAAATACAGTGTAGAAGTAGTTCCTAAGCATATGAAAGGAACAGGTCAGACTACGCAGACTATGAGGACATTGTCAGCCTATGGGGACTTTTTGTAAATGTAAAACCTCCTTTTCACACAGCACGGTTCAAGTACATTTGCATATTGAAGTTTTGAGCGATTATTCCACACATAAAATTTCACTACACTTCTGGTGCATTTTTTTTTTTTTTTTTTTTAACGAAAGAAGATGAAGATGAAGAAGAAAAAGAAGAAGAAAACAACAATAGGTAATGAATGAGCCATGCTCTATGAAAAGGATTTTTTTTTTTGCATTTCCATGATGCACGATACCAAGCAAGTCATGCCAGCATTATAGATCCATAAAATCTGTTTTGTATGCAGAAATTTTACCAAAAGCAAAACGTTTCGGTCCAGGTCAGACTATGCGGACATTGTCAGCCTATGGGGACTTTTTGTAAATGTAAAACCTCCTTTTCACACAGCACGGTTCAAGTACATTTGCATATTGAAGTTTTGAGCGATTATTCCACACATAAAATTTCACTACACTTCTGGTGCATTTTTTTTTTTTGTTTTTGTTTTTTTGTTTTTTGTTTTTTGTTTTTTTAACGAAAGAAGATGAAGATTAAGAAGAAAAAGAAGAAGAAAACAACAATAAAACAAGTTTTTATTTTTAAAGCAGCTTAATAGGTAATGAATGAGCCATGCTCTATAAAAAAGGATTTTTTTTTTGCATTTCCATGATGCACGATACCAAGCAAGTCATGCCAGCATTATAGATCCATAAAATCTGTTTTGTATGCAGAAATTTTACCGAATGCAAAACGTTTCGGTCCAGGTCAGACTATGCAGACTATGCGGACATTGTCAGCCTATGGGGACTTTTTGTAAATGTAAAACCTCCTTTTCACACAGCACGGTTCAAGTACATTTGCATATTGAAGTTTTGAGCGATTATTCCACACATAAAATTTCATTCGCCAACAGTTCAATATGTAATTTATTCCTAAACGCATGTGAAAATAATTAATAATTTTGAAAAAAAAAAAAAAGAAAAAAAAAAAATATATAGAAAAAGAAAAAATACACATTAAAAAGACTATAGAGATTCACGCTTGAAACTCAGTGAGTAGAATGATAAGCAAATACGTATGTACGGTATAAATACCATGACTGGGTAACTTAGTATGAGCGGATCAACAAGAGCCAATCAGATTGTCTGAGCCCATTATCACAGCTCCTACCCTTTCCGCAAATAATAGTACTTTTGTCACGTGTTCAGGTCAGTTTCACGTCTGAAATAGCCTCTGAAACTGGTTAATGACTATACTGACAGGACCATTAAATTGTCAGTTGTCATACCCTTTATCGAACAATTCGGACTTTGAGTAAGAAGATTTCTGAACACATTGTGTGGAAAGGAGAAAATACTGGTAAACAGCATTATTTCGTTTTCCGGCAATGCGTAAGCCATTTCAATGAACAAATCCCATCATTCAAGCACATTTTATATACTGGTAAACAGCATTATTTCGTTTTCCGGCAATGCGTAAGCCATTTCAATGAACAAATCCCATCATTCAAGCACATTTTATATGTTGTATTTGTCAATAAGGACACGTCGTCAAAGTATACCCTTTACCATACAACAAAACTTTGGGCTTGTCCAAATTGAGAGCATTTGCTGATGACGAATAAAGTGTACATAAATTGATGATTTCAGTCTATGAAAGAGTAGAAAACATTGAGGGAAAAAGAAAAAAAAATGCTGGTTTCCAGTATTTTTCTCTTTTTCCAACAATGTTTTCGAAAGACCCCTCAATCAGAGATGTTAAAATACTAGATTGTTGTCTAGGGAGGTATTCGTCAACCATTCTAAAGTGCATTCAAAACCTTATTCTTAAGAAATTTATAAATTTCAAAGGAGCGCCATTTCTTGTTGCAAACCACAAGCGACGGATCTTTGACAGCCTCCGGCTTCTATAACCTTATACATACCACGTGGTGTCCAACCTGTTTTACCTGCCAAACGCCATCCAGAGTCAACTGTAGGTATTTTTCAAATATTTCGAAACACAAAAAGAAAAGTCGCCACTGTTATCGTGTTCTGTTAGAAATTGTCTTCAATGTGGTTCATAGAACGGAACAATTGGATTAATATTTAGAATGTCATAAGGGTTGAAACTTCGGAATCAGACAAGTTTTTCTCTTTCTATCGTGAGATGATTGATTTTGTGTTGATATATCGTAGCCATCGGTTACCCATTTGTGTCCCGATAATAGCTAGCTTTGCAGATCAAATACAGATACAAGGAGTCGTATATGATATCCAGATTTAACCCATTGTCACACAATACTGGGTTTTGACGACCTTAAATAAGAAGCGTTTTGAAAACGTCGTGGGAAAAGGAGAAAATGCTGGTAACCATTATTTAAAAAGTGAAAGCTTTTACAGACGACAAAATTAAATGTTACGCAAATGATAGGACACTATTTGTCCGCGCAGGCTGATCTCCGACGAAGTTTTTTGCTTTTTGTAAATTTTTCTGCATATGTCAAAGGACCAATCTACCTCAGGATTCAGTCGGTTGTTAGATAAAATGAATTTTATGGATCTATAATTATGTGATAATCTACTTGGTATCATTCATGGCGGAAATGCATTAAACCCCTTTTTGCAAGACCATGGTTTCCCCCCCCCCCCCACGTATTTTTTGAAAACAAATGGGTTAAAAATCATGAGATTTGTCGATGGTCAGGAGCAACCTTTATGTTCGAAATGTAAACGATAATCTTCGAAGTTTTTTTTTGTCGAAATAGCTATACAATACCATCGGTCTGTATTTTCACCTACTCTGTTAAAGACTATTTGAAGGAGTAAAATAGATTGAATTGATCATTCAAGTTCAGAGTATTTTTTGTCCTTGAAACGCCTTTCACGACTAAAAATGCTTTTGCGGCCAGTGTAGATCAAGATCAGACTGCACAAAACGTGCATTCTGATTTTTGAGCTACACTGTCCGCTTTGTTGAAGTAATAAGAAAAAATAACCACGTGATTGCAAATGACTGTGTCTTATTCTCGAATGAAAACGTCCAGTTTATTAGTTTCTATGTAAGTATTATTATTATCATTCTGAGTTTATTTGAGCCAGTTTTTATTAACCCATTTCATCTTTATTTTATGAAAATATAATCAATCTCGTATTTTCATGTCAAATGTTGACCATGACGGCTGCAAGGAAGCACAGATTACAACCGATAGAAAACCAATTTCATTCTCTTGGGACCATTAAAGGAAGCACTGTTGTCGTTTCCGGTTGTAAATCAAGGACAAATCCCTTGAGTTTCTTTATCACGTACACAATATTCATCAATTATATATCTTTGTTTACACAGCTGACCAGTATCTGAACCGATCTACAAACTATAAAGTTTTAACAGCACTTTTTTTCCTCTGGCTGTAAAACGGTATCTTTAAGGGTTCAGGCTATTAAAGCTAGAATGTTGGAGTATACAAAACTACTGTCTTGCTGCATAATGACTCAGTGGCTGTAGGTTATCCTTTGTCTATTTCTCATTGATCTGTTCAATGTTGATTTGTATAAATATCTCATCGCAAACGCAATATTTCGGACTCAGTAGAAGTCTAGTTGGCATGAACTTGAGTCTTCCACGTTGATAGTTTGACATCTCGCCTTCTGTTCTGCACCGGGGAACATTGGCACAAACAATCGTTTCGCTGTAGTTGTCCTGTATTGATTCTTTCCCTAAAACTGTGGCTTTGCATCTAGCATTTATCGGAAATGGGATTTCGTCATCAAACCTGCCCTTCTCGAAAACAACAAACATGGACGCAAATGAATCTGTACCTTCCATATGGCCGGATAGCTCTAATACGGCGTGTAATTTGTAGCCTGGGATACCAGTATAAAACGGTTTGCTGTCATACTTGTGTCTTGAATTTATCAGTGATATTTTCCAGGTAAGTTGCCCACTATGATTTGTCCTCTGCAGTGACTTCACTTCCTGAAGTAGACTTGCACTCTCTTCGAACCGTCCATCCCATTTGCTTGAAAAAAAAAGTGGGAAAAAATAGAAAATCAAATGTTGAAGCGTGCTTCATCAATATTTTTAAGAGAGGATTGATTGATTGACTGTACGGTGTTTAACGCCGTTTTCAACATATCGCAGCGGCCAGTGCACCTATCCATGCTTTCCTGGAGTCTCCTTTACCAGTACTCTGCACAATTTTGTTTCGAAGCCACTGGCTGCTTTCCCACATAACCATCGTCGAAACAATGGTCAAAGGTAAAAGAGGAATGAATCCTGTCGCAATGACTATTATCAATCCTCGGAAAAAAATTGGCCGATTCAGGGATCGGATCCATGACCCCTTGTTCTAAAGTCCTGCACGCTACCGACTAAGCAACGGGGGCTCGGCTTTTAAGGGAGGATCTTAATCGTTTCTAACCCCTCTTACACTGCCTTGTTTCTATTTAAAGCGTGCAATAAGTCGGCTTAACCCTTTCCCAAGCAATCCCTGGTTTTTACGGGTCAGGAATAGAAGCCTTTTGAAAACATTGTGGGAAGAGGAGAAAATGCTGGTAACCAGCATTTTCTCCTTTTCCCACAATGTTTTCTACCCTATCATATAGAAAAATCATCTTTTTAGCAACTGTTAATTTGTCATTTGCAAAATGCTTTCAGTTTGGTTTGGTCCAAAATTTGCCGTTTGGGAAAGGCTTAAAGAACGAGTTTTCTTTTTTGAAGGATTTACTTAACTGTTACGGATCTTGCAATAGCTGAGTATCATGTATTTTTAAAGTCTTATCCTGCTAAATAACTAAGATGAAATTTTCAATTCGATAGAAAAGAACCTGGAAATATTGCTATTTCAAAGTAATGTTTTGGGGGAATAATATTTTTTTACCGGACAGTGTAGATTAAAGATCAGACTGTACGTTCTGTGTAGTCTGATCTTGATCTACTTTGTCCGCAAAAGGTCAGCGAGTCCAGCTTAGCAGTCTAAGTGTTAATCTGCTACGAAGATATGTCAGTTAACCTTTAACCTTTAACCACAAAGCTGTGTTTTAACGACCAATGGGGGGGAAGCTTTTGAAAACATTGTGGGAAAACGAGAAAATGCCGGTAACCAGCATTTTCTCTTTTTTCCACAATGTTTTCTACCCTTAATTTAAATACAAATCCCACACTTTATTTGTCGTCTGCAAATGATATTAATTTGGAAAGGTAAAAAAAAATGGTGTCTTTTGGTAAAGAGTGGACGGATTAGGGAACAAACATTTATCTCGTAAAATCTCACACAGCGTAGATATATCATCAACTCCAAGCCGGGTAGCGTGCAGGGCTTAACCACGGGGCCGCTGGTTCCAAACCCCAGCTCGGCCAATCTCTTTCTGAGGATTGATGATAGTCATTGCAACGGGATTCATTCATCCCTCACTGCTGATCATCATTTCGATTATGGTTATGTAGAAAAAAAGCCAGTGGCTTGGGAAGAATTTTGTGCGTACTACTAGTAGAAGAATCTCCAGGAAAGATTGGATAGATGTATAAGTATACTAATGAATCGGTGAACTGACTGATTGATTGATTGATTGATTAATTGATTGATTGTATGGTGTTTAACGCCGTTTTCAACATTATTTCAATTATATCGTGGTGGCCAATGCACCTATCCATGCTTTCCTGTAGTTTCTTTTACCAGTACTCCCCACAATATTCTTTCCAAGCCACTGGCTGCTTTCCCACATAACCATCGTCGAAACAATGTTGAGCGGTGAGAGAGGAATGAATCCTGTCGCGATGATAATACATCAATCCTCGGAAAAATATTGGCAGAGCCGGGAATCGAACCAGCGACCTCCTGTTCTCAAGTCCTGCTCGCTACCGACTGAGCTACGGGGCTCGGCTCGGTGAATTGGTATTTTCGTTTTTTTCAAAATGGTAAATACTGGCACTCAGTCTTACCTGGTAAATTCATGTACTTGTTTAGAGAGGCGTTCATATCCCTTTTCAATCGTTTCTATTTTCGATATGACCAAATCCAGGTGCAAATTGACACACTCCTTTAAATGGACTGTCATACTTGTTCTTTTATCCTGTAATTGAAGAACGAAGGGGATTGACCTGGCGGGGGAACTAAATTTCACCGAAAAAAAGCAAATATTCTATTTATTTCATGCTTCTAACCTCCCCCCCCCCCCTTTTTTTTTTGCGGGGGGGGGGGGGTGGGACTTACATCAAAATCGAATGCAGTTGTTTTCGGTAATTCCCCATTTAAAAGTATGGAAAATATTGTGGAGATGACAGTCTGTTATCGTGTGGTCAGGTCATATGTTAGTCGCTGGCAGAAAAAAAGAATTTTAAAATCAGACAGAAAAGTAAACAAAAGACACAGCTACCTGGCAGGTTTGAAATTATTTCTCTGTCAGCAACTAACACTTGGACTGACCGTACAATTACAGATTGTCATCTTCACAATAATTTCCATACTTTTAAATGTTATGATATAAATTCAAATGCATTTAAACACCCGCTTTGTTTACATTTAGCCTTTACTGTTACTTAAAGAGTAATTAAAACTCGGGATTGCGTGGTAAAAAGTTATGCTGTATGATTACGACATTTTTCGCTCCAGTAGCGGTAAGCATTTCAAAATGTCCTGCAACACAATAAAAGGGGCATTCGGACATTTGCGTAAAGTGTCGTCTCGGATGAGCCTGCGCAGTCCACGCAGGCTAATCCGAGACGGCACTTTACGCCTGCATTAGATTTTGTGCTACAGTAGACTTGAGCAAAACAGAAATTTACATAAAAATGGAAATTGTCGTCTCGGATTAGCCTGCGCGGACTGCGCTGGCTGATCCGAGACGACAGTTTACGCAAATGTCCGAATGCCCCTTTTCGCGTGTTGCAGGCCAAATAGTGTGAGATATGTTTTCTAACCGTTATATGTTTACTAAAAGAAACAACATTTTCCTTCCCTTCAAATGTTTCTTCCCTCGTGAGATTTTAGATGTTTTTTGAGTCCTTAATTAGCCTATACTCAGAAATGAGAGCTACTGTCGCCATCAAGATGCATTTATGTGAGCCTATCCCTAACGCGCATGGATCCATGTTTTACACGGAGAATGCGTACATGGTGTTGTCCTATATCAAAAATATCTAAAACGGTTGGGAGAATGGATAATTGTCGAGCCTTGGCGAGACAATTATCAATTCTCACATCCGACTTAGATATTTATGATACATGTATATGACAACACTGTGTATGTGTTTTAATTATCTTTTAACGTCTTATTTGTTGTTGTTTATTATTTCTAACAATGAAAAACACGAATTTAGCGATTTTTTCAGATCAAATAGATATGGATTAGCTGTAATAATGACGTAACGGGTGATAATAGCCGTATTCGACTGGTCAACTTTCGTGAAGCACGAAAATGAATGTTAAGCTCCGCCTACCTGTAAGGTGCCCGTTTCGTGCTTCACGAACGTTACGACGAATTGAGAGCGTAAGGTTTGTGCTTCACGAAAGTTTACGAAATCGTGAAATTTACCAGTCGAATACAAAGAGTGCAACACGAAAAACCGTAATTACCAGTCGAATACGGCTAATGACTACGTCATAAAACGTGACGTTTACCCGTAGGAAATTCATTCATGTTCTATAAATATCCGTGGTATATCAAAAATTGTTCTGTAAATATCCGTGGTATATCAAAAAAAAAATTACATAAATAAATAGACACCATGGGGTCGCTTATTACAGGTCATATACATAGGAAATTTCGTCGGGAGGAATTTCAAGTGGTCGTTCATGGGAGGGGTCGTTTACAGAAAGGGGTCGTTTAATGTAGGTGGTCGTCGGAGCAGGTTCGACTGTATCCCCGTTTCCTAAATCTCCGTTCCTTCCTACTTCGCCGTCAGCATCGTAATTTAAAAGCGCTTGATACAGAGCGTGCGACCTCGTGACGTCATCGCACAAAGTCGACGCCGGGTGTTTACAAGTCTATGTTTACAGTACAGCCGAAGAAATGAGGACAAAACAGATAATTTGAACGAAATAATACGAAAAAACAATATTTTTGCTGAAAATAATAAAAAATCTATCACGGGACACCATTTTCTGAACCTATTTATCCATAAAGTCTACATTTTCTAAACGTTAAACTTTTGACAGATGCCGCGTTAGCGTTCAGGGTAGGTACTTGTCACATGACCATACTGAAGTCACGTGATAACTCAAGAATGTATACTGTTAAAAAAAAGTTAAGTTTCTTGTAATTGGCGATTTTTTCTTTCGTGATACTTTTATATACGAAAACTTGTTATTGCCTTATTAGAATAAATGTGTGTGGAAAAATGATAAAAATCAGAAAATAAATGTTTAAAAGAAAATTATTATTAATCACATTCAAAATGTTTGATGATTAAAATGTCCAACCTATTAGACAGGTAAGTAAATAAACAAATAAAAAAAAAAAAAAAAAAATGAGTAAACAAAGTTTTTATTTTCCTTCACAGATACATCCTCAAAAGAAAGTGAAGGGCAGATATAAACCAGCTTACACAAATGAAGTGATGCTTAAAGCTTACAATGAAGTTAAAAAAGGTCACCCTATCAAACACAACTGCTAGAAAGTATGGTATACCAGCTCAGACACTTAGAGACAGGGTTATAGGTCTTGTAGATCCAGATAACTGTGCTCCTGGTCCAGACACTTTACTTTCCTTCAAAGAAGAAGAGACGCTTCTAGAGCATGTTTTGACATTAGCAGAACTCGGCTATGGTTACACAAATGTTCAGCTTCAGCATCTTGGTGGTGAACTAGCCTTCAAGTTTGGGCATAAGAAGTCACAAAAAGCCTTGAGCAATTGCTGGCTCTATGGGTTCCTTGGGCGCTGGAAACATAAACTTACCTCTCTAAATCCAAGAAGTGTTGAAAGTTGTCGTGCTAAAAGTGCAACGCCTGAACAGATCGCATCCTGCTATGACAATCTAAGTGAAATTCTTGAAATATATGATTTAAAAGACAAGCCAATGCACATTTTCAACTTGGATGAGACAGGATTACAGCCTTATCACGAACCTCCAAATATCATTGCTGCACCAAATAGTAAACCTCAGACGATAGTCTCACCTAAGTCAACCACTGTCACATTAATTGTGTGTGCCAATGCCATTGGCAACAGTCTGCCCCCATACTTTGTGTTTAAAGGGAAAAGGTGGAATCAAGAGCTAATGAAGTGAGCCAGCCCTGGAGCCAGAGGAGTTTTGTCTGATAGTGGGTGGTCTAACTTTACCATCTTCCATAAATACCTGAGGAGCACTTTTTGCCTTTTGTAAGATTTTCAACTGATGCGTCACAGCCTTTACTTCTGCTTTATGATGGCCACTCATCTCACATCTCTAATTGATTGGGCAAAAGAAAAAATCTGATCCTGTTTGTATTGCCCCCTCATACTAGTCGTCTTTTGCAGCCACTAGACGTTGGTATCTATGGACCTTTTAAATCCTATTACCATGCTGAGTGCAGTATGTATATGAAGAAGAACATGGGGGAAGTAGTCACAAGGTACAATACGTGTGAGATTGGATGCAAAGCCTACCTAAAAGCAATGACCCCAATGAACATTCAAACGGCTTTTAGAAAAAACAGGAAAATACCCATACTCAAGACAAGTTGTTTCAGCTGACAAACTTTACCCAGCCGAAGTTTTCCAAGAAGATCAGCCAGTGAAAAAGGTTACTGCCATGAAGATCAGCAAAGAAGAAGTGGAAAAATTCCTTATAGAAAAATCTGAAAAACATACCAGAAAATCTGAAAGTCAAAAACAAAACTCTGAAAGCATTGGTACTGTTAGTGCAACCTCAGGACCCAGAGCTGGTGGTTTGGCTATTACAGAGGATTCGTACCACAACAAACTTGTACAGTATGAGCTAGAAAAATCCACACGATCTAATCAGAAAAAAATAAAGAATAATCATAAAAAATCTAGCAAACTACCAATCAGATCATAACCAAAGCCATCCACAAGTGGAATACAGACTAAGAACTTGGCTGTACACCAATCTAGTGACACTAGTAATGCTGAAATGGATGATACCTCATCATCAGATGCTTGCTGTGTTTGTAAGCTGCATTCCCCCGAAAGACTGAAAGATTGTCCCTGTTTAGTCATTATAAAGTGGGTGAAATGTGACAACCCTGCGTGCACAAATCGGGCTCATGTCAAGTTCTGCACGAAGGAGGCCGTCATTAGAAGGCACGGCACATTTCTGTGCCCTCATTGTTTAGAATAGAATGCCCATAACACTTTTCAATTTGTATATATGTTTATTTTGTATTTAAATTTTACCCTTAATCTGTTACGTTGGTTTTAGGTCAAGTTATTGAAAGTAATTTGGGATATTTATGGGTGGTAGATATTTATATCAAATGCAACCATACTTACGAAGCTGGATTTTCTGGCTTATTTTTCTCGTGGTCTGTTTGAAAATGATTTAGATTAACACAAATACGAAATTGTTTTAGGTGTTGGACATGTCTTGGAAATGCCCGATGCCTAATCTTTTTCGTGCAGTATGGATATGACCCAATTGTGTGCATGCGTCTAGCGACAATGATCGATGACGTCACAGAGAACGGGGTAACAGGAAAATGGCGGTTGGAATTTCGGACTAGGGGTGAGTTTAAAACAAGTTGGTTCATTCCTGAATTTGGTTTGTTTTGTTACTTTTAACGCTATGCTCGGATAGAAAAGTCTTTGTTCTACGCACCCGTGTACGCGAAAATTAAGGTAAGTTCGAAATTAATATATTTTTAATCGATGATCAGTTAAGAAGAACGGAGATACAGGTGAAGGGTATATGTATATCGCATAGGTGTTATTGCATGGATATCCGGTTAGTTGAAAGATTAATATTTTCAGGGTATAACATAGGAACAATAACCTTTATTCTTTACTCAAACAAGGATCTTTATTCCAGATATTGACGTTGTATTATGTAACTCAAACACACATCTGTGTTTTAAATATTGTCAATGTATTACGTTCCGGAATATCACAGAGTATTACATATCTGCAGCATGCATCTATATCTCAAATATTTTCAGGGTATTATTTACATCAAACATACATGCGTATCTTAAATATTCACAGGATGCCACATACCTCAAACACAAATCGATATCTCAGATATTGTAATGTATTATGACCCTTATACACACGTCCATATCTCAAATACTGCCATGGTAATGCGTATCTCGAGTATGCTTCCATATCTTAAGATAGTGGCAGGGTTGTACCTACCACAAATACCCATGGATCACATCTCAGATACATAGGATCTGATATGAATTGACGTTTGAGATAAAATTTTATCAAATGAATCTAGGGAAAATGCTATTAAGCGACCCTTTGGCGATATTAATAACATTTTTCCTTGACGAGTTTCATAAATTTTATCTTAAACGCCAACGAATGTCAAGATTCTTTGTGTCACATAACGATATCTCACAAATTATACATTAGAAGATGAAAAACAATCTGTAGATGCACCCGCGTAGCTAATATCCATAAAACCCATTCTCTTCTATGAGATACGTACAAAATGACGACAAAAATGACGTCACACAGTTGTGATATCAAACGTGTATAAGATAAGAAAATTCGTAATGGGTATATTACACTGACAAGGGAGGTTTTGTGATAAATAACCAGGTTAGTACCTACTACAAATGCTTATCCATATTTGAGATATTGACCGTATGCAGTGAATCTCAAACAGTCATCCAGATTTTACGATATACCGGAATATTACGCACCTAAAACGTGCATACTGTCATTTTACTAAAGTTCTACCTTAAACACATACATTTTCATACAGGTATTGACAGCATGTACCTAGAAGCATATCCATATTTAAGATAATGAGGATGTAACGTACTTAATCACACATCCATATTTTAGATATTGCCAGGATAAATACGTACCTCAAACGCGAGTATTGTCATTGTACTAACTACCTTATACACACATTTTTAATTTAGATATTGACAAGATACAACGTACCTCAAAAATACATTCATATTTGAAAGATTGAGGATATTACATACCTCTAACACACATCTATTTTGTCAGAGTATTGCTTACCTCAAACGTGCATCCATATTTTAGATATTCACATGGTATCACAACATGCGGACAATTTCCGACGTCCTTATCCAAGTGTCGTTGTATAGCCTCTCTCTGTATACCGCTCTCCCCACACAATGTACACTGAACCGGGAACTTGTCGCATTCTAACACTTGGTGTTTCTACAATAAAGATATATAGGTTATCATATCATAGAATGAAATAAGGCTATACATGTACATGTATATCTTAAGTTAAAAACAAAAAGAAAACGAAAAACCTTAATTAAGTCACTAATCTTAAAGGAAATATAAGCAAAATGAATTAGAGTATATAAAGCAAACAAAAATATTACTTATGAGGGCAAACAGAACTACTGCGACAAATTCATGAAAAAAAAACATACTACTTTTCATAGTAAGCTATGGGTTAAGATGAAACAAATATCGCAGTTTGAAATATCGACGATTATTTGTCGACAAACGATGAAAAAGGTCCAGTTCTTTCTGTCCTAAATAAACGCGTCCTTTTTCGAAGCCGAAAAAAAGACATGGCCAGTTGAATGCAGCTATTTTTTGGTCATGGTCAGCAATGAACTGATGTACGTTGTACAGATCCGTGGTGTGTACAACTTTTGTACACGTAACAATACATTGTATCTGACTTTGCTTAAATCCTTTCATCCTCAAATGTATAAGCCATGCTCTGAGAAAAAACGGGTTTTAATGCATGTACTTGATGCATTATACCAGGCAAGTCATCAACTAATTATAAAGTCATTAAACGCATTTTGTCCAATAACCCACTGAACCATGAGGTAGAATGGCCTTTGGAAATGCAGAAAAATAGCTAAAAGTTTCGACTTATGTTAGCCTGCGAGGACTGCGCAGGCTGACCTGGGTTGATACATTTTGCAGATGCATTGAAAGCCCCTTTTCACCGAGCTCTTTCGACAGATGACATTGCAAATCAACTGACACTCAGATGTGGTTTTTTTTTTTTTTAATCATATAGGCTAGCTGAATCAGACTGCACGTTCAGAGCAGTCTGGCCTGATCTATGCCGTCCGCAAAATCCTACGTTTTCGCCTACGACACAGTTCAAATGGGTCAAACTGCTTGACAACTATATAAAAGTTTGCAGCCTGCCCTAAAAACCGTGGTAGTGCGATTCCAACATTCTTTTCACCAGACATAATCGGATAGTGCAGATCCAAGATCAGACTTCACGTTCTGTGCACTCTGATCTTGATCTACACTGCTCGCACTGAGTCGGGTTCAGAAGTCAAAGCGTTAAGACAAAAATCCAAGAATGATCCTTACCATGAGGTAATTTTTTGTGACGGACATATTACAGTGCTGGCAAAGGACTGGTCTCAATTCGCATATCTCCATATGTCTGGTTAGATCGTGTCTTCTAATTGTTCCAGTACAACCATACGAGCATTTAATCCATCTATATTCGCATGTGTTATTGTGACCCTAGATTTCAAAAGAAAAGGAACTTTTAAGTACCCTAATTTACCAAACAATATACCCGAGCCAGGTAGCGCAGTCAGTACCTTATATAAAATCAGGATTTGAGACCAAGAGGTCGCTGGTTCGAACCCCCAGCTCGGCCAATTTCTTTCTGAAAAAGCAAATTTAAATGGTCCATTTACCAAACTATCTGGCCGAGTCTTGTGGCACAGTCGGTAGCTTACATTACTTGATACCAGGGAGTGGCTGGTTCGAATCCCAAGCTCGGCGATTTTCTTTCTGAGGACTGATGACAGTCCCTTGATAGTTGTCATTAAAACGGAAAGAATGGACTATTTTTCAAAATAAATGAATATAGTTACATGTATTATCATTTGTTGTCATTCTAAAACAAATACACGGCGTTAAAACGAGCCATCCCTTCGACAACGGCTTCCTCAGGTGTGCAAACTGTGAAGTGCCGAAACTCATACATGATAACGTCAAAAGGATAACCTAATAGTCGTTTGAGGCAAGTAATGAACGTATACTTTTACCAACAAATCATTAAAATGCACTTTACTTACCTTGAAGTTGTTTAAATCCATGTTTGAATAAAAATACGTCGAATGTCTATCGCAGTGACATCATCAAGTTAATGCACCAAACTGCACGTTTTAACTAAGGTTTCAGTGACGTCAGTTCTCAGAGACGTCAGTTTTCATTGAATTGAGGCACTCAGAAGGGAAATTCTGAGTCGTCAGCATACTCAATTTGTGGTAACATAAAACGGGGAAAGTTCGCTGAATACACTTTGAAATGGTAAAACTTTGCTGTATAATAAATTCCTTGTACGGTCCAGGTAGCAACATGATTCGCCACAGCCGTGAACAACTTTCCAAGTCTCCTGCCACTTGACCGTACAACTAATACTGGTGCAATGACTCTATTCTGTTAAACATCTCACAGAATGCAAAGAACAGGCGGTGTTTTGACGACAGGCCTTTGAAGCTCCATTAGGCTATTACGGAACACCGAAATTTTCATTGGTCGGTCATCGAATACTGTTACTAAAAGTAGCACATTCACATATCGCCTCTATAGTGTTTATTATCTGTGTTATTACGTATATAGATGCGATGCGCCATTATGCTATTATTTTCAGTCACGGTGTAGAATGATCGAGCAATGAAATTTCGATAATCTATGATAGATCAATGGAGTTTGAGTTGCCTATGGTTTTAAATTTCACTGTTTAAGACGTACTATTGATAACGTTAAAGAGAGATAACATACTTCAAGATCTCGAAGTTCGCCCAACCACAGGCAATCATCCATGCTGCACTTCACTGTAAGCGATAGGATCTCTCGTCTAACCGCGTTGTCAGGAAACAGCTAAAAGTAGAAAAGATTTTCTAAAATTTCGAATCATAAAGCCATTAAAAGTTCAATTTTGGGGGGAAAAAAAGGTGGGGGGGGGCTTTTATGTTGAATAAGTTTACTTCATTAGGACGTGAACCGAGTCATAAATTGAGGGGACATACATATAAAAGAGAAATGTTGCCTCACAGGGAATCTTTTGGCGCCTACACATGTGTTTCCATGCTTTCTCACGGCAGTACATGCATCAGAAGTGAGAGGCGAAAAATCGCCCGAAAGAAAGTGTATCGAACCCGCAACCAACAGGTCACAAGTCAGAACAGAACAGAACATATCTTTATTTACACCTAAGTATTTGCTAAGATACAATAAGGGCAATATACAAAATAATATAATAATGTAGAAATATACTATACGACTTCGGAAAAATTTGAGCCATGCTCTGTGAAAAGGGGGACTTGAAGCATCTGCGAAAAGTATCGACCCAGGTCAGCCTGCGCAGTCCGCGCAGGCTGACCTGAGCCGAAACACTTCGCTATTGGTCAATTTTCTGTATATCTAGGGACCAGTCTACCTTATGATTAGGTCAGTTGTTTAAAAAAAAAAAAAAAAACACCTTGGCTACTATGGATCCATAAGTTTGTGATGGCTTGTTTGGTATCATGCTATACGGAGATGCATTAAGCCCTCTTTTGCCGGAGCACAGCTCATTTAATTACATAAGAAGTGGACTAGGGAGATGATCGAAAGGGATGGAGTCAGTTTACGCGCACCTGCTGTTCACGTGACTTCACACGGAAAAACAGATCGCGTAAACCTCTTTTAAGAAATACATGTAAGTTTTTCATAATTGTTATTTTATCACGCGATAAACAGGCGGGACTAGCATCACTATCCACCTAAGGTTGTCAACAATGAGGCCAGCCCAGCCTGTTTTGTCGTCTGGTTTGCATAAGTTAACTAGCAGTTTCGCCATTTTTTATGAAATATGGCAGGTTCCGGAAAAAATTTTAGACCAGTCACGTGACTGCCTGTAAATATAGCGCTAAAAGCTCTGTGAAAAAATAACGAACGTGAGAACGTAAGTCAGATACGCGAACTACTGAGCTACCCCGCCGGGCATCAAAATTTATAAACCCGACCTTTTGCGTCAGCTGAAAATATAATCCACCACCTTTAGGAAGGATTTTTTTTTTCTACTTAAGAGGCATGACTAAACAAGAGGCCAGCATAGATCCAAGATCATACAGCATGTTCTGTGCAATCTGATCTTTATTTATGCAGCCCGCAAAAGCTTCCGTTTCCGTGCATGGCAGAGGCTCAAAAGGTTAGGCGGTTAAAACTGTTCTTGTTCTACCAGAACCAGGACGGTATGGCCAGCAACACGCGAAAAGGAACTTTCGGACATTTGCGTAAAGTGTCGTCCCTGATCAGCCTGCGCAGTCCGCGCAGGCTGATCCGAGACGACACTTTCCGATCGTGTTTGATTTTCTGTTTCATGCAAGTCTACTGTAGGACAAAATCGAATGTGGACGTGAAGTGTCGTCCCGGATCAGCCTGCGCGGACTGCGCAGGCTGATCCGAGACGACACTTCACGCAAATGTCCGAAAGCCCCAATTGGCATAATGCAGGCCGTGTGATGACTTTAGAAGGGCTCGTTCAAAATAGCTCATGGAACCTTAAATTGTGAACTGTCAACGGTTGCTTTTCTTTCTCAGGGCTGATATTTTTAAAAATTGAAAAAAATTTGAGCTCACCTCGTCGTGACGTCTGAACCACATATTGTCGACCGGGCATTTTGCGAATACTCTCTGACTAAAAACAGTGAAGAGAAAAAACACTTGAAATATTCATTACGTAGTACAATATATTTGATCATCCAAAGAACATACCTAGTGCCTTAAGGTACATGTAGTTGACCCCTAACGCTTCTAGTGCAACATGGAATGAAATTTCTTGTTAGTTGATAAATAAGGATTTATACTGATATAATACTTTTACACATTTTTAACCGACCAGAAATTTCTTTGATGTCTATCTAGAAATTATTTGTTGATACTTTTGTTAGTTTCCTGAAAAGGGAGGTAATTATTGTCTCGCTATGTAATGGGAATATACTGGTTTTAGATTTATAAATGATAATTCTAAGAAGGAAAACAAGGAAAAGGTGGCTCAGTTAAATTAGTACAATAATACTCATTTTTAATCATAGCAAATTTTGTAGGATAATATTATAGTGGAAATAGATGTTTTCTATTAGAGGTCTACTACAGGTTTACGGCCCCTAACTCTCATATTAAAAGACGGAAGCTGCCGAGATTGGTCGGATAGCCTTTACGGAAACGTCGATGTTACACGATATTTACCGATGAGTTAGTGAGTCTACGGCCCCTAACTCTCGTATAAAAAGACGGAAGCTGTCGAGATTGGTCGAATAGCCTTTACGAAAACGTCGATGTTACACGATATTTACCGATGAGTTAGTGAGTCTACGGCCCCTAACTCTCATATTAAAAGGCGGAAGCTGCCGAGATGGGCCGAGTAGCCTTTACGAAAACGTCAATGTTTACCGATTAGTTAGGGGCCGTAGACCTGAAATCCCCTTTTACTCGAACACATGTAACTACATGTATTCTCTTTTCGTGGATTTAGTACTGGTATGAGGAAAAGGGGCTTTTTTGGTAATGGTAGAAGAACATTCAGTTACATACACTACGAAAAGCGATATGAGATGCACCCCAATACATTGTGGTAAAAGGAGAACTGTTTGTGAAGCGCAATTTTTCCTTTTTTCACAATGTTTGAATGAAAAGTAAGCTATTAGATTTTGACCATGAAGCTATCCTGTCGTGTTTAAACACGATGATAACAGAGACCTTAGGTTAAGGATAGGGCAACCTAATGAGATTCGTGTAAGATCGTCTTTCATCGTACGGATTCGGCTATGACTCGGGTAATCCGTAATCCATGCGGGGAACCAGCATGTATCGGCCGATCGATTACGGATTACCCGAGTTTTATCCGAATCCGTACGTTTTTCGGCGATGAAAGGCGATGTTACAGGAGTCCGCACTAGGGTGCCATGTCCTTAATTTCAGGCAAATTACGGGTGGGGTGCCGTGTGCATCTAACAATTCATCGCCAGTCTACACATGTATATGTCGTAGGCCAGATTGGAATCTAGGCAGATCCAGAATCTGCCCAGGCAGATCTGGAATCTGCCCAGACCAAATTAGAATTCTAATTTGGTCTAGACCAAAATAGAATTCTTGTTTGGTCTAGGCAGATTCTAGATCTGCCTGGACCAAATTAGAATTCCAGTTTGGCTAGGCAGATACAGGATCTGCCTAGACCAAATTGGAATCTATTTTCTTTTTTAGAGTCTTTTCAGTGGATATCTATTTTAACAATAAAAAAGCAAATTATATCATTTGAATTTTAATATTTAAAACTTTTTACCATACATGTAACATTAAATAAACACTTTAAAATGAAAAACAAGAAGAAAAAAAAAGAGTTGTAAGTTATGAATTTATCCGTATTCTTCATATTTTCTGCAGTTCCCAACTTAAATCATATTTTGCAGGAGGTGTAGACAAAGATCAGCATGTACATCATTACAGTTTGGCCTTTGCTCAAATTTTCATTTTCATTTTTCTATTACTGTCTCTATGACTGGAACATTTATCATTCATAAACTATGTACATGTAATTAATTGTAACGAATTTTTTAAAAAGGCACATTTTAGTAAATGTGACCCTTCATGTAAAAGAGGATCGTCCTGAAACTGCCATAGGTATCGACACTGGTCAGACTGCACAGACTGCATAGGCTGACAAAGATTGAAATTTCACTTCAGGCACATTTTCTGTAGGTATAATGGTTATCTACTTTACTAAACAGCCATTTGAAAAAAATCAATGCAAATATACCTACACTGGCTGTGATCTCTTTTATTTTATTTAGAGGGTTCCTAGATGGGCCCTCTATGTGTGATGGGTCATAAATATATCACACATTCACACCTTTATGGCTATTAACAATATTTTGGCAATGCAACTTTTTGTCTTCACACATCATTTGTGCCAGGTGAGAGGTTCGACCCATTACATTATTAATTATCATTTATTGGAAAGAAAATAAAAGAGTATACAGTATAAACAACCCTACTTTTCCCACAATAATTTCTACTTGATTTATGAATCGTTTTTCTCATTCTTATAATCATATCAATCATACTAAAAAAAAGTCTACAAATCTGAAGTAGAATTCCTTGGAAATTAAAACATTTTCTCCTTTTCCTGCAATGCTTACTACTTAATTATTGGATTATTTTCCTGATTTTTTAATCATACCTATCCACATATGTTTACAACTGTGAGGTATTTTTAATTAAAACAGTTTTTTTTTTCCTCATACTTGCTCCATTTCGTACTTTTATTTCTATTTCAACTAAAGTGCAAAACATTCAAAATTTATTCTTACTCTGAATTTCTAATAGAAACCCCTTTTTATTTTGGGGTTTAAATTAAATCAGATGGTTTATATAACGTAGTCACATTATATTTAACGAGAAAATATTCCAATTTGGTCTAGGGAGATTCTGAATCTGCCTAACCAAACTGGAACCCTAATTTGGTCTAGGCAGATCTGGAATCTGTCTAGGCCAAAGTAGAATTCCAATTTGGTCTAGACCAAAATAGAATTCCAGTTTGGTCTAGGCAGATTCCGGATCTGCCTACATTCCAGTTTGGACTACGACATATATTTTTCCTGTTTTTTCCTGTTTTATCCAGCAGTCAAAAGTGGATCAGTGATTAAACCGTATCCTGCTACAGAAAAGATATGAAACTTTCAAACCGATAGTTAAGCCGAAATGTTGTTGTTTGAATAGTATTTCTGGAAGAAATATATCTCCTTATTGTACTGTGTCGATCCAAGATCAGACTGCACGTTCTGTGCAGTCTGACATTCCGGTGGTGAACTGAGCGGACGTGTAATTTCTAGCTCTCGATAGAGTGGAAAATATAGGGTGATTTAAAGCCAATTTTGGTCGGATTTTTTGTAACGCTTCTGTAGAGTTATGATGGAAAATGCCAAAATCAAGAGGAAGCGGAAAAAATAGCTGGAAAAATTGGAATAAACGTAAAAAAGGAAGTGTGAGCAGTGACGAGGAATTTACCAATAGTGTACAGCTAAATAAGCAACAAAGGAGGAGAGGCCCTGAAGAGGGTAACGGGAGTATTGATAAAACACTCGAAGTAAGTGACATTTTAAATGAAACAAACTCTATTTTATATGAAGAGCAACCATTCATAGAAAGTACTATAGATATGGCTTCGAGTTCAGGAGCAATGGTCAAACAAAAGCTGAAAGAGTCCGAGGCAGAGCAGTCGAAAGAGTCTGAGGCAGAGCAGTCTGTTAGGCAAATTGCATCTCCGTCAAACGCAGATATCATTAAACAGATAAGTTTATTAGAAAAGAGATTAGAAGCAAAAATTGATTCACGGTTTGCGGAAATGGATATAAAATTTAAAGCCATTGACTCCTTAGTTACAAAAGTCGATACGTTTGAAAGAGAGTTGAAACAGATAAAAACCCATTTGGAAGCCAAATGTACAAAGAATGCAGAAAAAGTAGAACAGGCCGTGGGAAGAGTTGACAATTTAGAATTCAGTCTAGGAATACAAGAAGAGAAGATAGACATACTACAAAAGGAAGTAGGAAAAATGAAAGAAAATATGAAATATCTACAATCTCAGTCTATGAGAAATAATTTAGTGTTCTGCAACATACAAGAAACCCCCTCAGAAAGTATTGCAGAGACAGAGAAGAAAGTAAGAGAATTCATGGTAGAGAAGCTTAAGATCGCACAGCATTTGGTGGATGAAATGAAGCTAGAGAGAGTACATCGTATGACGGCACAAGGTGGAGACGCTTATCGAAAGATCGTCTGCAAATTCAACCAATTTCAAGACAGAGAGTTAGTGAGGAAACAAAGTTTTAACTTGAAGGGTACAAACTTTTATATCCATGAGCAGTTCCCTCCCGAAATTGTCGCAAAAAGGAAAAGGTTAATGCCGGAATAAAAGAAAGCCAAACAACAAGGTAAAAAAGCATGGTTGTCCTACGACACTTTGTATGTAGAAGGGAAAGCAGTAAAGATCAGCTAGGAAAGAGCAGAGAGT
Source organism: Hippopus hippopus (assembly GCA_946811185.2). Taxonomy (NCBI): domain Eukaryota; kingdom Metazoa; phylum Mollusca; class Bivalvia; order Cardiida; family Cardiidae; genus Hippopus; species Hippopus hippopus. The sequence goes on from OX328096.1 coordinate 75,339,883, forward strand.
GAGCTTGACTTTCTAATATGGAATTGTAACGGTTTCACAGAAAGTAAGAGCAAAAATCCAGAATTTGTTAATAAACTCATTTCAAGCCATATCATATTCCTTTCAGAGTCATGGTGTGATGAAAATAGTGATATTGGTATTCCTGGTTACATATCGTATAATTTCTATCGAAAATTCAAACATACTAAGGCTAAGAGGAACAGTGGTGGTATTTTACTATACATTAAGGACTCTATCCAAGAGGGAGTTTCCATCGAGAAAAACGTTTATGACACTTTATTGTGGATTAAATTAAACAAAACAGTTTTCCATTTAGATTCAGATGTTTATGTATGTTTTGTATATTTATGGCACAATGATTCGCCAGCAGATCATTATTATAAAGTTGATCTTTTTGATATTTTACAGAGGGATGTTTCTTATTATGAAAGCTACGGTAAAGTACTGGTTACAGGCGATTTCAATGCTAGAGTGGGTTTAAAAAATGATTTCGTAGATTTTGATGGTTTTAACACAGATTTAGATTGTCACGATTATATTCCCGATACACCACTATTACGGGCCTCTGAGGATAAAGTGTGCAACACGAGGGGTAAAAAGCTGCTCGATATATGTAAATCGACAGGCTTGCGAATAGCCAATGGCAGGTTAGGACATGATGAAAACATTGGTAAAAACACCTATTATAGTAAGAAAGCATGCAGTACTATTGACTACTTACTATGTAGTCCGAATTTTTTTCATGTATTGTGTAGTTTTCAGATAGATCATTTTAACATATATAGTGACCATGCGCCTTTACGCTTTAGCATAAGATGCCAACACGAGATCAGTGCAGAGGATGACTTGGTACAAACCGAAAACATTATTTATAAATGGAATGAAGATAAAAGAAACGAATTTAGAAGTATGCTTATAGGCAAACTGTCGTATTTTAATCATATTACAGATAAAAACAAATGTTCCTCTATTTCAGATATAGACAACATGATATGCCAATTTTCAACTTGTATACAGGACATTGCTGATCCGTTATTCAAAAAGTGTGTTGTACGAAATAGTAAAAATGTAAATAAAAATTTCGATGATAAATGGTTCGATGGTGATTGTGCAGAGGCGAAAAGATTATATAAAAAAGCCATGTACGACTTTAACAATTCAAAATGTACTCAAAACAGGGAGCATTTATGCGAAAAGAAGGCTGCGTATAAAAGATTGATACGTAAGAAAAAATGCTTATACTTTCTTCGACAGTCAGATCAATTTACAAATTTAAAGAGTAAAAATCCGAAAGAATTTTGGAATTTCTTCAAGCAAAAGAAGAAAGATAATTTCAATCTTGGTAATTTAGTCCAAGATTTTGAGACACATTTTGAAGATATTTTCAGAGAAATAACCTCGGTTTGTGTTCCAGAAGTTGAAGACTTTATAGATCAGAGTGATTTTAACATAAATGACCCCACATTCCCTGAATTAAACGAGCCTATTACTGTCTCTGAGGTTGTAAAAGCGATAAAACGTTTAAAGCGAAATAAAGCATCTAGCCCAAGCGATAATATTTTAAACGAGTATCTAATTGAAAGTGTCGATATATTATCGGGCCACTTAACGGACATGTTTAATACAATATTTGATTCGGGATATTTCCCTGAGAGTTGGTCGGAAGGTTTCATCGTCCCCATACATAAAAAGGGAGATAAGAAAGATCCTAATAATTATCGTGGGGTAACTCTTTTAAGTTGTCTAGGGAAGCTTTTTACTAGCATATTAAATGATCGTGTCAATTGTTGGTGTAGCAAACATTCGAAATTATCTGATTCTCAGTTCGGATTCAAAAAAGGTCATAGCACAGTTGACGCTGTGTTTGTATTATCTAGTCTCATAGATCATGTACTAAATAAAAATAGTCGTCTCTATTGTGCCTTTGTGGATTTTCAAAAGGCGTTTGATTCCGTTTACCGTAATGCGTTATGGCATAAATTGTTTCAACAAGGTCTAGATGGAAAAATTCTGCGCATTTTTCGTTCAATGTATAATATTGTGAAATCGTGTGTTAAGTGCGGTAACATATATTCTAAGTTTTTCGATATTTCAGTAGGTTTACGCCAAGGCCAAATAAATTCACCGGTCATGTATGCTCTCTTCATAGAGGATATAGAATTATTTTTACAAGATAGACCAAACTGTGGTCTAAATTTTAATGATATATGTCTCATCCTTTTATTATTTGCAGACGACATGGTCCTAATTGGCCATTCAGTCAGTGATTTACAAGCGAGCTTAAATCGTTTATATGATTACTGCAGTATATGGGGAATGAGAGTTAATATAGACAAAACAAACATCGTGGTATTCAGAAAAAGGGGCAGGATTAAGAATAATGAAAAATGGTTTTACGGTGGTAAAGAGCTAGAAATAGTTAATAATTTCAACTATTTAGGTGTTGTTTTTAACCATTCCGGATCTTTTGAAATGAATAACCAATATTTAATAGGTAAAGCCTCAAAGGCGATGTATACTCTTTTACGCAATATCTTTGAATTTGAGGTTAATCCTGCTATTTCTTTACAGTTATTTGATGCTTTTGTAAAGGCAATCCTTGGATAAAGATATAGAGCGCCTGCAATTGAAATTCTGCAAGTCCGTTCTTGGTGTTAAAACTAGCACTAGTAATGCGGCGGTGTACGGAGAGTTAGGTAGACTTCCACTATATATAGATAGGTACATTTCTATTGTGAAATACTGGTTTAAAGTCATATCATCCGATAATATTTTATTGCAAACGGCTTATAATATTTCTTTGATTGATGCATTAAATGGAAAAAACAATTGGGTTTCTCGATTGAAGCAATTACTGTTTGATTATGGTTTTGCAAATGTCTGGGAAAGTCCTTTTCAATACGATAATAATATTTTTATTAATGCATTTAAACAAAGAGTTATTGACGTTTTTTTAAAAAGTTGGTACAGTGATATAGAAAGTAGCAGCGTATTGTCAGTTTTATACAAATATATAAAGCCCGAGTTCTGTTATAGTTTTTACTTAGAAAAGTGTATTCCCCGAAATTTGCGGGTAAATTTGACCAGGTTGAGACTTTCCTCACACAGTTTGCGGGTAGAAACTGGGAGGTATGGTAGCAATAGAATTCCAAGATCCGATCGTAAATGTCTTTGTTGTAATTCGGGGAGAATTGAAGACGAATTTCATTTTGTGTTAGAATGCGAAGCATTTAGAAACCTGAGAAAAGAGTTTTTAAAACCTTACTTTTACAGAAACCCCAATATGTTTAAATTTATAAAGTTACTTAATAGCCCACAGAGATCAAACTTAGTTCGCTTATGTCAATTTATAAGTAAAGCTATAAAACACAGAAATACAATTTTATTACATGATTATGTAATTTAAACTTCATCTATACTGCATTTGATCCATGAATTTTAAACAAGCCTCAATGAGGCTTTGTAACAGTTTTAGTCTCGAGGAGAGCACAAAGTAGAATTTCAGCATTAAGCATATTCTTGATTTTTTTTAGCTAGTAGTCTTATGGAAGACGTTGAAATAGACCGGACAATGTGGATCGAAGATCGGTCTACACTTCGGTGTGGCCCGATCTCGATCCACTTTGGCCGAAAATACATCTTATTTCCCGAATCGCCCTGCAGATGAAAAAATGTTTTTAATGTATTTGATTATTTTGTAAATCTAAATAACTAACATTAAACTTTTGTGCTGTACTTCACGGTCATATCGATTTTTCGAACGGTGTGGATCGAGACCATACTACATATAAAGTGCGGTCGGATCTACGGTCAACACTGTGAGATGAAATCTAATTTTCGATTTGATAAGAAAAATGAAACTGCAGCATTTGGTTTTTACTTTTGGTTAAAATGATTGAAAACTTATTGTTTTTTACTTTTTTCCTATTAGTAGTTTAGGCGTTAATAATGATAGTTATATTCACTCTCCAAAGTTGGATTTAAAAGAAAAAAAAAAAAATGTACGGAAAAAAAAACATCTCTATAGAAGTCGACTTGAAAACATTGATACAGAAATTACATCAATCTCAACAGGATCATATGAAATTAATTATTTGAAAGACAGAGTAAATTTTTCCACGTCTATATGAATATACACGCAACAGTTCTTGGTTTACTGTCGGTTGTTTATATTTATCATATATATATTGTAGGTGACGAGATACATGTATTTGTATAAGTCAATAAAATCTATCTATCTATCTATCTATCTTGATCTACGCTGTCCGCAAAAGGTCAGTGAGTCGCGCTTAGCAGCCTAAGGGTTAAGGGAAAACACAGAACAGAACAGAACTGTTCCATGTCGGTTTAGGCGTTAGATGTGCAATCAGGCAATCCTGGATTGGTCCACTCTGGCTTAGGAGTTTTCCTATGGCAAGGCAATATAGAGCCCTAGCCCGGTAGGCCTACATCTTCGCAAGCCAAGGTGACGATCACTACGTAGATCTACCTAGTGATCGTCACCTTGGCTTGCGAAGATGGTAGGCCTACTGGTCAAACCAGATAGAAACGAATAGTTAAGTGGTCGGCGTGATATTATTGAAATACCATTGAAACAGGCATCAAACCGTCTTCAAATTTTCTGTTTACTCTGTTCGACCAAGAAAGAAATATTGTAGTCAAACTCTGTGAACAGGGGGTTTAGTGCATCTCCGCGATGCATTATACAAGCAACATAACTATTGACCCATTTAATCCATTTTGCCTTGAAATTCAGGGTCTCATAAGGTTGAATGATCCTTTGACATGCGCATAATTGACCAATAGTAAAACTTTTCGACCAAGGTCAGCCTGCGCAAACCGCACAGGTTGATCTTGGTCGATTCTTTTTTTTTTTTTTTTTCCTTAAACCCCCTTTTTACAGAGCGTGGCTCAGATTGTTTACTTACTTTATGACGGTCATGATACAAGACTCACAAAAGCGGTGCCCACACGATGTCTGCATGGCGTCCCTCATTGCCCGCAGACAGATTGGACATTCATACTTCTTCTCCAGCTCCGGACAGAACACGGCTTCGTAGCCAGCATTGTACTGGGTACCGCCTCCTGCATCGGCAACGTCGTCGCTGCTTATTATTGCTTGATCTGTAGAGGCCATTTACCCAGGGTTTGTCGCAAAAGGTGCCGGTGGATAAATGAAAGTCTGCAACGAATAGTCACACAGTATAATCTCTAGAGTTAGCATTACTTAGCATAGAGATCGGGTTACTGTTCCTATTACTTCAGCTACTACTTCTACTTTTTAAAGGATGGCTTAAAGGATGGAATTTGTCGACGAAAGAGTAGAAAACATTGCGGGAAAAGGAGAAAATGCTGGTTACCAGCATTTTCTCCTTTTCCCACGATGTTTTCAAAAGCTTTCTTCCTCAAAATCGTTAACACTGGGAATTGTTCTGTAAAGATATAATCAAAAAAAAAAAAAAAAAATGCATGTGGTAAGAAATAACATGATAATTTCATTTACATACCAATAAGCATGTGGTGTGTGGTGTCCGTGGTTGTGGGGTGGGCCTCGTAACCAAAAGGTCCCGAGTTCGATACCCGGGAGCGGGTGTCAACTTCGGGATTTTTCATTGGCCCACACATTCGACGCGAGTACCGGTGAAGTTCCCAGGAAGCAGAATTGAGAGAGATAAGTATAAGTTGTTAGAACTTGTTTCTCAATCGATGTAAAATAAATATGTTTAAACTTAAAACAATAAGTATTTGCAGACGACAATTTTATGTTGGATTAAAGGATGGAATTTGTCTGCGAAAGAGTAGAAAACATTGTGAGAAAAGGAGAACATGTTGGTAACCAGCCTTTTCTCCTTTTCCCATGATGTTTTCAAAAGCTTTCTTCATCAATGTCCTTAACACCAAGGATAGTCCGGTAAAAATTAGATTTAAAGAAAAAGAAATCTTAACTAAAAAAATTATATAATGATAATTTTATTTACCTATAGTAGACCTACTTAGCGAGGTTTTCTCTGAAGTAATAACACTAAATCTGTCTGTAAACGTACAGTTTTCACGCAGCAGAACACAGTTTAATTGTTCACACCTATAATCTCGTTCCGGTCATTTGGCCATGATATCTTGAATGGTTCAAAAACCTATTGTAGATCTATTACACAATAAACAGTTTTCTATTATATATTTCACAGGATGTCCATGATTATGCCTGACCCTTAACTCTTCACCACACAACAAAAATGTAGACTTGTCCAAATTCAAAACGTTTGCACACGACAATTAAAACTTAGCTCAAACGAAGGAATTTGTCTTTGAAATGAGGAAAAAAAAAAACATTGTGGGAAAAGGAGAACATGCTGGTTACCGGCATTTTCTCCTTTTCCCACATTTCTTTTTTTTTTTTTAAAGGCTTCTTTCTCTAAGTGGTTAAAACTCATGATTGTGTGTTATAGAGTTAGCACGCAACGTATCACAGAGGGCTTTTTTTTTTCAATCTCAACGTGATGCTTGATTGTATGGCGTAAAACTTACCGGTGTTTTTAACATTATTTCAGCTGTATCGCGGCGACTAGAGCACTTATCCATGCTTTCCTGGAGTTTCATTTTTTTTTTATTTTTAAACCAGAAAATCTACTTCGAACAATTTTTTTCCTTCACCAGTGGCTGCTTTTTCACATTCAACAACGATATAAGGTGAAAGTGGAAATGAACCCTTTCGCCATGACAAGGCTAACATCAGTCTTCGGAAAGAAGTTTGCCAAAGCACCCCGGTTCAACTTCCATATATAAGCCATGCTCTGGCAAAGGGGTACTTAATGCATCTCTCTGATGCATGATACCAAACAAGTCATCACATAATCGTGGATCCGTAAAGTCCATGTTGTCTGATAACCGACTAAATCATGCGGTAAACTGGTCCTTCTACAGAAAAATTATCCTTCAGAAAGTTCGCCTAGATCTATAAAAAAAAGTTCCGGTCCAGGTCAGCCTACGCCGAATTTTCAAACACTGTGAAAAAAAAATTTTTTTTTGCGACATGCTTTCGTTTATTGATCCTTCATTCTTGTTGAATATCAATATTTCTCCTCTTTTTTTTTTACAGTTGCTGCTAATTGAAAAATATGCCACGATCTGGCAAATGAGGTTTAGTGCATCTCCAAAATGCATCATAGATAGGTCTACCAGGCAAGTCATCACATAGGAGCCTAATGGATCCATAAAATTCATTCTACAACCGACTAGATATGAAGCAGATTTACACTGATCTTCTGACATGCAGAAAATTTACAAATGGCAAAAGGTTCCGGTCCATGTCAGCCTGCGCGGACTGCGTTTGCATTTGCATACCTCGAATTAGATCTAAATCTGATTTTAATGATCTCTAGATAAGTTGTGTTTATAAGGACAGAAAATTTAGATAGATCTAGGTCTAGTTCTAAATCTAGATCGATTTAGATCTAGATCTATGTGTAAAAGAGACAAAATGTTGGTTATCAGCAATTTCTCCTTTTTACACATACGGATGTGTATAAAATTTTGTCGTCTTAATCTAATACGGGCGAAAGACCGCCTATAGCTTACACGTATTTAGTCATATCTCAACCCTGAAGAACAATTTTTCGGCCATTTTGAATTTCTCCATTTGGACAAAAAGTTGGACTTCAACTTCCTTGACCACCAGAAGGTTGGTTTATTATAAGAAGAATTCAACACAGTCAGACTAAATCCACAAGATTAAATTTAATCAATTTTTGCTAAAATTTCTTAAAATGTAATCTATCTACATTATTTCCTTTTGTTCGCGTATCATAACAAAAGTAATGGAAAAAAATATCAATATTGTTAGTTTCAATGACATATGAACTACGTAGTACGACATTCTTGCTTTGACGTCATTTTCTGATGTCGGCCTTGATCCCGTTCGTCCTCTTGCAGTTCGCCTTAGTTATTTCGTATTCGCTTTGGTTTCTTCTACACCCTTACCTACATCTTGTGTATTTAACACTTTGTTCACAAGGCAAATGAAAAAAGTACTTCTCCAATTGTTGTTTAATGAAGAAAAAGAGTATTGTAAATACTGTTGATTTTGAGAAAGCTGACAAGAGGACTAGGGATAGATAGTTGGGTACTACATACATGTAGAGGATTGGATAAAGATATTTTAGGAGATTTGGGACAAAGAGACAGGAAGAGTGTTGTCCCATTGTTTTGCGTTGGTTGGGTCATTTGTTTTATCAGGGATCGTATATGCAAAAAGATCCCTGGTTTTATATAGACTATCTGAGAAAAAAGTCTCTTTCGGCCGTTTCTAGGCTTTGCCTATTTTCATATTAAGAATTGTTGCATTTTATCTTCAAAACTCTGCAGCCACCAGAACTTTCTAAGACCCAAGCACGAACGAAATATAATTAAATTTTCCCGCCGGAAACATGATAGGCCTACAGAATTATGCAGTTTAACCAATGAAAAGGTTCGAAAATTTTGGAAATCCCCCACGAGGGGCCACTCGATTAAATAACACATAAAATGAAACGACTAAACTTCAATGAAATTAAATTTATTATTTTATGTACGAGCACAACAGAAGTCTTTTAAATATCTGTACATGTAATTTGTTTTTCAGATCAATGAAAAAAATTACAACAATCGAACTGATCAAATTCCATCAAAAATAGTGAGAAATTGAATTATACTATATGCTTAATATAACGTTCAAAAGATTGTATGCACTAACAAACAAACAGATCGTTGTTTACTTTGAGTCGGTCCGTTCCGCACCAATGAAATGCGTACGCAAATGCATTAAGTGCTTTCATTTTCTCTCTCACATTTCTGAAATTAAAATGTTTGAAGGTTGTTAAAGTACAGAACTGGTAATTATTACTTTCACTATCAGATTATGAAAGTTGCTTGGTCAGACTGACCTAGCGCAACGTATGAGTCTATGACCTAACCACTTCCTTTTTTCTTTCTTGTGCATAACATCTCTGCTCATGAGTACGATTAGTATGGATCTATCACGATCATATTGCACAGACCGCAGAGTCTGATTGTCATTATATGATCGTCCCGAGGTATTGTTAGGAAGTAGAACTTTGTTGATTTATTTTAAGTAAAGATAAATTTGATAGTAAGATAACTGGGTCCAATATAGGCTCATTGTCTGAAATTTTATCTACTTGGCACTAAGCCTAAGGGTTGTTTTAAAAGGTGTGACACCAAACAATAGTTCATAGAAAAACAAATTGTTACTAAACTTTTACTTAAATTTTAATTACTGGTTAATATACATTGTCTTATCTTGCACACTAAACTATGTTGTGGTTTCCTTGGTAAAGCTATTTTGAACTTCGGATTTATTTTTTAAGAACAATGGTTTGAATTATGTTCTGAAAAAAAGGACATGTACACATTTGACCCAGACAAGCTGTGTAAAGTCTAGAAATTATGGATAAACTTTTGGATACTTGTAGTGGCAGAAATTAATATTTTTTTCTTGTATTTGGGAATAAAACAGGTAACATTGATTGTCTTACTGATATGTCTTACGAAATGGCAAAAGTTTGAACTCAACCATATTGAAGGAATTTACTGATGACAATTAAAATGTTTTTCAAATGAAAGTATCAGAAGGATAGTTTTCAAACATTATGGGAAAGGGAGATAATGATGGTTACCTGCATTATCTCTTTCTCCCACAATATTGAAAAGCCTTCTTCTCAGGCTTGTTGAAACTTGGAATTGTGTGGTAAAGGGTTAATGCTGCTTTCAACATTATTTGAGTTCTATCAGAGAAATTGGTGACTATGATGACAGATGACATGTGGCCCAAAGAAGATTTCTGTCTGAAATAACAGAAAATATTGTGGGAACAGGAAAAAATGCTGGCTATAACCATTTTCTCCTTTTCACACAATGTTTTCAAAAGATGACTACTTTAGGATTGTTAAAACATTAGATTGTGTGGAAAATGATGAAATAAACAAATAGTTGTACAAGTGGAAGTAGAAGGCTTTAACTCTTTTACCAAACGACAAAATTTTAGACTGGTCCAAATTGAAAGCACTTGCAGATGACAAAATAAACGTAACTCAAAAATTGAAATTTGTTTCCAGCAGGGTAGAAAACATTGTGGGAAAAGGAGAAAATGCTGGTTACCAGCATTTTCTCCTTTTCCCACAATGTTTTCAAAAGGCTTCTATCTCAGGATTGTAGAAACCAGGGATTATTTGGGAAAGGGTTAAATGAATTAAACTGTTATAACTGGCTTAGTAAGGGATGTGTAAAATTCATATGATACATGTTTATAAATGAATTTAGCTGTGTTATATCCCAAAACCAATGTGTGTTGGGTATACTAATGCTAGTATCATCCTTTTGATCGTCTAGCATGTCATCAGGTCGATTGGTCACCTGTCAGTAGGTCAACATTATCACCATACATTTTGCACAATGAAATTGTTCTGGAGATTTTTTCAAATTGAAACAATACTGTATTGAAATGGTAACAAGACAAGGCAAATTTAACCCAGCTGGGAAGCTCAGTGGCTAGCGTATCTGACTCGTGACCTAGTGGTTACAGGTTCAATACCCTGTGAAGGCAAACTTCCTCTCAGGCGATTTTTTGCCTCTCACCTCTGTTGTTAAAAGTGAGAAAAGAAGTCTGTGACTTGGAAAAAAAGTTGTGTTGGTACAGGTCTGAGAAAACCAGGAAACACATGTGTAGGTACACTGATGGCTGTGACATGATCTAAGTTGTTAAAACAGTGTTAAACTTCGGTACAAATGAATATGATGAATTCAACTTTTTACCACACAACACAATTTTTAACTTGTTACAAATTTAAAGCATTTGCAGATGACAAAATGAAGATGGCTCAAATGATGGAACTTGCCTTTAATTATGTAGAAAAAAATTGTGGGAAAAGGAGAAAATGCTCCTTACAAGCATTTTTTCCTTTTCTCACAATGTTTTCAAAAACTTTCTCTGTCAGGCTCATTAAAAATCGGGATTTTGTGGAGAAGGCTTGACAAGATCATAATAGAGTTATAATGCTATTGAACTTGGAACTCCTAAGTTAAGCTTGTGCATCTGTCTTCTCTAGCAATGAGCACATTGTTAAGGCTTTAATTTTGATGACCTTTGCTGATAGGTCTTAGGCCTATCAAAAAAAGATGTGTGTTTAGGGTTTCCTGACCCAACCTAGAAAAGGCTGCCAACCTTAAACTTTTTACCTTATGATTGAAAAAAAATCTGTTGGGTGTGGTTTCAGTACATGGTCCATGTAAAAAGTTTCAGGAAAAAAAAAATCCCTACCTACCCTACCTACAGCATCTCGGACCGAAACCCTTAACACAGATATTTTTTTGTTAGGCCTTATTAGATCTGACTATTGTCAAAGGCACCTGCATGAGGTGAGTTTTTTTTTTTTTTGCTCTAATCAAAATGAGGTCCTAAATTTTATCATTCCATGCACATATGCATGCGTATTGAGTGTCCGTGGTCATGAGGTAAAGCGTTGGCCTTGCAACCATAAGGTTCTGAGTTTAGTTCGTGTACCAACCTTGCGACTATTCAGTGGCTCCCACATTCAGCATGAGTTCTGGGGTGGTTTTCAGGATACAGAGAGATCAACATAAGTTGCAAGTACTTAATTCTTAATTGATGTAAATTAAATATTCAAGATTTAAATGCACATTATGCATTTTTTATCTCCTCACAGGTTTTTTCCCTTGACCATGTAGATTTTAAAGCTTGAAAGCAATCATGGAATTGAACAGATTTTCACCTAGGGTTACATTATTCAAGGGGATTTTGTGTGACAAAGAAAACAAGAAGCTGAAAAAGGTAAGTGAAACAGATCAGTCATCTTTAACTCTTTACCAGACAACATAATTTTAGACTTGTTCAAATTGAAAGCATTTCCAGACAACAAAATTAATGTGACTAAAAAAACAAAATTTATTTTGGGAAGGGTAGAAAACATTGTGGGAAAAGGAGAAAATGCTGGTTACCAGCATCTTCTCCTTTTCCCACAATGTTCTCTAAAGGCCTCTCCCTCAAGGTTGTTAAAAGTCGGGATTGTGTGGTAAAGGGTTAACCCTTTTTCAAACAATCCCAAGTTTAAACGACCCTGAGGAAGAAGGCTTTTAATTTCAAAAACATTGTGGGAAAAGGAGAAAATGCTGGTAACCAGCATTTTCTCCTTTTACCACAATGTTTTCTTGCTATTCAAGGATAAATACTATTATTAGAAAAATATTTGCATTGTTGTCTATAAGTTCCTTTGATATAGATTCATGAGTATAACATTTTGCCATGCAGTAAAGGGGGTTTAATTGCTGTTATCCAACTTTTTTTCAGCTGATGAAATAGAGGATATCTGGTTTTTTTTTTCGGTGAAAGATCTAATTTTTTTTCATTGAGTAAACATCATCAGCAATATTCCAGTGCCACAGCCACTTGTGAAAATATTACCGATGATGTTCACGAGATGAAATAAATTTTGACCTTTCACCAAAAAAAAAAAAAAAAAAATGTTCTCTTTATTTCATGATTCTAACCCCTTTTTTGTTGGGACTTACGTCAAAATTCAGTACAGTTGTTTTTTTGGTAATTCCTTGTGGCGTACCTCCCCCACATAATAATGCATTACAATATTAAGTAAAGCACGAGAAATGAACGCTAAATGTGCATAAATTACGACATATTTTCCTCTGGTTGAAAGGAACAACTGTTTCTGCCTTCAATTGAAGAGTTAGAAAATATGAAATTTGTATTTTTTTACTGGTCTCAACCATGAAATATCAAACCATAATCCACCAGTATTTCTCGATAAACTACCGAAAAGCATGAAATAAAGTGTACACATGATGTGGAGTGAGACCTTTATATATAAAATCAGACATATGTTATTTTGGAGGGAGAGTTACTTTGAATTTGTCACCAAACAATCCTGAGTTTTAAGAACCCTGAAAAAGATGACTTTTGAACACATTGTTGGAAAAGGAGAAAATGCGTTTTTTCCTTTTCCCACAACGTTTCTCTTCCTTTCAAAGACAGGTTTCATTATTTGAGCCACTTTGAATGTTTTGTCTGCAAATGCTCTCAGTTTGGACAAGTCTGAAATTTTGTTACCTGATAAAGAGTTAAATGTGCATCTTCCTTTCTGTTTCAGTTGCAAGTGAAGCTGAAGAAATGGATCTCAACCAGTGGTAAAACAGGTAAACTGATGGAAAAAATTTGCAAATGATACAAATCATTACTTTTTATGTTGTATCATTCAACTTAACCCTTTACCACACAATGACACCTTTTAACAACCCTGGGAAAGAAGGCTTTTGAAAACATTGTGGGAAAAGAAGAAAATGCTGGAAACCAGCATTTTCTCCTTTTTCCACAATGTTTTCTACCCTTTCAAAGGAAAATTACACCATTTGAACCACACTGAATTTGTCGTCTGCATATGCTTTCAGTTTGGACCAGTCTGAAATTTTGTCGTTTGGTAAAGGGTTAAGGCCCAACAGCGGCTAAAAGTAAACAATGTGGGTGTTAAAATGTATTTGAATTTAAATCACACCCTTTAAAAGAAAGGGAAATATTGTGAAGATGACAACCTGTTATTGTGCCGTAGCTCCAAGTGTTAGTCCTTAGCAGAAAAGAGAAATTAGCTAAAAAATAAACAAAAGACAGAGCGATCTGGCACGTTTTAACCTAGTTCTAAGATTTTTTTTTTTCTGCTAGCAAGTAAATCGAATATCTTGCTTGAAATAATGCACATACATGTACTGACATCTTTATCTCTATGAGAAAATTGAAGAATTGTTTAAAGTGTTCTGGATATCCAGATGCAATTATGATGTCATGAATGATATTGACTATGTCATAAACATGATGTTTACCTCCGTAAAAACATATCTCTGTTTTTAGTGTTTTAACGTGACAGGAAACGAAAAAAGAGTGTTCATATGTTGAAACTGTATACAAATACTTAACATTCAGCGACAGTTTTCACTGATTATACTTTCATTTACCTATTGACATGCTTATTTGAAAGCAGTCCCAGTTTTGGGGTGCATATTTCTACTATCACATGACCAACTGGCAGATAACATAAAAAATATACCTTGTTATTTTATCAAAATTATTACAAGTGACAGGATGAATTATAATAGATGCTTAACCCTTTACCAGATGACAAAATTTTAGCCCTGTCCAAATTGAAAGCATTTGCAGAGGACAATCTCAGTGTGGCTCAAATGGTGCAATTGTTTATTGACAGGGTAGAAAATATTGTGGGAAAAGGAGAAAATGCTGGTTACCAGCATTTTCTCCTTTTCCCACAATGTTTTCAAAAGGCTTCTTTCCAAGGGTCGTCAAAAGTCGTCATTGTGTGGTAATGGGTTAATAGAGGTTTCCATAAGGACAGGTTGATACACTGAGCAAAACATCTCTGAATTGTTGAATATTAACCATTAAAGCACACTTCAGTACTGTATTTGCCTCTGGGGCCAGTGTAGATCAAGATCAGACTGCACAAAATGTGCAGTCTGATCTTGATCTTCACTGTCCACTTTCCTGAGACATCCTGGATTAAAGCAACTGCTAAATTATTATTGCTTGGGTCACATTTCTAGACTGAAAGTGTAGATTTGGTTTATTCGGCGCACTAAGGTTTAGATCTTTCCTGTCAGAGCCCTAGCCTAGTACTGGTAAGACCCAGGAAACATGATCATGTGAGCTGTTCCCGTGATATGACTAAAATAATGTTGAAAGCGGTGTAAAACACCATTCAATCAATAGATCTTTCCAATGAGCTGAAATAGACCAGTTTTCCAGCTTTAGGAGGGATCCTGCATGGCTCAGTGGTAAAGTGTGGGACTCATAACCTGAAGACTGCGGGTTTGAGCCGCACTGGATCCACTGGGTTTTTCGTTGGAGTCTCCTTTGGCAAGACACCTCAGAGCCCTAGCCTAGTACTGGTAAAACCCAGGAAATGCATGAATATGTGAGCTGTCACCGTGATATGACTGAAATAATGTTGAAAGTGGCATAAAACACCATTCAACCAATCAATCCAGCTTTAGGAAACATCATGGTATCTTGAAAACTGCCTTCCCCCCTAGGAAAACTGTCTCCAAAATCTCCCAAAAACTTCCCCCAGAAAATATGCCCCCTCCCTAAAATTGCCCCTTAGGAAAACTATCCCCTTCCTGGGAAATTTAAACATTGTGATACTGATGCTGATGTTGCTGATTATTTTTCTAAAGCATTTCATTTTCGTTGATTGAATTTATTCCTCATGAGTGCTTTGTTAGCAATGCATTTTACGAGACAATGAGATTCCCTTGAAAAGTTAAACCATGTTAAGAAGAAATTATTCCTTTGAAAGGTCTAATCGTATTAAAGTTAATTGATTGCTTGTCAGTATTTACTGTAAAGAATATTGCAGTTTAAACTGTACTGTGAACATTCAAAAATGCAATGTAAAATAATGTTTGATAAAGATGATAGAACTAAAAAAGAAAAAAAAATGTGTATATTACCAGTTAAAAGATATGCTGAATTGGAAATAATGGAAAAAAAAAAAAAAAGAAGTTGCACTATATTATTCCTGAAAAGTGCTTTTATTTCTTTGCTTGTGTATGTGCAATTTTTTAAATGTTTGCATTGCTGTATTAGAGCTAAAACAATAAAGATAAGATTATTAATAAAAACTAAAGCAGGGATATCTATGGCAATTTCTATCTTTTTGATAGAACTTGCCATTACCACCTGATGAGGCTTGTAGATGAGCCGAAATAATTTTTATTGTAAAACATGAAATACACATGAAAGTATGTGAGGGGGCAGTTTCCTGTGGGGCGATTTTCATTGGTGGGGTAGATTTCCTGGGACAGTTTTCCAGGGGGTAGTTTTCGGGGGTGAGGGGGGGGTGTCAGTTTTCCTAGAACCAACATCATCAAACTTGTCTCACAGATGTGTGGGATATGATGATTATCATAGATTTAGAAAGCAGTACAAATGTAACATGGTATTAGGCTAAAAAGATAAGATTTGTCTGTTACAGTTTTAAAAGCATGGTGGGAAGAGGAAAGAACTGCTTGCAACCAGCATTTTGTTCCTTTGCCCACATATTTTTGAAAACCTTTCTTCCTCAGGGTTGTGAATGGATAGGAAGATTTTCAAAAATATTGATCTGTTTTTCAGTTTTCAATATTGACATACAAGGTATACGACACAAGTTCCATCTGCAGCTTGATTTTACGGAACAAGAACTATGCTTTGTTCGACTTGAAGAAGTTCGAGATCCGTCTTTGGAGCCGTCTTGTTTTCAGTGTTTCAGTAGCAGAAATTATTCCGTGACACATTTCTCTCGGCTGGTGTTGCTGTTGTACAGGGAGACGGATGGTGAGTATCGCAATTTCAATTAACCCTTAACCCAATACTACACAATTTCTACTTTTAACAGTCTTGTGGAAGTATGTTTTTGAAAACATTGTGGAAAAAGGAGAAAATGCTGGTAAACAGCATTTTCTCCTTTTCCCACAATGTTTTCTACCCTTCCAAAAGAACATTTCAGCATCTGAGTCGCATTTATTTTGTTGTCTGCAAATGCTTTCAATTTGGACAAGTCTAGTATTTTTTCATTTGGTAAACAGTTAAACTAACATCAGTGGGATGTGCATGTCTCAGTGGTTGTGGCTGGATTTTTAAATCTTGACCAAAAAACACATTTTTTACACACATCCAAACTGAAAGAATGTACAGATGACAAATCAAATGTGACTCATTTGGTGCAATTGACTTTGAAAATGTAGAAAAAATGGTACAAAAATGGGAAAATACTGGTTACTAGCATTTTCTCCGTTTCTGTCAATGTTTTCAAAACCCTGCTTTCTCAGGGTCATTAAAAGTTAGGGTTTTGTGGTAGAGGGTTGATCTGGAAATCCTTGTGTGATATTATTTGCCAGGACTGACCTCATAGGATTGTCCCTGGACAAAGTACTGCAGAGCCATTTGCTATTCTAGGACTGGTGTCTTATGAACATGTAAGTTTGCAGCAAATGCATAGATAAAAAATAAAGTGCCCTGCCTTGGATTCAAACTGGTAAAGATCCTCATTTATTGAGGCTTAAAGACCAATGCACTTACCACTGAGCTAAAGGGAGTTCTCTCTTATGCAGTTGACTGGTATTGATTTTTTACGGGAAGAAGCTATGCTGTAAGGAAGGAGTCATCTCCCGTAACTCAACCCCTCATAAAGGTTATCATTTTTTGATGACGTGAAGCCTTATTAGGCAGTAACGCAATTATTTAGACAACAAATGGCTCAGTGACCAATCCCAGACAAGCCCCCATCTTACAAACATGTAAGTTAGCAACTAATGCATAGCTGAAAAATCAACCACCCCATCTGGGATTCTTATCCTCTCCTATTCGGGCTTAAAGACCAATATACTAACCACTGAGCTAAAGAAAATTCTCCCTAAGGCAGTTGTCAGGTATTGATTTTGTAAGGCAAGAAGCTATATTGTAAGGAAGGAGTGATCTCTCTTAAATGGTGAAACCCAGAAACTTTCATATATAAGCGATAAGATAAGATTTATTGAAACTGTTGAAAGCAGTCTGAAACATCTTATGAAATTAAAACTGATTTCCTATTTCTGTAATCTTTCAGAGGTTGGTGTAGAGTCAGAGTGTGTTAAAGTACCGCTGATACAGAGTGGCAATGTCCATTCTGCTACCACGCTCGGAAAACTGCAGAGAGTTATTTATAATCACATTGTTAATGCTGGTAAGTTATTTTAACCAATTAACCCATAAAGTGGCTTTGATTACTGTAGTTGCCTTTGCGGCCAGTATAGATCAAGATCAGGCTGCACAAAATGTGCAGCCTGATCTTTGATCTATACTGTCCTCTCCTCTGGAACACTCTAGAAAAAAGCAACCATGAAATTGTGATCATTTGCGTGTTATTTCTACACCGAATATAAGCCTTGGGTTTATTTTGCGTTCTAAGGGTTAACCCTGTACTAAAGGACAAACCGTTTGACTTGTCCAAATACTTATTAGTTATTGTTGGCAGTCCAAATAATAAGTATTTGGACAAGTCAAATATTTTGACCTTTAGTAAAGAGTTATCTGTCTTTGAGCACTCTTCAGCATATTTGCTATGAAAAGGATCTAGTCTCGTGTGACAGCGTCATGTAATTAGGTCAGATATGGTGCCAATGATGTAGACAAAACATTAACTATTTAATGATGAGAAATGCTAAGAAAAGGATCAAGTCTTGTGAGATAGGGTGATCTAGTTATGGTAGGTCAGATGTAGATGCCCATGATGTAGACAAAACATTAACTAAGTAATGAGTAGAAAATAAAAAATGAGAAATAAAAGCCTGAATATACGTATGAGACACTGTGTCGCAATGAAATGTGCGTTAGTAAAGATAAATCCCTGTTGGTAATGATAGTTGCATTTGATAGTATTTCTTATATGTTGCCATTGATTTTTGTTTACGCGTAGTCCCACTAGCAGATCAGAACTGTTTCGAAAACATTATGGGAACATGACAAAATGCTGGTAGTCAGCATTTTTGTCCTTTTTGGCTAGCCTGGACAAAGTCCAGCAAGAGCTATTGCACTATCCCCAGCATCGGCATCGGCCTTTGAGTCGGTGTCCACTTTGATATAAAACATTTTTTAAGAGCTCACATTTTCCAAACCATATGATAGGTTTGGTACATGTTTGATCAGATGAAAAAATAGGTTTAAAGTTTTTTTCAGCAATACCCCAGCCTACGCCAATGATCCTAAGGTCAAAGTTGTAGCCTAAGAATTTCGATATTTTATGTCAAAGTTTTATGTCAAGATTTTTAGGAGCTCATAATTTCGAAAACGAATGATTGACGTGGCTCATATTTGGTTTGATGATAGATACAAGTCCAAAGTTTCATTAAGCTATACACTAGCCGTGCCCATACCCATTATCTTAAGGTCAAAGGTTTTTATTTCATGTCCTTTTTTTCCAGATCAAATTTTTACCATACTAGCATTTTTTTTACTAGGTAAGCTGTGCTGTCTGATGATGGCTCTTGTGTTCCAAAGCCTTTTCCTCAGGGTATTTAAAACAGTGTGATTGTTTGATAAAGTGTTAAATGGCAGGTTATCGCTTAACTCTTTACCACACAACAATATTTTAGACTGGTCCAAATTGAAAGTATTTTCCAGGCAACAAATTAAATGTGACTTAATTGATTGGATTTGTTTCTGAAAGGTAAGAAAACATTGTAGGAAAAGGAGAAAATGCTGGTAACCAGCATTTTCTCCTTTTCCCATAATGTTTTCAAAAGTCCAATTTCCCAGATTGTTAAAACTCGGGATTATGTGGTAAAGAGTTAAATCAGGTTGTGACTAAAAACAAGTTTGACTATAGATACATATTTTATTTTACAGAAGATGTTCAACATTGGCTGGTCAGTGTGGTCACGTGTGGGCAGCTTAGTGCCCAGGACTCTGTGTTCTTCTGTTTGACTAAGTATGCCATAGCTATAGTGATGTGTCATGACTATCAGATCATGTATTACCACCCGTTCTACTCCAGTGATATCAGCCTGGACTGTATAGACAGGGAGAATATTATTAAGATTGAGGTGGTGGACAGGCCTAGAGGTCAGCAAAACAACGAAAATGACAGTAAGTTGAGACCCAAGGTGCCCGGGTAGCTTAGTGGTTAGCGTATCTGACTCATGACCTGGTGGTTGCATGTTCGATACCCGGTTGAGGTTTTCTTTTCAGCAATTTTTTGCCACTCACCTCTGATGCATGTGAGAAAAGTAGTCAGTGGCTTGGAAAGAATGTTATGTCAGTACTGCTTTGAGAAAGACAGGAAACACATGCATAGGTGTGCTGACGGCCGTAATGTACCTAAGCTGTTAAAATGGCATTAAACTCGAATTCATACTAAAAAACAAAGGAGACCAAGGCCCTTTTAATCCTTTACCACACAATCCCAAGTTTTAATGACCCTGAGGAAGACAGCTTTTGAAAACTTTGTGGGAAAAGGAGCCAGCATTTCCTCCTTGTCACACAATGTTTTGTACCCTTCCAAAAACAAATTTCAATATCTGAGTCATGTTTCTTTGTCATCTTCAAATGCTTTCAATTTGGACAGGTCTAAAATTTTGTCATTTGGTAAAGAGTATCAGATGACTGAATTTTAGACCTTCTTGAATTGCAAACATTTCCAGACGACAAATATGGCTCAAATGATGGGATTTGTATTAAAAAGGGAATGGAGAAAGCAAAATGTTTGCAAACGCCTTTTACCCCAAGGTTGCTAAAAGCCAGGATTGTTTGGTAAAGGGTAAACCGAATTTTAGAGGGAAGCCTTTTGAAAACATTGTGGTAGAAGGAGAAAATGCTGGTAACCAGCATTTTCTCCTTTTCCAAAAATGTTTTTTACCCATTCAAAGATAAAACCTAACAGTTGAGCCACATTTGTTTTGTCATCTGCAAATGCTTTCGGTAGTATCAAAATTGTAACCAGCATTTTCTTCTTTTCCCACAATGTTTTCTACCCATGCAAAGATAAGCCCCTACAATTTAGCCACATTTGATTTGTCATATGGAAAATCTTTCAATTTGATAATGTCAAAAATATTGCAGTTTATTAAAAAAGTATCTCTATAGCATATCATTACAACAAAGCTTTAGATTTGTCCAAATTCAAAGCAGCTGCAGAAAACAATTTTATAGAGGCTCAGTTGATGAGATTTCTCTCTGAAAGAGCAGAAAGCATAGTAGGAAAAGGAGAAAATGCTGGTCACCAAAAGCTTGAATAATCAGGGATGTTATAACAAGGGATTGCGTGGTAAAGAATAACCCCATCACCACATGGTCTTGAGTGTTAACAACCCTGATAGGGATGCCTGTTAAGAACATTTGGGGAAGAAAAATTGCAGGTAATCAGCATTTTCTCTTTTTCCCATAATGTTTTCTACCCTTTCACAGATATATCTCATTATCTAGGTCGTGTTAAATTCGTTGTCTATAGGTGCTTTCAATGCATACAAGTCATTATCTGGTAAAGTGTTAAATAATTTTCCACTAAAGATGTTGTGTGAGCTATTTCTCCTTTTGCCACAATATCAAATTTGTGAAAACTCTGCTGCATGATGCAAGATAATGTCTGCTGATAGTTATTGTTTACGCAAAAGGGAGACAAGGACATATGAAAAGAGAAGGTAGATTATGTCCTTTATGCATTATCATCTGGTGAAGATGTAATTCTATTTGCATTCATTTTCAGATTTCACATTTGCCAGGCAGTATGTTTTCAGAACAGCAGAATGCATCACCATTGAAAAAAAGGTTAAAAAGGTCCTGAGGAAGTCGTCACTGAATCCAAAAGGTCCCAGCCCCCACTGGAATATAAAGCACAGTGAACTGAGTGCCTCTGGGGTGATGGTGCCCGGAACAACATCTGATAACGTGACGGTTATGCCACATCGGTCTGACGTGTTCGATAACAACAATACAAGCTCTTCAGGAAGTAATGGCCACATTCCAAATTTATTCAGCACCCGCGTAACACTTCATCAGCATCCACCGCCGCCATTCCATCCACTTCATCATTCAGGCAGTGGGATGAACTTCTCCGGGGGTAGTAGTGGACTGTTTGTATCCAGTGCAAGTAGTTATCAACCACACAATGTCAGTTCAGATCTTCAGTCCTCAAGCGAGCTGGTTCCTCGTGGCCATTTTAGTTCAGATAAAAGTTTCAGTAATATGGACAGCACTTTTGACAGAAAACAATCCTCTACTATGGACAGCCCGACAGCATGCCAAACATTTTCGGGGACTGACCCAGAGGGATGGGTAGGAAGCTTACCGAGACATAAACGGCAGTACTCAGATACAGCAGTGAAGACACCTGCTTGGTTTTTTATCATTGAGTCTGAGCCTATCCAGACAGAGGATAGCTGGAGATTTGTGGAGCAAGATGAAGGTGCAGACTTGCCCCCTCCACCACCACCATGTTCAGCCCAATTAAAACCAGACACCCATGTCAATGTGGCCTTCAAATATAAGCCCCCAGCACCACACCCAAGTGGCAAGGGGAGACCAGATCCTGAAACAGAATATATCCCAATGGAGAGCGGGCAGTCAAGCTTCATGAGATCGATAAGCTTCACAGAATTGACCGATTTGAGCCTGCATTCCTATGTGAATGTTCAATACATGATGTCTATCCGTAAAAACGTACACGATGATAACCCTTACTACCATTTTTACATTAATGTTGGTTACGTTACTATGAGCGAGAAATTGAAGAGGAGGAGTAGGATGAGCAAAAAAATGAAAGATATTGATTTTAACAAGCTTGAAAACCATGAAGAGTGGTACGATAATGGCTTCAAAGAAAGGGAGAAAGATCTCAGGTTTTGCAGGTATACTTTTTTTTATAGTGTTTCTTTGTAGCTTACCTGTTACCTGAGCATGAAATTCTTTAATCCTTTCCCACATAATTCTAAGCCTTTACCCTTTACCAGATGACAAAATTTTAGACGTGTCAATATTTAAAGCTTTTGCAGACAAAAAGTTAAATGTGGTTCAAATGATTGCATTTGTTTCTGAAAGGGAAGAAAACATTGTGAGAAAAGGAGAAAATACTGTTTACCAGCATTTACTTCTTTTCCCACAATGTTTTTAAAAACTTCCTTTCTCGGGGTTGCGAAAGTGGAGATTGTGTGGCAAAGGATTAATGACCCTATAGAGAAAACTTCTGAAAGCATTGTGGGAAAAGGAAAAACAGCTTGTTGCCAACATTTCCTCCTTGTGAAAATGAAGGGTTTTTACCAAACAGTCCCTTTGGAAAAAGGTATTTCAAAAACATTTTGAGAAATGCTGGCGACCAGCATTATCTCCTTCTTTTCTCACACTGATTTCTACTCTTTCTAAAGGTGAATCCCCTCATTGGAGCTGTTAAACTGTTGTCTGCAAAGGCTCCCAATATGGATGACTATAAAGTTTTGCCATCTGCTGTAGAGTTTTACTTTTGAATTTTTGCAGCAATTAGGCTACAAGATGTTCTAGTTATTATGTTTTCAAAGATATCTCCTGCACATTTGTTTTTTTTTTTTGCATTATTGAATGTCAGACTGCATTTATTTATTAGCTCAGCTGTTTTTGAGGAAAATATCACGGTATTGTTATAGCCCTTTTGTCATCTGCCTTGTCGTTGTTGTCTAGTTAAAACTTTAAAATTTTATAATATCTCTCTTATTACAGAAGATATTTACTTAGAACCCAAACAAGTAGTAAACTATCGGAAGGGGAGCCCATGCAGTTGGGTCAGGTAACCATCAAAGAATTTTTTAAAGTTATGCCCCTTTTTTGACTTTGCATTTTCACTGAAAATCATTCTATTTCCAAAAGCAACTGCAGCCAAACTTTAGCACCCATATTTTGTGGTCTTGTTTATGTTTTCAAAGTTTTCTCCAGCACATTTGATCTGGATTGACAGACTGTTTATTGTTTCTTTATTTCATTAAATTTCAGGATCAATCGAATGAATATAAAGGTTGACGACAGAAGCCTGTATGCTTACAGTCGTGTAAAACCACAAGGGGAAAAGCAGGATGATCCGTATTGGACTAGTGATGTGAGTCACTTTCTTCTTGTATTTGGACTTAAATGATTTCCCAAGTGAGACAGTTCTTTTTTTTTTCAAACCTTTACCATGTTTTAACAGTTACATTTAAGAAACATATTGAAAACATTATCTACCTTTTCAGAGATTAATCCTATTGTTTTAGACACATTTTAATTTGTTGTCTGCATTTGCCTTCAATTTGGACTGGTCTGAACTTTTGTCATCAGGTAAAGATCTAAAATGTAGCCCTTTATACTTTAAATGCCAAATGTATAAACTGAATGTCTTTTAAACGCTGACTATACAGTGTACTGAAACTCAGAAAAGTTTCTAGCTATTGTGCGTTACTAAACAAGTAGACAGAAAAGATCCAAGATAAGACTGCATGTTCTTAGCCTGGGTCCAGGCAGTAATAAGTTGTTAATTACTCCACATCATGGTCTCTTTAGAATCACGGTCTGCACTTTAGCAGCTATCTGTTCACCCCTCTTGTTATATTTACCACCTGGGGACATTCAAGGGTCTGTCCATGATCATCAGTTGTACCAATAATCTAATTATAGACTTGTTTTTCGTGTGATGTCACAATGTTAATACAATTGGTTTGCACCTTTTTCAACCATTTCATCACAACCTTCAATAAGGCTTGTTACATCATCCTTTTAAAAAAGCTTTTAGAGTCAAACAGCCAAAGTTATTGGCAGCAGTTGTAAAACTAATCTCGTATTTGTGAATAACCTATTAGCCAATATTTTCAAAGATTTTTTATATGCCCAAAGGGTCGTATTATGTTATGGCTCCGTCGGTCCGTCCGTCTGTCCGTTAGCAATTTCTTGTGTGCACAACTCCTCCTACAGTTTCCATTGGAATAAATTCAAACTTACCACAATGAATCTCTATGATGTGTAGTTGTACATGTGACTCTTTACATTTGGATTGCTGTAGGCGTTCTAGAGTTATTGCCCTTTGTTATTTTTTATACTTAAATTTTGTCAGGAGCATAACTCGAAAAGTATTAGAGGTGTAAACATGATACTTCCTAGGTGGATAGATCTCATCAAGGAGAAGTGCAGTGCACAGGAAACATAACTCTTGATTGCATAATTTAGGAGTTATTGCCCTTTGGTTTTTTTTTTTTCTTACTCAATTTTTGCCTAGTGCATAACTTGAAAACTACATGAGATATAAACCTAAAACTTCACAGGTTGATAGATGACATTAAGGAGAAGTGCAGTGTACAAGAACCATAACTTTTTACCCAATAGTTTAGGAGTTTGCCCTTTGATTTTTTTCTTACTTAAATTTTGTCAGGAGCATAACTCAAAAACTATTAGAGGTGTAAAAATGATACTTCACAGGTGCATAGATCACACTGAGGAGAAGTGCAGTGCACAAGAACAAATAACTCCATGGTCTCATATGTGATCCCTTACTGTCCAGTGTCTTGTTCTTTCACAGTACATCCTTCAGTTTAACTCATTTCAATGACAAGCCCCTTCGGGCATATATGCGCTGCTCTGTGAAGCTCTTGTTACAAAGTTACGTCCAAATGATAGGAAAGGAAACAAATTAACGGGCAGGAACCCAGGCTGGCATGTTCTGTGCATTTCGATTTTAACTACTCTGTCTAGAAAGCCCCTGTTTTCACCTATGGGGCTAAAAGGGTTTAACTACTGATTATTGCTTAAATCTTAACCAGACGACAATATTTTAGGAAACAGTTTAGACCCATGTCAGCCTGTGCGGACTAACTAACATAGTTCAATACTTTTAACAGATGCATTAAACCCCCTTTTCATAAAGCATGGCATTGCTCTTATTTTCAGCTGGCCTTGACCCTGCAGCTTATTTTACAAGATCCACAAGGGAAGACCAGTGCTTTATTCCATGAGGTCAGGGACTGCTTTGACTTGACAAGCGAACAATTGATTTCCATCCAAGTTTTGTTGAGTTTGGTGCCTTCACAGAACAACTGGAAACAATTGGCTGAACACATTGGTTTGTATTGAAGTCTTCAGCGGATAATAGAATTTTAGACTTTTCCATGTAAAAAGCATTTGTAAACAACAAATTAGATGTGGCTGAAAATGTTTGAAACCATCTTTGAAAGGTCGGAAAACTTCGTAGGAAAAGGAGAAAATGCTGGTTTCCAGCATTTTCTTCTTTTCCTCCTATGTTTTCTGAACGCTTTTACCTACCGGGACTGTGTAGTAAATGGTAGATTTGGCTCATATGATGTGAGATCTTTGCTGTTTTCTTTGAAAGGGTAAAAGACAGGGAGGAAAATAGAGAAAATACTTGCTGCAAGTATTTTCCATTTTTTGCCATGATATTAATTTTTTGAAAGCCCATTTTCTTTAAATCATAAAAGCAAGGGATCATATGGTAAAAGAATTAGTCCTCTACCACATTATCTCAAGTTTTAATGAACCTTTTCAGAGGGGCTTTTGAACACGGGGGAAAAGGAGAAAATGCTGTTTTATCCAACCTTCCAAAGACAAATTCTTTTATTTCAGCCTCATTAAATTTATTTTCTACAAATACTTTGGATTTGGACAGGTCTAATAAATCTAAGACAACTAAGTTTTAGATGTGTCCAGATTTATAGAATTTGCAAGCAACAAATCAAACATGGCTCAAACAATAGATTTGTGTGTTATAGTGTAGAAAACAGTGTGAGGAGAAAAAATGGTTACCAGCATTTTCTCCATTATATTTTCAAAAGTGCTCCTTCTAAGAGTCTTTAAAACTCAGGAATTTGTGGTAAAGAGTTAAATGTTTTACAAAAGGAAATTATCTACAGGAAATGAGAATATTGTACAGTAAAACTCCTCTATTAAGACCACCTGTGGTACTATTAAAATTGGGTCTTATTTGTTGCGTGGTCTGATTTCCGGATTTCACTCGTCTACATTTTGAAATACACCCTGACTCTTAGTAGGCTTGAGTTGGTTTAAATGATGTGAATAGTACATGTAAATGTTCTCCATTTAGGGAAGCCTGAGTACACAAGAAAATGACAAGAACATTTTCATGTTCATTGAAAAGTTATACATTTCTTGAGTTTTATTAAATAAGTCCACCTGTACGAGCATGTCAATTTATAATTGCCTATTTAAACACTCACAGCCAGATATGTACATAAATTAAGTAGATCTAAATGAATCTGAAGACTGAAGAATCTAATGTAACTGATGAAACTTGTCATATTCTCATTTTTGATCTGCTTTTTTATTCTGTGTAGTCTCAAAGAACTTGTATTCCAGGTGCAGATTTTCATTTTAAAACAAAGATTTACGAATACGTGCTAATCTTTGAACGTCTTGCGTCTAGAGATAATCTTTTTCTGTTACATTTTGATCCGAGTTGAATGTTCGAATAGTACTGCTAATTGTCGATCTCACAGTCGTTGTGTTCACTTGTTTACAATCTCATATTCATTATGGTATAATTATGTAATATGTCAAAAACAAAAAGATAATCCAATCTCGATCACTTCTATCCCCCAAACATCTTAAATTACATCAGCTGGCTATAAACAGTAAATAGTGATAACCCGGATGTTGGCATGTTTGTCATCCGGGTTAACGATGTGTGATAAACGCTTGATTACTGCATGAAAGCCGAATCAGTGCTTTAAAATATCAGTTTACAGGTCGTTTGATTATGTTACATAACATCCTGATCAGTTAACACAACCATGTTGCAATCAATAGTCGATGGGCAAACAAAGGATCAATAATTGATTGTCAATTACATCGGACCCAAGAATACAGTGATGGAGTCTGTAGGACAAATGTCTCAGGACAAAAAGTCTTTTGGCCAAAAGCCTCATAGGACAAAAGCCCTCAAAGACAAAAGCCCTATGTTACTTGATTAACCCTTTACCCCACAATGCCAAGTTTTAATGACCCCGAAAAAAAAGCCTTTTAAAAACATTGTGGGAAAAGGAGAAAATGCTGGTAACCACAATGTTTTCTACCTATTAACAGACAAATATCACCATTTGAGCCACATTTAATTTGTCGTCTGCAAATCCTTTCAATTTGAGCAGGTCTAAAATTTGTTGTTTGGTAAATAGTTAAGTAATACATTATCAGCAGTTACTTTATTCCCCCAATTATGCAAGCTGAGTTTGGTTTGAGTGATGATTTTCCATGTTCTCACAGTTATTGTGGTATAGGAGCTGATATATAATTCCTGGTACTTTGTGTTTCTAAACAACCCAAGATGGGAAGGATAATTATTTGAAATAGATATGAGCAGATAAGATGAGCAGTGACTTCTGATCTTTTATTTTCAAAAGAGTAGACATGAGTGTATGGAAACAGGTTGAACCTTATTTTCTGCGCAGGCTGACATGGGTGGATACTTTTTTCAGATGCATTAACCCTTTACCAGACGACAAAATTTTAGCCTCTTCCAAATTGAAAGCATTTGCAGATGACAATTTCAATTTGGCTGAAAATGCTGCAATTTGTCTTTGATAGGGTAGAAAACATTGTGGGAAAAGGAGAAAATTCTGGTTTCCAGCATTTTCTCCTTTTCTCACCTTTTCAAAAGGCTTCTTTCCCTGGATCATTTAAAGTCGGCATTGTGCGGTAAAGGGTAAGATCCCCTTTTCACAGAGTATGGCTCATACATTTTGTTATAGGATAGGGAAGATATAATAATTTAGCAAAGTACACAGATCACAAAAATAATAAATGCTGTATGGGCAAAATCTGCTTGTCTATTTACACTGAAAATAATCGAACAGTCACACTTTTAGGCAAGTACTACATTTAGTTTGTAAAAAAAAATGCTGGTACTTTGTGCAAGGAACTACTGAGGTTTTACTGTCTTTCCTTTCAGGCTTGACGATATATGATATCAGCATCATAGAGCATTTCTGTTTCACCTATAGAGAGCTAACAGCCAGGATAGTTCTCGTTCACTGGATGAGACTGTGCCAAACTAGTGGTTGTAAAATAGACAGTACCCACGACAATTTACTAGAGTTCCTCGAGGAAATGCAGCGGGATGATATTAGAAATGTTCTCGTAAATGATAATATGAATCAAAAGGAAAATGAGGTGATAGAAGTTACACATTTTTGATTTTTCTATGAGGGATTTTTAGCACATTGTTTGAAATCTTTGTCTTCCATAGAAGCAGTATATATGGAAAACAAAAATAGCTTGGCTTGAGTGAATAGAAAGAGATATGTGATGTAAGAGGTTTCATCTTTTTTTACCTTAATTGTGAATTGTTTAACCCTTTACCACACAATCCCGACTTTTAATGACCCTAAGAAAGAGGCCTTTTGAAAACATTATGGGAAAAGGAGAAAATGCTGGTAACCAGCATTTTCTCCTTTTCCCACAATGTTTTCTACCCTTCCCAAAGCAAATTTCCATTTTTGAATCAAAGTAATTTTGACGTCTGCAAATGCTTTCAATTCGGACTAACCCAAAATTTTGTCATCTGGTAAAGAGTTAAGTCTTTACCACATGACAGGAATGTAGACTTGTCCAAATGGAAAGCATTTGCAAAGGACCATGTAAATGTGGGTCAACTATTGGAATTTTTCTTGGATAGGGTAGAAAACATTGTCGGAAAAGGAGAAAATGCTGGTAACCTGCATTCTCATCTTTTCCCACTATGTTTCCGTGAGGCGTAGGGGTTGTTAAAACTTCGGATTGTGTAGTTGAGGGGTGACTCTTTATCACATGACAAAATTCAAGAATTGCCTAAATTGATGTCACTTGCAGATGATAAATGCAATGTATCTTGAAAAAGAATTTCTTTTTTTGAAATTGGACAAAACATTGTTGGAAAAGGAAAAAAATGCTGGTTACCAGCATTTTTTTCCTTTTCCCTCAGTGTTTTAAAAGCCTTCCTCTTCAGGGTTTTTAAAACACAGGATTATTTTGTAAAGGGTTAACTCTTTACCACATGACAAAATTTTAGATTTATTCAAGCTGAAATTATTTGCAGATGAAAAAAATCAAATGTGTCTTAAATGCATGGAATTCGGTTGTAAGATAGAAAAAAGTGTTGGAAAAGGAAAAAAATGCTGCTTACCAGCTTTTTCTTCTCTTCCAACGATTTTTCAAAAACATTTTCCTTAGGGCATTTGTAACAGTGGAATGTTAGTTAAACAAATAGGGTATAATATTTACTTAGGAGTCCTGTGAGGCTCAGTGTTGTTGGTATTGGGCTCAGAAACTGAGGCCCCCGGTTTGATCCTCATTCAAGTCACAGCGTTTTATTTTTGTGTCTGTTGGAGTGTCCTTGAGCACCACTGGGGAGTGTAGTACTCGTGAAACCTGGGTGATACATGAAAAGGCGATCCCAGAGGGTGGTGCTTTACAGTGCGTCACAATCAACATGTTTATACGCCATTTATTTCATGCTTCCAGGTAGGATATCGAGAAATAGCATTGAAAGTATTTTTCGATATTACATGGGTACGACTAGTGAAAATACCGATTTTTATATTCCAGTTACCTAGGTAAATTGCACGTGACTCACAAACAGATGGAAATATGATGTCATTTACCTTACATTTCTCGCGCTTGACATAATATTGTAATGCGTTGCTATGCGTGAGGGGTACGCCACGGGGAATAATTGAAAAGAACTGTACAAGATTTTGATAAAGCTCCTCCAAGAAAGGGTTAAAAGCATGAAATAAATAGAATATTTGTTTTTTTCGGTGAAAGATTTTGAACACCATTGGTAATATTTTCCCTTGTGGCTGCACCACTCGTGAAAATATTACCGATGGTGTTCTCTCGATGAAATAAATTTCGATCTTTCACCGAAAAAAACAAATATCCTCTATGTATTCTGATTCACCATGTACATATATGTGTTAACCATACTCATGCAAAAGGGGATTTATTGAATCTTTGTGATGCTTTATACCAAGCAAATCATCACATACTGTATAAGTGGAAATTTTTGCGACATGGAAAGTTTTGCGATTTTGCGAATTTGAAAAATTCACAAACTTTTCTGTTCACATATTTAGCAACAAGTATACCAACAAATAATCAGTGTCTTGAATTGGCAAACATTTCCCAAAGAAAAATGTACATAATCTGTAATTCGCAAATTTTTCGACACATGTATATATCCACATATACAGTAATTATGGATCCATGCAATCCATTTTGTGTATTAACTGAATGATTTATGACACAGATTGGTCCTTGGACATGAGGAAAATTTAATGGTTGCAAAAACTTTTGACCCATGGCAACCTGTGTGGCCTGCACAGAATATTTTTGCTGTTGGTCAATTGTCTGCATGTCAAAGGACCAGTGTGCCTCATGATTCAGTCAGTTGTTCGACAAAATGATGTTATGGATCCGTGATTATGTGATGACTTGCTTCATGGCAAGTGACGGACATTCATTAAACCCCCTTTTGCCAGAAAATGACTCAATAAATTATGTTTTAGAGCTTATGCTAATATTGTCCAATAGGAAAGATATAGTACAAAAGGAACAGTTCTAGTTGTCATATTGTTTTGCCAGGTTTTTTTTTTTTTTTTTGTTCAGATATTTTTCATGTTTCAAAATCATAATCTCATCATCATAATTTCATTTGCTGTTGTAAACAGTTTTTATCAAGATCAGGCATCAACGTCCATGTTGGATTTACACTGTCAAATAGTGTGCGAGATATTCTGGCAACAACTGTCATGAAATTGCTGTATCTTTTTTCTCCTTTGCCAAAAATACAAATTACATGTAAACATACTGGTAAATTTTAGACTCGTCCAAATTGAAAGCATTTGCAGATAGCAACAAATTTTGCCCCCCCAAAAAAATGTAATGTCTTTTTAACAGTTTGCCTCATTACAAAATTTTAGACTTGTCAAAATGAAATTATTATGCAGATGAGAAATCAATGAGACTGAAATCAGGCATTTTTTATTTCAGTCTATAGAAAATATTGTGGGACAAGGAATAAATGCTGATGACCAGCATTTTCACCTTTTTCCACTTGTTTTCAAAAGTTCTTCTTTAGGGTTGGTAAAATGAGTGCTTGTTTTGTTACGGGTTAATCCTTTATCAGACCATCCCCTGTTTTAATGACCTTGAGATTGAAGGCTGTTGAAAGTATAATGGGAGGAGAAAATGCTGGTAACTTTAATCACTGTTCTGCAGAATAAGTTAAATTATACTTCCAGGTCGGTGACAAAAACCCA
The DNA here is from genome assembly GCA_946811185.2 of Hippopus hippopus. Lineage (NCBI taxonomy): Eukaryota > Metazoa > Mollusca > Bivalvia > Cardiida > Cardiidae > Hippopus > Hippopus hippopus. Next base: position 75,371,740 of record OX328096.1, read on the forward strand.
AACTTTGATATTTTAAAGTTTATTTTTTGAGGAGAAATATTGCCATATCGGAGAGTGTAGATCTAAGATCAGACTGCACGTTCTGTGCAGTCTGATCTTGATCTACACTGTCCACAGAAGGTCTTTCAGTCGCGCTTAGCAGCTTAAGGGTTAATTTGTTGTTTGGAAAAGGGTTAAAGATACATGCTTACAGTTAGAAAGAAAAAAATGCTGTTAAAACTTGAAAGAGTACAGAATGGCTCAGCTGTGTAAACATAGATTAAATTCCAATATATGTTGTGTAAGGGATAGAAAAACACAACCGATTTGTCCTCTTTTAAAATCTCATTTAAAGCAATAGTGATTGCTTGGAAGGCCTTCAAAGTATGAAGTGCATTTTCTGTCTATCATAATCTGTGCAATCTTGCAGCCATCAGGGGCAATATTTGGCATGAAGATACCAAAATGATTATAGTTTCATAAACTCAGGAAGAAATGGGTTAAAAGCAGGCTGAAAGCTACCTGAAAACGAGTAAAGACTGATTTATCTTTAAGGCTGTTTTGACCAAATATTTGATATGTAATGTAAATGAAAAAGTAGTTGTTTTTAACTTTCTAGCATTCATAGTTTTGTAAAGATATTGATTCTACATCACACTTTTTAGTGAATTTGTATAACAAATTGGCCGACTGTGATCAGGCTGACCAAAACCAAATATCGTCAAATACGCTTGCCCTGTACTCATCAGTTTTAGCCAGTACACCCCTATCTCTCCTCTGTCACTACCACATACACAGTCTTACACAAGTATACAGTCCTAAATCCAATACCAAGAGAAACTGCATCAGATTGCTGGATCAAACTATTACTCCTTATTTATCTTTTACCACTCAGTCCAGCATTTTAACTATGGCCTTTTGAACACATTGTGGGAAAAGGAGAAAATGCTAGTAACCAGCATTTTCTCCTTTTCTCACAACGTTTTCTACCCGATCAAAGACGAGTTCTGTTCTTTAAGCTATATTCAAATTATTGTCTGCAAGTGCCTTCAGTTTGGACCAGTCCATATTTTGCTGGAGTGGTCAAAATTAAGTAATAAAATAGCACTTACCAATCTGCTTGCTTCTCAGACCAACTTTTACATTCCTTGCCCTTGCTAACTCCACTGATAAATGACATATACATGCACATTTGTATTACATTTGATTGATTGATTGATTGATAGTATGGTAATTAACAGTTTTCAACATCATTTCAGTTATATTGGGGCAGCCAGTACACCTATCCATGCTTTCCTGGATTTTCTTTCACACATACTCTGCACAACATTCTTTCAAAGCCATTGGCTGCTTTCCCACGTAGCCATAGTTGATACAATGGTCAGCGATGAGAGAGGAATGAATCCTGTTGCAATAACTATGATCAATCTGGGGAAAGAAATTGGCCAAGCCTGGGATCAAACCAGTGACCCACTGTTCTCAAGTCCTTATGCTACCGACTGGGCTACCAGGGCTTGGCATACTACATGTACATTTGATAGATATTTTATTTTTCAGTGCACTTGATTACAAATTTACTCAACGACTACCTTTACTAAAGGACAAAAGTTTGGACTTTTTGTATTTAAAGCATTGTGGACTACAAACTTTTTTTGGTTCAGAAGATTTGATTTACCTTTGATATGGTAGATTAGATTGTTGGAAAAGGAGAAAATGCATTCTCCTTTGCCATTATTTTCCAAAGGATTGTTAAAATTTTGGATTATATAGTAAAGGGTTAATACTTTTCAGGACTTTTAGTCCTTTGATGTTATATTAACCCTTTCCCAAACAATCTCTTCTTTTCTCGATCCTGAGGGAGGAGCCTTTTGAAAATATTGTGGAAAAAAGAGAAAATGCTGGTTACCAGCATTTTCTCCTTTTCCCACAATGTTTTCTACCCTTCCTAAAACAAACTTCAATTTTTGAATTATACTAATTTTGTTGTCTGCAAATGCTCTTAGTTGAACATGTCTAAAATTTTGTTGTTTGGTAAAGAGTTAAGGGAAGAGAATCTCATAGATGTTCATGTCTTTCACTTTTGGAAGTAGTTTTATTTTATTGTTACTGTTTTTTTATTTTTTTTAATGATTTACTTAATTATGCTGGTTCATTTTGTTTCAGACAGGTGATTGGGTGATATTTTGTTTCAGTCGTAGGATAACTCATATGATTTCATGCTTTTCGGTAGTTTATCGGGACATAATGGTGGATTACAAGGCATGACCAGTGAAATTTACAGTAAATGTTTTGATAACTCTTCATTTGGAAGCGGCAACATTATTTTCCTAGTTACCTAGGTGATCAGTGTGTGCCATTCAACCAGACTGAAATATTACGACGTAATTTAAGTGCATTTACATGTACCATACATCTCTTGCGCTTCACAAAATATTGAAATGCGTTCTTCTGTTGGAAGGGAATTACCGAAAACATCTGTACTGGATTTTGATGAAAGTCTTAATAAAAAAGGGGTTAGAAGCAAGAAATAAATAGAATATTTGTGTTTTTCTGTGAAAGATCGAAATCTATTTCATCCTGTTAACATCATTGGCTGTGCCACTAGTGAAATCATTACCGATGATGTTCACTCAATGAAATGAATTTCAGTCTTTCACCAAAACAAACAAATATCCTCTATATAAATCATTTAAAATTCATCGAGACATTGAACTCTTAACCACATGATAAAATTTTAGACTTGCACAGATTTAAAGTATTTACAGATGACAATGTGGTTCATATGTTGGGATCAGTTGTTTAAGAGGGTAGGAAAAGTGAGAAAATGCTGGTCACCAGAATCTTCTCCTTTTTTTAACAATGTTTTCAAAAACCTTCTTTGTCATGGTCTTAACAAGTCTGAATTGTTTGGTTAAGGTTTCTGAGGATATTACTATGATTTGTTTCTTTTTTTTTTTTTGTCAAAGTGTGTTTTCTCTGATCCATGTATGTTTAGTACATTTAATCAAGTTTTGCAGATGAAATTCTTATGTTATGAACACTGTGAAAATAAAAATCTGAAACAGGCAATAACAATTGTGCTTTTACGAACTTGTCCCAATCATTTGATGGGCTTTCATATGTGCAATTGCAAGTGTTGTTTTGTTAATTTTATAAAGTTTTTTCAGTGTTCTTTATCCATTTACTGTTTATGTGCAAGTCATTTTGTGTTGGGAAATTGTGTAAAAAAAATTGATTAATTTTGCAGTTTCAACAGTGTACCACGTGACAAGATTTTTTTTTACGCTATTAAACTTGTCCAAACTGAAAAAAGTTGCAGATAACAAATAAACCCTTTACCAACACAATTTTAGACATGTCCGTCTTGTAAGCATTTGCAGATGACAAACATAAATAATGAAATTTATCTAAGAAATGGTAGAAAATATTGTGGAAGATTGAGAAAATGCTGGTTACCAGCACTTTCTCCTTTTCCCACACTGGCTTGAGAAGCCTCCTATCTCAGGGTCATTAAAATACAGGAATTGTGTGGTAAAAGGTTAAATTTGCTTAAATGAGGAATTTTTCTTCGAAAGATAAAAAAAATATTTTGTAAAAGAAGAAAATGCAGGTTACCAGCATTTTCTCTTTTTTCCATAATGTTTTCAAATGCACTTGTCTTAAGGGTCTGGTACACCTTAGATTTTTTGGGTAAATTTAACACTGTTAATGCAGTTTCCATCATACTGTTCTTATATCAATGAATGCAGAGATTATTATACTTGCACCTATTTCTGTGTAACTCTACCAAAATGACAAACATTTTAGGCATGTCCAAATTGAAAACATTTGCAGGTGACAAATTAAATTTTACTCAAAGCTGCAAATTGCCTGTGGAATGGTAGAAAGCATTGTGGAGAAAGGAGAAAATGCTGGTAACCAGCATTTTCTCCTTTTCCAACAATACTTTCAACTTTATTAAGGACAGATTCTATCATTTGAGCTATCTTTTATTTGTCATGTGCAAATCTTTTCAATATGGACAAGTATAAAATTTTGTTGTTTGTGTAAGACTTAATTGCAATATTGTATATTTTCTGTGCCATACCAACATTCTTCCTGTAAAAATTGATAGTGAATTAGATTTTGACTATGATGAATAATACAGGTGCCATAGCTTGACATTTTTCCATGCAAATTTTATTTTTTAGTGTTGTTTATCTCCTTCATTTGTTGGCAATTCGGAGGGATCTACCATTGATATGTTGTTGTTTTAAATTTATGTGTGTGAGTCATGTTGTGTGAAAAGAAGGTTTTATGCATCTGTCAAGAGTATCAATCCCCTTCCATGCAGGCTGACAACTTTTTGTTATTGGCCAATTTTCTGCCTGTTCAGGGACCATCCTACATGTACCTCATGATTCAGTGGTTTGTAGATGCATTTAAGCCCCTTTTCACAGAGCATGGCTCTAATGTATTGTTCATCAAAGAAATATAATCAATGTGCTGTCACCTTTTTTGTAATTGAACATATATATGCAAGGATGGATAAAATTCATGCTCCTTGACAATTATATATAGCTTCTGTGTAGTTGTAATGAAATCATAAATTATGTACAAAATGTACCAAATATTTTACTTTTTTAATAAATTCTACATACACATACATTTTTATCATTTATACAGAGCAACTCTATTTTGGATTATTTTTTTGATATACTGTTTTATATCACATAATATGCTGTACAATTTCTTGAAAAGAAAATACATATCAATAAAAATACAGCTTTATAAAGACTGTACCTATGTTGTTTTTTTTTTTTTGTCATCTTTCATGTTTCCTATAGCATCTCCTATGAACAGCTAGAACTTAGGAAAAAAGTTGAAAGGCCCAGTAGCAGTCAAAATAAACAATGCCGATGTTAAAATGCATTTAATTAAAACACACCATTTAGGATAAATAATTAAAGGCCCAATAGCAGCAAAAAGTAAACAATGCTGGTGTTAAAATGCACTTGAAATAATTTCATACCACTTAAAGTATGGATATTATTGTGAAGATGACAGGCTGTCATTGTACAGTTGGTCCAAGTGTTAGTCCCAAACAGAAAAATGAATTCCAAAACTAGGATATATCTATAGATATACTTTGCCACTTTTTATCTAGGTTTGAAATTTATTTCTCTGTCAGCGACTCGTACTTGGACTGACCTTACAATAATATACTGTCATCTTCACAATAATTTCCATATGATATGATTAAAATGCATTTTAACACCCGTAAAGCTAATATTTTCTCATTAAATCTATGTTTACCTTAAACCTATCATTAACTGAAACAAACTTTCAGCCTGCAACATTTGACACATTCACCTACTTTATGTGAGTTGAGATTCAATACATGAGTTCATGTGAAAACATTGTGGCAAAACAATTTCTAGAAGGGGTAAGTCGAACTATTTCGGCAAATCTGCTGATTACAAAAAAATCGCTGCGTTTCTTGGTTTTCTTAAACAAGACTATCAAAAGCTTTACATGTGTATACGTCTTAACAACAATGACATCATTTTTTCTTCGAAATGACGTAATAGTACAGATTCGGGTACTTCGGGTACGTGCTGTGCTTGGTTTCTCCGACTTCAAGTGCTCATGCCTAAAAATAGCCAGACCTGGGACAAAAAAAAAAAAAAAAAAAGGAGAGAGAGCACATAAGCACTTTTCCTTTTTCCATGATCCTACAGGACAAAAAGTCATTACAAGCATTTTCTCCTTTTGCCAGCATTACAAGATGGAAAAAGATTATCTGTAACTAGTACTGTATTAATCCAGTGCCTTGCTTTTACTTTGATCACAGTCACAGTCTATCTTTGATCCTTTACCACACAATCCCAAGTTTTAACTACCCCAAAGAAAAAGGCTTTTGAAAACATAGTGGGAAAAGAAGAAAATGCTGGTAACCAGCGTTTTCTCTTTTTCTCACAATGTTTTCTATCCTATCACTGAGAAATCTCACCATTTGATCAATATTCAACTTATTGTCTGCAGATGCTTTCAATTTGGATCAATGTAACATTATGTCATTTGGAAAAGGATTAATCCACTGCATGGCTTTTACTTTGAGTATAAAGTCAATGTCTATCTTCAGTGAAGATCCACGATCATAAGTGATGGTCATTCAACAATGTTTCTTGTCTGTGAAATCACATCTTTGTCTGCCTATACATCCAAAAGCTACAAAAAAAACCCAAGATATTTCTTTCAGTTATATCACATAGTTTATTTATCCATTTCTTGGTTTCATTAGTACTAAGCTGGGACTCAGCAGTGTCTTGCCAAAAGGCATGTGCAATCATCTACAGCCCCCAACTGGGATAGAGCCAAGAACCTCTGTCTTACAGTTTGATGCATTGCTACAGTATATACTCACTGCAAAACAGTGTACTGCCTTTCAGGCTGAATATTTTATATATATATTTTGAATTTGAATCTGAACATAGTGACAGAAAAAGTAAACCACAGATAACCATTCAACCATTTGCTACATTGTTTTTTGAACTCTCTCTATTCCATTATCAAATGTATAACAAATATAGCTGTTTTCTTATCTTTCACTAACAACCCACAAAATTCATGTTCTTTTTTGAGGTCTAAAATTTGATTCCAATTATATCCAAATATGCAAAACATACATATATATACACACAAGCAAAAACAAAATAATTATAGCGTTTATACAATACATGTTAATTATATGTTGGAATAAAGCTTTTTTTTTTTGGGGGGGGGGAGGGGGGGGGCCTGGAAGTTTAATTCTTGAATGTTTCAAAGTAGGAAAAGCAAATAAAATATTTTCTTGCGTTCTTTTGTCATCCAATGATATATCTATAAATATTCTACTCACCAACTGAGGTAAAATCTTTTCAAACTGTTCCAATGTTAACTCATCATCACCATCTTTCTGAAAGCAGTAAGACAGACAATACCAAAATCCTTTCACCAAATAATCCTGTATTTAACCCTTTACCAGACAACAAATTTTAGACTTGTCCAAATTGAAAGCATTTGCAGGCGACAATTTCAATGTGGCTCAAATGGTGCAATTTTTCTTTGATAGGGCAGAAAACACTGTGGGAAAAGGCGTTTTTCCAAGGGTCGTTCAAAGTCGGCATTGTGCAGTAAAGGGTTAAATGACCAGAAATTACCTTTGATAACATTGTTGGATAAGAAGGAAATGGTGGTAACTAGCATTTTCTCCCCACAATCTTTCTTCATTTTCAGGAGCAAATTTCATCTTTTAAGTGACATCTAATTTAACATTTGCAAATGCTTTCAACTCAAGAGTAGTCTACACTTTTGTTATTTGGTATAGAGTAAGTAAACCTCATAAAATTTAAAAAAAAAAAAAAGAAAAGTCTTAATGACCCTGGGGAGGGTAAGTTTTTCTAACACTGAGAAAAGGAGAAAATGCTGGTAACCAGTTTTCTACCTTTCCAAAGCCATAAATTAATATCTGAGTTGTGTTTAATGTGTCATCTGCAATTTCTTTCAAGTTGATCCAGTCTAAAATTTTAGAGTTTGGTAAAGACTTAAAGAAGAATGCCAAAACACTGGTTACCTTAGCTTGCTTTGCTGTTCTGCCTGCAGCTTCTGAAATGAGAATTATATGCAATGTTAACTCATGGACCCCAAAAAAATAAAATTGATCACTTCCTGGAAAAAAAATGCCATTGAAATTATATTGATAAGTAATTAATCCTTTACTATACAATCATATATTTTAACAACCCTGAAGGAGAAGGCTTTTGAAAACATGGTGAGAAAAGGAGAAAATGCTGGTAACCAGTATTTTCCCCCTTTCCCACCATGTTTTCTACCCTGTCAAAGTACTTTGGTGTATCACTTTCGAATTTGATATCTGCAGATGTTTTGAATTTGGAAGAATCTAGAATTCATCATTTGGTAGAAAGTTAATATTCCTTTACAATAGGCAAGGAAACTTTATCTTTGATTTGGAAATAGAGTAGATGAAGATCAGGCAAGAGAGAGAAATACAGTAGATCACAATCAGACAGGACAGAAAATTATAACGGCACATGGATATGAAACGGAATGATCATTAAATTCATTAAATCTTGTACTATATGTACATCTGTACAGATTACATACATTCCATACATTTCAAGCAAAATCCAAGACAATGAATAAACTATGTTTCACACCTTTGTATGCTGTGGTTTTAACACCATTTTCAACATTAATTACTAGGTAATCTTGCAGTTGCCAGTGCACCTATCCATGCTTTCCTAGAGCTCCTTTACATGTCCCATATTCTTCCAAAGCCACTAGCTGCTTTCTCACATAGACATCATCGAAACCACAATCAGCAGTGAGAGAGGAATGTTCCAAACTAGAACTTTATCTTCTTTTTTTACAATGTTGTCTGCAGATGGCAATGTACATGTATTAATTGCAAAGAATATTATCAACAAAAGCAAACCACTTTTTCCAGACATTTTCTCCATGGAAACTTTCCTGCAAACTTCTAAAACATATACTTACCAACTGGATTTTAGGTTTTAAAAAAATCTTGAGAAAATATTGTGGCTGAGGCAGAAATCTCTGCTTACTAGTAATTTCTCCTTGTGTCACAATGTCTTCAACAGTGGTTTGCTGTCCAGCAAAATTGTCATCTCCTGATGATAGTATTTTACTGCTATGAAATTCAATCTTTTACCTCACAATCCTGAGTTTTAACGACCCTGACAGGAGAAAATGCTGGTTACCGGCATTTCCTCTATTTCCACAATGTTTTTCACCTATTCTGGGATAATTATGATCATTTAAAAACATTTGAATTGTTATCTGTAAACTCCTTCAACATGGACGAGTACAAAATGTAGTCACATGGGAAAGGGTTAAAAACCATGAAATCTGAAAATAATTCAGAAGTTTTTACCAGCAACAAAGACTGTAATCACTTCTGTAATCAGTGTCAGAGCATCACCTGTCACTGGAATCGAAATAAGAAGGCTTGTCAGTATCTACAATCCTACAATCTTCTGACTAAATACTAAACACAGACAACTTTTGATGTCCCTGCAATAACAATACTTTCAAGAAACCATCTTTGGAAAAGAAGCTAATTTGCATAAGTGATTTTGAAAGCAACATGCACAATTCTTGAAAAATTGGAACAATTTTGAAAAACTCAAAATGAATAAACTTTTTTAAGTTGTTATAACATTTATGTCTTATAACAACCTTAAGGAAGAAGAAAAAAAAGCAGCCAGAGGGAAACCTGAGAACATCTTTGAAAACATTGTGAAAAAAAGAGAAAATGCTATTACCTAGCAGCTCCTCTCTTTCCCCTTTAAAAGCCAGTCTAATCATTATAACCACATTAATTTTCTGTGAAAGCTGTCAATTTTGAGAAGTTTAAGTGGCTCTGACAGAATGGTGTGCTAAGTGCTGACACAAAAGTGTGACCATGAATACATGAGTAGTTGTACAGGTTGCTGTGAAACTAGAGGCGCTTGAGCGCCTGTATCGCTCCACAGGCCTGATATTTCTATAATGGCGAAAGGAAGTTTTTAACAATTATCATTCAATCCTGCATTTTAGCTCACTGAAGAAACAATTTGGTAGACAACCACCATAGGAACTTACCTGCAAAACAACAATGAAATCCAATGAATAGTTTTAGAGAAGAAATTTTTCAAAGATTTTACTTTATACCATAAAAGGAAAATGAGTCTCCCATAAAAGCCATGTTTTTTGACAGATCTTTTTTTTTTTTAAGGAATTCTGTAAACCTGTATCTAAGGAATATTCCTGCAAAATAATAATGCTATCCAAATAGCGGTTTGGGAGGAGAAGATTTTTAAAGGTTTTTTACTTTGGTTGCCATGGCAACCAGAATTCTTCATGGAACACAATTATTTGAAGGAAGTTGAAAGAGGACCACCAAAGGAACATTCCCGTGAAATTTGGTAAAAATCCAGTCAGTAGTTTCTGAGGAGAAGTTTTTTAAAGAAAAAGTTTACGGATGCACGGACGGACGGACGGACGGACGGACGGAACGCCATGACAATAGCTCGCTGGCCTTTGGCCAGTGGAGCTAATAATGGCAAAACCAATGTTACAAAAGAAAAAAAAATATCCTTCATAATGATGTTTTATGGAGTCAATAGCTCATTAACTAATAATTATGTTGGTATGCTTATACAGTCTTTAATGCCATTCTAAACAATTTTTCAGATAACCTTTTACCACACAATACTGAATTTTAATGACCATGAAAAAAAAAAACATCGTTTGAAAAGAAATTGGAAATTGGAGAAAATGTTGGTAACCAGCATTTTCTCCTTTTTCCCACGATGGTTTCTACCTTACCCAAAACAAATGCCAATATTTGATCACTTTTATTTTGTTGTCTGCAAAATAATGCTTTCAGTTTGGACTAGTCTAAAATTTTCTCCTTTGGCAAAGAGTTAACTTGTAACAGCCGGTGTAGTTATTGCCTCCAAACATGTCAACTAGACTTATTTTGATGGCTGAAAATACAATCCTGGCACTGGAATACAAAGTTCCATTTTTATAAGCTTGACTGAAAAAAATCTGGGAAGTATAAATCAAGGATCAGACCACATTTTCTATGCAGTCTGATCATGACCTAGGCCATAAGCAAAAACCCCTCTTTTAGGCTGTTGTGCTGAAAGCGTTACCCCAAAAAAATCTAGATAAATGCATAGTTTGATGCAATTTTCAATTTCTGAAACCAAGAGACATTCAATGGTAATTAATGATAAAAAGAATATTTTGATACTTTGAAATACAATGTACTTACATTTAGTTTTTTCATCTTTAAAGAACTGTTGTAGTATTCGCTGCACTGTCCTCTGAAATGTACACTGTATTTTAAAGAAATGGATAAAAAAAGGCCTGAAACTGCGATATTAAAATTTATCTACAGAAATCCAGTAAACAATTTAAAAAAATCCTCATCAAAAAACACAAATATCTATGACAATATACCGTGACTCCCAATGAAAATTAAAATCCCTAGTCCATGTTACGATGGAGAATGGGGGGGTCTCCCTAAACAGCGTCTACAAGCATCTACAAGTGTCTACAAGCGTTTAGCAGATTTTATAAACAACGTGTACATTAAAAGATATAATTATGGTTGATTTAATTCGAATTTTATCCCCACTGCCATAAATTTTGATGATTTTAAGAATATTTTATTTTGTTCTTTACTCTACAAAGCCATTGCCGGTGTGCGTACGATTTACTAAGTTGTAAGAAAACAAAACAAAAGAGTGAGATTCAGTTCATGTCATGAAATTTGATAAGATAGTATCCTCACGTTTATGTAATAGATTTTAATGGTTGAAGAAATGGTCATTACCTTGCATCTGTATTGAAAAATAAAACATAAATTTGTTCAGGGATGAGTTTGAAGTACATGATCATAAAACAGGAGAGGGTGCATTTCTCACAGAGTACAAGTTCTAACGTGCACATTTTAATACCCTGCAATTCATTTGTAAATATTTGCACAAAAAAAGTTACAAATAAGACATCACAGCACAGGTTTTAGTAACTGAATAAACCGGAGAAACTATTCCATTATCTATTTAGACATGTAATCGCCTCTAAGCCTGTAGACTCTCATGCGTGCTGTACATAATGTTAAAGGGTCTACAGCTTGGCCATTCTATATATAGGAGTGTAAGCAAATTTCGCTAGTAATCGAATTTCGCCAACTATGTTCTCCGGCAATATTTTCGTATCTGTGACATCATCCATTCACAGAAATGATTGATATCTTAGCAGCAAAGGTGTTTTGTACTGTCATTTGAATCTAATGACAGAAAAATACCCATCAATAGGAAAAAAGTTCATAAGCGACCTCTCACATGCTTTTCCTCGCCATTTCATTATCACTTTTCAGGTGTCTCCTTTATATGCAGATTTTAAAAGATACTTTTAGCTTAAAACTTTCTTGTGTCATCTATTTTCGGTTTGACAGGTTATCTTTTGAACTGTAATAGCCGAAGTTTCGTATGGGGTACCTAAAGGGAAATATATCCATATGAATGACAGTGGGGTCCTTATTAATTTTTTTTTTCCAAGAAAATAGATTGAATCAGGTACAAAAATCACTACAAAGACAAGAAGATACCTTTTTCTGTTAGCTACAAAAGGTTATAATTTTTTAGATTTACAGCCTCTTTATCCCCAACACTGTCATCCTGGTTTAGATTGTAATATTTCAGTGCCACAGCAGAAATAATTACATGAAAAAATCACATAACTGTCAAATTTGTTTTCTGAGAGCTGCGTTTTATGTTCTTCAGGTTTTCTCGTAGGAAGAAAATTTTGAGTTAATATCCAAGGGAGGCAATGAATATTGCTGAAATGATGCTGTGAATTTTTTATTTCATTTTACCCTCTCTGGGGCCTCTAATTTTTGGAAAACCAGAGTTGTCGAAATTGGCTTACTCTTTTTATAGATGGCGACTTTGTACTATCTCACTTCTAACGATGTTTTGACAGATAAATTTAGATGTTTAAGTGGTAAACATTATTTTGACAAAAGTATTTGAATACAAGTGCATAGATATTTAACCATAAAGAAAATTACTATCGTTTTGTGCAATTTGCAAGAGCAGTTTCCCTTGCGTTGGCGAAATTCAATCACATCAGTGTACTTTTAGTTCGGCTATTTTTGTATTTTTGACATCAAATTGATTATGAAATGACTTAAGTGTTGTAGTAAATTTATAATAAAGAGGAAAAATCGTTTCATTTTTGTTGTAGACGCTTGTAGACACTTGTAGACGCTTTTTAGGGAGACGTGGAAAATGGTGACTAACCTAAATTCACAATGAAATAAAATGGTAGATTTTCAAAAATACTGAATAAGTTTCATGTATATTAAGGTGATATGTTGGCCGATCTGTTCTGTAAAACTTGCAAAATAAATCTATTTCAAGTTTCTGTTTACAACAGGATAAAAATTCATGAAAGTAAAACCTCTTTGAAAGTTGCCTCCATTTTAATTCGCAGTTTCTTAGACATTGAAACGCACAACTACAGTTTCGCTACTTCCGTCCCGTCATTTCTACACGTTTCGAGATCGAAAGACGTAAAAACTTAAAAAAGAAATGTAGTTAATTGCATCTGGAATAAACTAAATGATTTAAATTTAGATTTGTATCAACCTGCATAACTAAATAGTTTGTAGTGACAATTATTTAAACCAGTATGAGTTTCAATTGTGTGCCTTTTGTTTTTAGTAGGCCTACTAACCGGTTGGTAGCCATTTAAGGATCATGACAGCTCACTGGCATCAGAGGACTTCCCCAAAACAATAAAGTGACATAAATTTAAAGTGTTTGAGCACGTAACTAAGTTTCCGCAAATATATTTGAACCATACTTTGGCAAAAAAGGGTTTGATGTATCTCCGTGATGTCTTATTCCAAGCAAGTCATCACATTTTATGGATTCATAAAATACATTTAGTCTAACAATCGACTGGGTATGGAGGTAGGATGGTCCTTTGCCATAAAGAAAATCTATAAATAGCAGTGAGTATTAACCCAGGTCAGCCTGCGCAGACTGCTGACATGGGTCGATGCATTCCCATTTTCACTCATTTGTACATAATTCATTTTGTGTAGAACTCGTAAACAATTAAGCTTTGGTTAATTTAAGAGTATTCTACATTCCCTTTCAACTTTATTTTGGTCATGATACGGGTATCCAGGCCTTTTAAAGTCTAAATATTAAAAAAAAAAAAAAAAAAATAGAACTAATCTGATCGGACGCTTCGTCATATGCATCAGTCTGATCTTGATCTAAAGTGTTTCCTAAAGCAGCTTGAGTTGTCATTTGAGTCGAAAGTCATTTGAGTCGAAAGGGCTTTGCTAGACCTGCCCATAGAGCACATAGTGAAGATAATAGATCTTTTAAAACGTCTGATATTGGTTTGTACTATCCATAACAGAAGGCATTTAACCCTACAAGATTTTTTGACTTGTGCGAATTGAAAGCTTTTTGCCAACGACGAAATAATTGTGACTCAGAATTAGAACTATGCCTTAGCAAGGGTAGAAAACATTGTGGGTTACCGGCATTTTTCCTTTCCCACAATGTTTTCAACAGTCTTCTTCCTTAGGGTAGTTGAAAGTGGGGATTGTGTGGTAGCCTTAAGGGTTGAAGCCGTTTCGAGCTGACAAAGAAAAAAAAAATGTGTTTTTTTTTTAAATTTCCTCTCGATGAACGATTTCTATTCATGAATGAGACGCATTAGGTAAGATAAAATGCATCTCCGGTATTGCGCAGTATGTTATGCTTCATTCAATTATTTTAATGCATCTCTCTGGATGCAATTTAATCCTTGTCAAAAAGAACCATGCTTAAGAAATTACAACCATGAGTTGGTGCATGTTTTTTTTTTTTTTGTTAACAACATATTATGGAGAGCAAACTTTTCTTTTACTCAAACATTGTTTTCTACCCTTCAATTTGAAGGAAAATTTCGTCTTTGAGCCACATTTATCCCTTTAACAAATAATTCCAAATTTTAACAACCACGTAAGAGTATCTTTTGAAACCTTGTGGGAAAAGGAGAAAATGCGGGTGACCAGCATTTTCTCCTTTTCCTACAAGATTTTCTATCCTAACAATTACAAATTATTAAAACCACACTTAGTACGTCGTCTGCCTGCAAATCCTTTCAGTTTAAGCTAGTCTATAAATTTTTGTTGTGTGATAAAGGATTATGTGTGGTCTCAATTTGGACAAGTGTTTACTTTGTCGTCTTGTAAAGATCTGACTGAGTTTAGTCTTTACCAGAGGACAAAATTTTAGGACTGTCCAAATTCAAAGCGCTAGCAGACGACATATTTCAAGTAGCTCCAGTTATGGAATTTGCCATTGAATAGGAAAACACATTGTGTGAAAAGGAGAAAATGCTGGTAACCAGTATTTTCTCTTTTTCCCACCATATTTTCAAAGCTTATTTATTCAGGGTCGTTTAAACATCTGGAATGGTTTGTACAGGGTAAAGTTATATGGTTCCGCCGAAGTGATGCACAAATATCATGCACAATAAAACTGCGGACGTTGGGGAATATTAAAATTCAACTTTTATAATGATCCTCCGTTTGATTTTAGGAATTTAAAACCAATATTTGATCATATAAATAGAATAGAATTGAAGAGCGAAATATACTCACACACTTTTGATTACAAATGTATTTTGTGAACAACATTATCTTAATCTAATGATTAGACTGACATTTTCAAAACATTATTTTGCAACTTTTGACTTAAACCTTGGTTCTACCTTGCCATTTATATATTTCTTACTTGCTGCCTTGCTATCTTATACAGTTATTTTTTTCTTTCTGTTTTAAACATTGTTTTCTTCTTCTTTCTCTCTATCCTTATACATTTCTGACTTTCTTTCTATCTTGCTATCTTTATGCATTTCTTTCTCTTTTGCTGTCGTTATACACTTCTTTCTTTCTTGTCAGCTTTATATATTTCTTTCGTGCTATCTTTATACCCTTTTTGTCTTTCTTGCTCTCTTTATACAATTTTTTCTGTCTTTATTGCTATTTTTATACATTTCGGTCTCAGTTTCTTTCTTGCTATCTTCATACATTTCTTTCTTTTTGGCTATCTTTATACGTTCCTGTCTTTTATTTCTTTCTTGTTATCTTAATACATTTCTTTCTTTCCTTCTTACCATCTTTAAACATTTTCTTTCTTTCTAAATTTCTAAATTTCTTTCTTTCAAAATTTCTTTCTAAATTTCTTTCTAAATTTCTTTCTAAATTTTTAAATTTCTTTCTAAATTTCTAAATTTCTTTCTAAATTTCTGTCTTTCCTTGCTTGCTATCTTTTAAACATTTCTGTTTTCTTTTGCTATCTTCATACATATCTTTCTGCCACCCTTGATTTTTTTGTGAAATTCTTTACGTATTTATACATTCTTTACTACTTTTCCGAGATTTCCTTTGTGTGTTTCACTTTTTACTTTACTCCTGTTGAATACCTATCTGTAAATATTTCTTAAGCTGTAAGGTATTCTAAAGATTTTCTTTCTGAGGATCTTTAAAACTCAGCGTTGTTTTTTTTATACGGATAAAGATCTACGCTACGCGAAGGTAGGTACCATGAAAGACAGGTTTGTGATCTGTCAAGATGTTGAAAGTCTTTGGGTTGTGGCCATACCCACAAAACATTCCAAATTCCTGGAAACTACACCAGTACTTGCTCCGACTGTGTGGGCCAATGAACGGTTGACTTCCGCACCCGGTTACGAGGCCGACGCGCTACCTCATAACCACGGACACCACAATCAACCTTAATTTCAAGACGATTGGTCGAAATAGAACGCCACATCCAATCAGATAGACTGACTTTAGGTATAGAAATTCTCGAATTCAGAATGATTAGTGAAAACGCCTCCAGAATTTATAAATGAAACTCGATAGTTAAAACAAATAACAAGGGATTTGAAACACTTAAAGGCGGATACACGCAGAGGCCTGAAGTGAAACTCGATGTGGTATTATTTCATTGCAATGCATTTACTATTTAACTTACTTGAATTGATCCAAATTGATAGGATTTTCGTCCTCAATTAAAAAAAAAAAAAAAAAAAAAGAGGCCCAAATGATGGTGGTTTGTTTGGTTTGTTTTATGAAGGGAAGAAAAAATTGTGGGAAAAGGACAAAATGCTTATTTCCCACAGTGTCTTCAAAAGCTTTCTTCCCCAGGGTCGTTAAAACTTAATTTAGTTTTGAAAAAAGTAATCCCAACCTCTTTCCATATTTATTGGACTGGCTGAGGCAATTTTAGAGAGAAAGAAGAAGACATTAGAAGATTTCATCAGATCTTAAGGTTATAGACAACCGGTTTTGTGACAAAGGTAGAAAGCACTTATCTCCCCTTTTCACAATGTTTTAAGTTTTCATCAGACGCGTCAAACATCTCTTACCTTCGATGTAATGAAATGAAACCTCCTCTGGGAAAATAGCTTTTAAGGTATCTAGTGTATGATCGAATCCGAATTCCGATTTACGACTTAATTCGTTATATTCCGTGAATCATTAGTACGAGGGCCCGGTTTCACAAAAAAAAAAAGTTAGGTCTCTTATTTTACTCAAATGCGCAAATAGACTTCTTTTTCCGACTTAAGTTGAGTTTGTTATTCCAGACGCATTTCACTGACATAACTAGACTTAAACATGTAACACTCTCAAAAAAAGTTTATACAGCATTTCAGACTCAACTCAGCAAAAAAAAAAAAAAAAATGGACTTAAGTCTGTTAATTAACTTAAGTACATTTATCTTGCTTAGTTGAGTATGAAACGTGGTGTCAGCTCAGGATTTGAGAACGTTACTACAGTCTGTTAATGTTTGTAAAATGCATCTCTGATAATGAATTCCACTTAATTCAGAACCTAGGACCTTTAGTAGATTTGAGTAAAATAAGCAACTTAAGTCTTTTCGTGAATCTGGACCTAGTCTGATAATTATGCACGGAAGATACCGAAAGAATCCGGTCGTGACAAAACACCTACGGAAACTACCGAGATTACTCAACGAATGTTGAATGTTGGATTTCACTGATTTAATTTCTCCCCAGACAACTAAAATCACGAAAACCGAAACCATGTGATAAGGGAAGCGTTGTGCAATGTATTACAAATTAAAGTTCTGGCGTTACATACAGATAACATTTCAATAAAATTTGCTTTTATATCTGGAAAATGGAAGAAAAAAAAAACTTCCTGTAAATTTCTACGACGAACCCAAGAGGAATATTTAATTTTGTAGAATTATTACTAGGATTGAAACGCACGTATTTTTAATCCCTCGAGCGCCGGATAAATATTTTTAGTTTAGAAATAAGACCCAAATGAGCTATGTTCTGTGAAAAAGGGGTCTAATGCATTTGCAAAAAGTATCTACCCATGTCAGCCTGCGCAGTCCGCGCAGGCTGACATGGGCCGAAACTATTTGCTATTCGTCAAGTATCTGCATGTCAAAGGACAAATCTACCTAATGATTTAGTCGGTTTTTAGATGAAACTGATTTTATGGTGACTATGTGATGACTTGTTTAGTATAATGCATCAAAGAGATGCATTAAGCCCCCTTATGCCAGAGTATGGCACATATATTAGCAAATTCAAGGTTTCTCTTGTCCAGAAAGTGTCAGAAAAGCCGACAGTGTATATCAAAGATCAGACTGCGCGTTTGTGCAGTTTGATCTTGACCTACACTAGCCGGATTGACAATTATGTTTGTGAAAGTGGCTTGAAAGGTCAATGTTTTGATTTTCTGCCCTTTCTTTTGCATGCATTACAGGGACGTCGAAATCTCCTATCTCCACTCTTTATTAAGTTTATCAACAACATTCTGTAACTATTTGTATGTGTAACGATTCTATGACGTTGTGACCCCTACCGATGTTTTGTTTCTTTTTTTGGTGACGGACTCAAGTCTGTTACAGACTTAAGTCCGTTTATTTTGCTGAGTTAAGTCTGAAACGTTGTGTCAACTTAGGTTTTGCGAACGTTACTTTCAAAAAGTTTGTTAAAGTTAGTGAAACGCGCCTCAGATAAACGAGCTCAATTTGTAAAAGTCGGGAACTGAATCCGTAAGAGGAATTAAACAAAATGAGAGACTGGATTTTTTTTTTTTTTTTTGGTAAAGGCTCAGTAGCGGCCAAAAACAAACAATGCGGGCGTTAAAATGCATTTGAATTTAAATAATTCAACTTAAAAGTATGGAGATTATTGTGAAGATAACAATTTGTAATTGTAAGGTCGGTCCTAGTGTTAGGCGCTGGCCGGAAAAAAATGAATAGGTAGAAAGTGTCCGATTGAGTTGCTGTATTTGTTTTAAATACCGGTTTTAAAATTCATTTTTTCTGCCAGCGACAAACACTTTGACGAAACGTACAATAACAGATTATCATCTTCACAAACATTTCCATACATTTAAATGCTATTGCATTAATTCAAACGCATTTTAACACCCGCATGGTTAACATTTGGCCGTCACTGGGCCTTTAAAATGGGCGCTGATCAATGTCAAAACGTATTTGTGAATAATTTGTCTTTATAACGTATTGATGATATTGTATAATGGAGAAATACGATAGACAAATTCCTCACGGGGGCTGATAAAATCGGCAAGTTATTTCTAAATGAATATATTTGTCTGTTTTATAAGCTACTACCGCATTACATTCTGCAACACTCCCATTCGAAAAAACTCGGGTGATCCATTGATGAAATCCCTCGGCTGTATTAAGATAAATGATATGACATAGACATAGACATACTTTATTACGTATACATATACATGTATCTTGTAATATTATATATGATTTTACCATACCTGTGGTCATGTGATGTGTACAATAACAACCCCATAGAATATAACAAAAGCCAATTTCTACCGTTTTACAAAAATATTGAGAAAAAAAGGAGATAGTACTTATACGATAATTAATGAGTAACCCAAACTTGTATAGTACATAGAGAGCACACCTTGAGGGGGTGGTCACTGAGCGTGAAATGGACACTATAATTTGTCATTTTGAACTTTACCTTAGAAAACATCTGAAATAATGGAACAGAATAAGGATAGGATGGAGAACGAGACATAAAATTGCTCGAAAATAGTGCTGAGCAAGACAAATACAATGCATAATATAAAACGACTTACAACATTCCGTTGCTAGCTTATAGGCACTAGTCAAATTACTCAATTTGAAACAATGCATTTTTAAAAGTTTCGCAATGAAACATACAACTTAGAAAGGTACGTAATTTAAAACAGTGTGGGGTAGGACGAATAAAATGCGTAATATTAGACAACTTGCAGCGATCCGTTGCTACTTTAGAGATACTAAAACTTACAAATAATACTTAACCCCTGGGCTGCTATGCGTGACTTCAGGACCTTAGGGACACTGTAGATCAAGACCAGACAGCACAAAATGTGCAGTCTGATCTTGGATCCACATTGCCAGATAAGATGTTTCCCCATTAGAATATCTTTGAAAAAAAAAGAACAGTGTGATTATTACTATCGTCTTGACACTTTGATTTCACTTATTTATTTAGCAGGCCAAGGCTTATAGTATGTAAACGGGAAATGATTGATTGAATGTTTGGTGTTTAACGCCGTTTAATATGCACGTACACGGTATATTTTTCGCCGGAAATACACCGCTTTACCGTTCTTAAAAATGTAAGACTTCAGTTAAGAAAAAGAAAACCCAAGTCACAATTTTCTATCTAAATCTCGTAAATTCATTTCTGTTAACAAACACTTTGTTGAGTCAGTTTTTACGATGGTTTATCAATTTTCTTGGCAGTTTTCACAGACAGAATGATAGATGTGACTAACTTCACAATGGTGGTTGATGTTGTTGAGAATCGATTTTTCGGGGCGCCGGGTCATGTTTACGATCATGTGACATGTGATCAAAATAATTATAAACCTCGCTGATTCGGACGAGGTTTGATTCATTTTCGGAATCAGCCGAGTAGCGACGAGTGCAACAAATTCACGACATTTGAAGTTTGTCACAAAACGAATGCCTGTGAACAAATCCGTAAAAACACACAGAGGATATGTTTTTTTTTCGGTGAAAGATCAAAATTTATTTCATCGAGTGAACATCATAGGTAATATTTTCAAGAGTAGCTGTACCACTCTTGAAAATATTACCGATGATGTTCACGAGTGAACATCACAAGTGAACACAGAGTGAACATCACAGGTAATATTTCCAAGAGTGGCGCACTGATGATGTTCACGAGATGAAATAAATTTCGATCTTTCACAGAAAAAACACAACTGTTCTATTTATTTCATGCTTCTAACCCCCCCTTTTTTTTTGGGGGGGGGGGGAATTACACCAAAATCCAGCACAGTTGTTTGCGGTAATCCCCGTGGCGTACCCCCTCCGCATACCAACGCATTACAATATTACGTAATTTTAGCGCGAGAAATGTAGGGTAAAATTACGTCATATTTCCATTAGGTTGAATGGTATGTGTTGTTTACCTAGGTAACTAGTGCGCGAGAAATACTGTTTCCACCTCCAATTGAAGAGTTAGAAAATAAAATCGGTTATTTTTCACTGGCCGTAACCATGAAATATCGAATTATATTCCATCGTTAATTTCTCGATAAACTACGAAAAAGCACGAAATAATGGTTATTAACTCTAAGGGACGACAAAATTTGTATACTGGTACAAATTAAAACATACGGGGGTGAGAAGTTAGGCAGTTTTTAATTTTGCAGAAAGCATAACAGGTAAAGAAGAAAATGCTGGTTTCTAGCGTTTTTTTCTCTTCCCACAATGTTTTCTAAAGGCTTCTTTCTCACGGTCGTTAAAACATGGTACTCTATGGGAAAGGATTAATTTGGGTGAAGGCTAAGTTTACAAAAGTGTGTGATAACATTGCGATCTTAAAAGAAAATGTTCATGACGACCAATTTCTTATTTTGCCCTATGTTTTCAGAACTAGTTTAACACTAAACGTGAAAGTGTGAGGGAACTTACATTAGACGGCACGTCTTCGAATCCCGGGAGGAGCGGGCCAACCATTCGTTTTATCAGTATCCCGGTAGGAGTACTGGTTAAAATTTCCATGACAGAATTATCGAGAGGGATTGCTATTTATGTGGGCTATCGAGCTTGTTTCACAAACTATAAAAGATATGTCATGCTCTATGAAATAGGAGTTCAATGCATCTGAACATTAGAAAAAAAAAAAAGTATTGACCAATATCAGTCCGCGCAGTCCGCGCAGGCTGACATACGTCGAAACTCTATTCCAATTTTCTGCACCCGCTTTTTAGGTCTTTATGGTTCAGTTGAATATGAACTGGTTTTTAAGTTCTGCAATGCAGATAATGATAAAGGATAGTGCAATCCTCTACGCCCTTGCTTTCATTTTGGCCACGGTTGATCATATACGAATTAGTTGGGAGGTGAGGGATGTGGTGGTGTTTGGTAGTTTGGGAGATGGTTAAAGCTGAGGTCGAGCCATTGGTGTTGGGGTATGTCGGGTGCCTATTTTAGGTACCAGTTGTATTCCTTCGCGGGTCTGGGTAGTGCAATCCTCTACGCTATTGGTTCCATTTTGACCACGGTTTATCATATACGAATTGGTTGGGTGTTGCAGGGTATGGTAGTGTTTGGGAATTTGGGAGATTGTTAAAGCTGAGTACGAGCCATTGTTGTTGGGGTATGTCGGGTGCCTATTTCAGGTAGTAGTTGTATTCCTTCGCTATTGCTTCAATTTTGGCCACGTTTTATCATTATATGAATTGGTTGGCTGGTGCGGGTGTGTGGTAGTGTCTGGGAGATTGGCAGATGATTAAAGCTGAGATTGAGCCTTAGGTTTTGGGGTACGTCGGGTGCCTATTTCCGGTACCAGTTGTATTTCTTCGCGGGTCTGGGTAGTGCAATCCTCTGCGCCATTGCTTCCATTTTGGCCAATTTTTATCATATACGAATTGGTGTGGTAGTGTTTTGGAGTTCGGGAGTTAGTTAAAGCTGAAGTCAAGCCATTTGTGTTGGGGTATGCCGGGTGCGCATTTCCGGTACCGGTTGTATTCTTTCGCAGGTCTGGCCAGACATTGCTGCCATTTTGTGCTGGTGAAATGGTTGACCGCTTGATGTAAAAGGTAGTGTAACATGGTTTTCTTTTCATTCTAGAGATCGATTGATAAGGCTTGTAGCTTCTGTTTAACCCTTAGGCTGCTAAACGCGACTCTCAGCGCTTTAGCGGACAGTGTAGATCCAAGATCAGACTGCACGTTCCGACAAAGAGATATTCCTGCCCCCTTCCCCCCCCCCCCTAAAAATAACTTTGAAAAAGTAAAATTCTGGTTTTGCTATCGGCTTGAAAAATTCATTTCAATTATTTAGCAGTTTAAGGATTTAAAGTAAGTAACCCTTTACCGGACGAGAAAATTTTAGGTTTGTCTTGCCGTGGACAAATTCAATGCACTTCAAATGAAAGGAGTTGTCTTTGACGGGATAAAAGAGTTCAGTTGGCTATCAGCATTTCCCCCTTTTGCCACATTGTTTCCAAAAGCTTGCACATGGCCGTTCAAACGCGGGTTCCTTTGGAGAAGGACTGAGAGAACCAAAGGATTTTAGTAAACAAACTCTAATATTTTTGCACACGTATACTTTATTCTTTTTTGAGACATTTACCATCAACAAATTTGGATAAAAGTAGCCAGTAAAGTTTTTAAATTTGATTTTAACTTAATTTAGTTTTGAGACATTAACGATAAATAAATTCTTTATACGGTAGCTATTAAAGTCCTTAAAATTAATGAAAACAATATATGTAGTAAAATTAACCAATAATAGGTAGATACTGTACATGCTCAAGATAGATTTAACAATCCAAGATTCACATGTACATTTATAAAATGCGAACACATTATTCCAGCACACGTAGGCCTATATCCAAGAAGATTTCACTGCCAGTACCAAGTCAACCCGCGTTCTGTTAATTTTTACAAAATGTTCAACCACAGGACTTTGAAGCTCCACTAGTCTATCACGGAAGACTGAAATTTCCCTTGGTCGATTAATGAAGAATGTTACTAAAAATAGCACAATGGTGCATCCTTTCTTTATCGTATATATAGAAACTCTGTCATTATACGATAAAGAGGCGATGCGCCAATGCGCTATTTTTAGTAACAGGGTCCGATGATTGAGCAATGAAAATTTCGGTAAATTTCGAGAGATAGACCAATGGAGTTTCAGTGGTCTATGGTTCAATCCACATCCGCAGAGTCCCGGTAGCGCAGTCAGTAACGTAAAAGACTAGGGAATAGGGGGTCGCTGGTTCGAATCTCCCAGCTCACTTTCTACCCGATGAGTGATGATAGTCAGTGGGAAAGTATTCATATCTCTCTCACCGCTGATCTTTCGACGATGGTTATGTTGTAAAACAGCCCTTTGCTCTGTTTGTCGAATGGTGGTACCCCTGGAAAACAGGATATTGCACTACAAACTGAGATTATGTGGGAAAGCAGCAAGTGGCTTGCGAAGTACTGGTAAACAACACTCCAAGAAAACCACGGAAGGTTCGCTGACCGCCGCGATAAAACTGAAATAATGTTGAAAACAGCATACACATCGTACAGACAAACAAACAATTTGCAAATCTAGTAACCCTGACTGCTAGATATCAAGACTACCGCCAGCAATATCATTGTTAACCCATGTCAAAATGGCTTCATACTGTAAAAGAAGGACTACTCGTTAAAATTTTGCAGGAAAAAAAAAAGGATTTACGTCAAAGTAACTCTTGACTTGTTTTAACTCCTTGCTGCACAATACAGTTTTGACGACCTTGAGAAAGAAGCCTTTGGAAAACACCTTTGCGAAAAGGAGTTAACGCTGGTAACTAGCATTTTCTCTTTTTCTCACTGTTTCCTACCCTACCAAAAACAAAATATACCATATGAGCTACATATAAATTGTCGTCTGCAAATTTTTAGAATTTGGAGAAGTCTAAAACTATGTCGTTTGTAAAAGAGTCAATGGGAAGTGTGGTGGCTAGTATATTTATCTCCCTTTAACTCTTGATCAGACGACAAAATTTTAAACAGGTCCAAACTCACAGCATATGCGGGCGACAAATTAAACCTGGCTAAAAAGCCGAAATTTACCTTTGGAAAGGGTAGAAAAGATGCTTGTTACCAACATTTCCTCCTTTTTCCACTATGTTTTCCAAGTTTATTTTCCCTAAAAGTCGTTAAAACTGGGCTGGCATTGTATGGTAAAGAGTTAATGAATGCAGTTTGTTCGTAGTAACAATCATAAGTCAATCTGAATAATTCTTTCATAGCAAGTATTTCAAGTCAATCTGAATAATTCTTTGATAGCAAGTATTTCCACTAAGCTGCCGGATATTGGGAAACTCGAAAATGGTGAAAATAAAGTTGGGTTATGCTAAAAAAAAGGTCAAGATATATTTACTACGGTCATCTTGGTTCTGGAAATACTATCCTATCAAAGTAAAATGTAGATACTTATTCTGGGAAACTAGAAAAATGCAATATTTACAATAAGAATAGATGTAAATACTTCTTCCTTTCTTTGGTGAAACTCTTCAAATTAAAGGTTCATTTAGACCTACCACAGCGACCATATGTTGACAAAAATCAATGGTATCAAAATTATATGAAGTATATGATTGTATGGTGTTTAACGCCGTTTTCGACATTATTTCAGTTATATCGCAGTGGCCAGTGCACCTATTGATGCTTTCCTAGAGTTTATTTTACCAGTACTCAGCACAATTTTCTTTCCAAGCCACTGGCTGCTTTCTCATATAACCATCGTAGAAACAATGGTCAGCTGTGGGAGAGGAATGCATCCTGTCGCACTGACTGTCATCTATCATCGGAAAGAAATTGGCTGAGCCAGGGATCGAACCCGCGACCCCCTGTTCTCAAGTCCTGTACTCTATCAACAAAGCTACCAGGGCTCGACTACATGAAGTACAATTAAACGCAATCATCTGTTGTAACGCAGGCACATTTCATAGCCATGCAGTGTCTAATAAGTATATTGAAGCTTTCATTTCTCATTTTCTTTTCCTGTTACGTGTTAGTAACGGATTGTCCACGCCAATCAGCTAAGATATGCAACGAGTTAATCCTTATCCCTCATCCTGCTATATAAATTAAGGCTTTCCTCCCTTGAAGCTTCTGGTCAACATGGCACATTTTTTGTTGTTGTTAGATTATTGAGAATTTATAGTGATTCAATAATTCTAAACTCTTTTAACCGCCCAGAATTTCTTTAAATGTCTATCTAAAAAGTTTCTATTCATACCTCTATTACTTTTTTGTAAAGGGAGGTAATAGTAATCTCCCTTTGAATTGAGGATATTGTGATTTTAGAATTGAAAATGATAGTTCTATGAAGGCAAAACCTCCAAAAGTGGCTCGGTTAAGATGCTACAATAGTGATGATTTTTAATATCATATTTTCCAGAGTAAAATTACAGTGGAAATAGATGATCCGCTTCAGGGTAGGAATACCTTAAATGAAACTTTCAAGACGAAAGTAAAAACCTGATTAATGATATTTCAAACGTGATCTTTGGAGAAAAAATATCTCCTTATCGAACATTGTAGATCTAAGATCAGACTCCACGTTCCGTGCAGTCTGATCTTGATCTACGATGTCCGCAAAAGGTCAGTGAGTCGCGCTTAGCAGCCTAAGTGTTAATCACAAAATTCCGAAGTTTTTGTAACCAGCCATTTCTCCTTTTCCCACAATTTTTTCTACTATTTCAAAGACCAGTACCATAATTTGAACCACATTTATTTTGTCGTCTACAAATGCTTTGAAATTGGACAAGTCTAAACTTTTGTCGTCTAGTAAATAGTGAAAAAGTAATCCATTAGCAATATTTTTTCAAGCCACTTCAATGTCATGATGAAATCCCAACTGTATCGGAGTATCAACAGTAGACACGTCTTTTGGAAAGATATGACAATATAAGTGTGCCCAATATTCTCAGCTTGAGCATTTATAAAACACATATAAAACAAGAAAATTAAACGGTTCTTTCAATGTTAGGCGTATGTTCACACTAAAGTAATCCATAAAACACACAATTGGTAACGAACTCAAGCGTCTCAAGTGTCACAAATTCTTGTCTTACATGCCCAACAACAGCCAAAAGTCAACGATGCGTTTAAATCTAAATAAAAACATTTAAGTGTAAGAAAGTTGTGAAAATGACATTCTATTAATGTGTGGTCGGTCTGTATGTTAGTCGCTGGCATGAAAAAAGGTTTTAAAACCAGGTAAAAAGTAAGCAAAAGATAGAGCAACCTGGCAACTTTTGACATAGTTTTAAAATTAATTTTTTCTGCCAGCTGCTTACACTTGGACCGACCGTACAATTGTCTTCTCACAATAATTTCCATGCTTCCAAATCGAATGATTTAAACCTAAATAAAGTTTGCACCCCGCATTGTTTACCTTTGGCCGCTAATGGGGCTTTAACTTCCACACAATTATATCACTATTTTACTAAACTAGAAGAACACTCTTTGCTACCAAATTAACGTCTGACTTTGCGAATCTAGTCGACTCAGCTTCGTCGACTCTACGACAAGTTTATCTTCGAGTCCCGGAATTATCCGAAATATATCGTCAAGTTTCGTGAAATTCCGCGCTAAGAATAGTTTAATGGATATGACGGCGGAAGTCTCTTCCATCACGAAGGATACACCAATCAGGTAGAAGGACCAGCTGTAACTGTAATGGAACTCCGGACATTCCTGATTTTGGGCTAAGGCAAGTTCGTCGTTTATCCGTGAAATGAAGATAATGACACTTACTGATAAACTGAGGCCTGGAATATAAATTAAGAGCCGATAAATTAAAGGCCCCATAGCTGCTAAATGTAAACAATGAGGTAGTTTAAATGCATTTGAATTTAAATCATACCATCTAAAAGTATGGACATTACTGTGAAGATGACAGTTTGTTAATGTACTGTCCATGTTTAAGTCTCTGGCAGAAAATTGAAATCTATATCTAGGTTAAAAGTTGCCAAGTCGCCCTATCATTTGTTTACTTTTTACCTGTTTTGAGAATTAAAGTTTCTGCTTATGAATAACACTTGGACAGACTGTACAATAACAGACCGTCGTCCTCACAATAGTTTTAATACTTTTAAACGTTATGACTTTAATTTCAATGCATTTACCACCCATTGTTTATTCTTGGCAGCTATAGGGCCTTTAAGGTCTGGAATACAAACTAGACGCTGATAAACTAAGGCCTAGTCCAAGTACAAATTAGGAACCGATGAAATATCCCTTACCCTTCTAAATAACTACATGTAATATAAAATTTTCATTTCGAAAGTTAAAACCCAAATATTGCTATTTCAAAGTTCTGTTTTAGGGAATAATACCCCCTTATCGGACAGTGTAGATCAAAGATCAGACTGCACGTTCTATGCAGTCTGATCTTGATCAACACTGTTCGCAAAAAGTCAGTGAGTCGCGCTTAGCAGCCTTAGGGTTAAGCTATGAAATACAAATTAAGAGCGATTCCTGAAGTACGATGTCCAAATCCAGGGCTGATAAACTTGGGCCTAATAAACAGATAAGGTACTGATAAACTTACAAAACATGATCTGATAAATTCAGGCCAAGAAAAACAAACCATGAACTCGTAAACTCAGGCCTATAATGCAGATTTACAAGCTGATAAATGTAGGCATTATTAGTTGTACGGTTAGGTGGCAGGGGGCTTGGAAACTTGTTCACGGCTGTGGCAAATCATGTCGTCCCGAGCCGAAGGCGAGGTGGCGACATGATTCGCCACAGCCGTGAACATCTTAACAAGTCCCCGGCCACCTGACCGTACAACGAATTTATTATACTGCAAAGTTTTATCATTCCAATGTGTATTCAGCGAAATTTCGCCGTTTATGTACTCACGAACTGAGTACGCTGACGACATAGAATTTCCCTTTTGAGTGCCCCAATTCAACAAAAACTGACGTAACTGAGAACTGACGTCACTGAAACCTTGGTAAAACGTGCATTTTGGTGGATGAACTTGATGATGTCACTGCGATAGAAATTCGTCATATTTTTTTCTTAAGGCAGTAGATCCCTAATAGAAAACAGCTATTTCCACTATAATATTATCCTACAAAATGTGCTATGATTAAAAATGGGTATTATTGTACTACTTTAACCGAACCACTTTTTTCCTTCTTCGAATTATCATTTGTAAATCTAAAACCACGATATTCTCATTACAAAGGGAGATAATAATTACCTCCCTTTTTAGGAAACTTTCAAAAGTATCAACAAATAATTTCAAGATAGACATCAAAGGAATTTCTGGTCGGTTAAAAATGTGCAAAAGTATTATATCATTATAAATCCTTATTTATCAACTAACAAGAAATTTTACTCCTTGTTGCATTAGGAGTGTTAGGGGTCTACTACCTTAAACATGGATTTAAAGAACTTCAAGGTAATTAACTATGCAATTTAATGATTTGACAACAAGCAAAAGACCATTAGTTACCACAAACGACAATTTGGTTCTCCTTTAAACATTACAATGAATGAGTTTCGACACTTCACAATTTGCTTACCTGACGAAGGGATGGCTAGTTTTAACCCGGTGTATTTGTTTTAGAATGACAACAAACGATTATTTTGTAACGATATTTCAAAAATAATCCAACTTTTCCGCTTTAAAATAATGACAACTATCAAGGGAAACTAGAAGTAATACGGTGCAGGCTACTCATTGTTTGTCAGAGACAGAGAGAGAGACAGAGACAGAGACAGAGAGAGACAGACAGACAGCGAGAGGGAATAACATATTACCGGATGTTATATATAAAACAGCAGCAATTATAGTCTTCTTGTCTTTTTTGTAGTTACCAAGGATACTATATACAAAACCACACAGCGTCAACAAAACTGCCAAACATGTCAACGGAAATTGCAATCTCGTGGCCTCTATCAAAAGAAGATAAAACATATTTGTACAGGATACTATATAAGATCTTGACAATTCTATAATTGAATAATAATCTGTGACAAGGTTGTTTAATGCATCTACAAAAAGTATCGACCCTGGCCATCCTACGCAGTTCGTGCAGGCTGACCTGGGACGAAACATTTTGCGGTTGTTTTTTTTTCTTATTTTCTGGGCGTAAGAGGACAATTCTACGACATGAGTCCACCAATTTACAGGAAAAATGATTCCATATTATGCAACGGCTTTCTCTGTATACAGAATTATACATAATGTCATAGGCCTTTAAAGCTCCATTGATCTATCACAGAATACAGCACTAAAATTTTCCTTGGTCGATCATTGAACACGTGTAAAAGCATATTGGTGCATCGCCTGTTTGCATAACGGAAGTGAAATTTTCATCACCGTTACTATAAATAGAACAGTGGCGACTGCTTCTATGCTGTATATTAGTCTTACTATATACGATAAAGAGGGAATCGCCAATGTGCTATTTATAGTAACGGTGTCCAATAATGAAGAATTCGATATCCCGTGGTAGACCAATGGAGTTTCAGAGGCCTATAATAATGCTATACAAAAGTGCATTATTTCAAAGGTCCCCAGTTTGAATCTCATGATGGACGGGGACAAGCCATTGAACGGCCCATGCAATAGCGGTAACGGTTTTCAGGAAGTAAACATTAAAAGTCATTAATACAAGTTGTAACTCTTTGTTTCAAAATCAATATTAGCCATACTCTGCCAAAAGGGGGTTTAATGCATCTCCGTGATGCATGATACTAAGCTGGTCAACATATGATTACGGATCCATAAAATCCATTTTGTCTGACAACCCGCTGAGCCCCGGTAGCTCAGTCGGTAGCGTACAGGACTTGAGAACAGGGGGTCGAGTATTTGATCCCTGGCTTGGCCAATTGCTTTCCGAGGATTGATGATAGTCATTGCCACAGGGTTCATTCCTCTCCTACCGCTGACCATTGTCTCGACGATGGTTATGTGGGATAGCAGCCAGTGGCTTGGAAAGAAAATTGTGCGGACTACTGGTAAAAGAGACTCCAGGAAAGCATGGATAGGTGCACTTGCCGCCGCGATATAACTGAAATAATGTTGAAAACGGCGTTAAACACCGAACAATAAATAAATCTTTGTCTGACAACCGACTGATTTATGAGGTACACTGGTCCCTTGACAAGCAGACAATTAACCAGTAGCAAAATGTTTCGACCCAGGTCAGCCTGCGCGGACTGTGCAGGCTGACCTGAGTCGAAACTTGTTGCAGATGCATTAAGTCCCCTTTTCACAGAGCATGGCTCATATATAGGTTTTAACTGAAGTACTAATACAGGAAAATTTTTACCGTATCGGGCAGTATAGATCCGAGGTTAGATTGCTTGTTATGCGCAGACTGATCGTCATCTACAATGTCTGTTAAAAGCCATTAAGTCGCGTTTAGCAAACTGACAGTTGAAACTATATCCAGCTACCATAAATGATGACAAACAATGTGACAAACGTACCAATGACAGCTCCCGTTCTTAACTGAGACTCAACTCGCTCTTTCCCCAGACCCTCTGACAGCCCGACTTCTACACATGTTGGGCCTAAAAAAATATAGACTGGTTGATTGAATGGTGTTTTTACACTATTATCAACAATATTTTATTTGTACATGTATTACAGATTAAGCGCACTTGTTCATGTGATTTCTGAGCCCGGTTTCAACGAACTTAAGTCTCGTTTTTTTGCTCAAATCAGCTTCCGGACACATTTTCTTACTTAACTCTTAAGCCACTAAAAAAGTAAAATGAAACTTTCAAGTCGATAGTAGTAAAATCCCAAATGTTGCTATTTCAAATTTTGTATTTGGTGGAAAAAATCTCCTTATCGGAGAGTGTGGATCCAAGTTCAGACTGCACGTTCTGTGCAGTCTGATCTTGATCTACACTGTCCGCAAAAGGTCTTCATGTCGCGCCTAGCAGTTTAGGGATTAAGTTTGACTTATGTCCATTATTTCGCTGAGATGAGTTTGAAACCTTTGGTCAACTTGGGAGTTGAGGACGTTACACAATTCTGTTCATGTGAGTGAAATGCATCTCAAATAACGAGCTCAACTTAAGTGAGAAACTCATTCCGTTAACCCTTGGGCTGCTAAGCGCGACTCACTGACCTTTTGTGGACAATGTAGATCAAGATCAGACTGCACAAAACGTGCAGTCTGATCTTGGATCTACACCGTCCGATAAGAAGATATCTCTCCTCAAAAAATACCTTTGAAATAGCAAAATTTGGGTTTTTATGCTATTGGCTTAAAAGTTTCATTTCAGTTATTTAGCAGGATAAGAGTTAATGTATTTGAGCAAAATAAGTGACTTAACTTTTTCCGTGAAACCGGGCCCTTGTTTGCACCAGTACGAGGCAGCGGACCCAAAGACACCCCGGCGTTACACCAGCGACGCTGATAAAGATCAAACTCAGCACCTCTAAACCATAAAGCAATCACCTTAAAGGCCCAGTAAAGGCCAAAATATCAAAGTAGGCGTCATAATACATTTAAATTTAAATCACACCATTTAAAAGTATGAAAAATACTGTGGAGATGACGGTCTGTAATTGTGTGGTCGGGCCATAATTATGTTAGTTGCCGGCAGAAAAAAGAATTTTAAAATATGGCAAAAAGTAAACAAAAGACACAGCTACCTGGCAGGTTTTAACCTAGTTTTGAAATTAATTTCTCTGTCAGTAACTAACACTTGGACCGACCGTACAATGACAGATTGTCATCTTCACAATAATTTCCATACTTGTAAATGGTATAATATAAATTCAAATGCACTTTCACTCCCGCTTTGTTTACTTTTGGGCTTAAGTGTTACTTTAATCCTTGACCATACCACAAAACATTAAATTTTTCCTTATCGAAGGCGACAAGAATCTAATCCGACTCAAATAATAGTACTGACTTTTGAAAGATCAGAAGAAATTGTGGAAAAAGGAGAAAATGTTCTGTACCAGCATATTCTCCTTTTCCACTATGTTTTCAAAAACCCTTTTCCTCAGGTTCGTTAAAGCTCATAACTGTTATAATTTGGCTTGCAACACGCGAAAAGGGGCATTCGGACATTTGCGTAAAGTGTCGTCTCGGATCAGCCTGCGCAATCCGTGCAGGCTAATCCGAAACGACACTTTCCGTTTTTATGTAATTTTCTGTTTTGCGCAAGTCTAATGAAGAACAAAATCTAATGTAGTCGTAAAGTGCCGACTGCGCACGCTGATCCGAGACGACACTTTACGCAAATGTCAGAATGCACCTTTTCGCGTGTTGCAGGTCATATCAACCTTTCATAAAACAATCCCGAATATTGATGACATGCGGCATAAAACGCTTTTGAAAATATAATTGGAAAACGAGCAAATGCTGGTAACCAGCTTTCCCTCCGTTTCCTACAATATTTTTTCTCATTCAGAGACCAATTTCACCAGATGAATCCCATCAAATTTGTCGTCTGCAAACGCTTTCAACTAGGACAATTCTAAAATTTTGTCGTTTGGTAGAGTTTGAAGAGGCGCGAACACGATTTTCATAGGAACACATTAACTTGAGCTATGCTCTACGAAAAAGGGGTTCCATGCATCTGCAAAGGGTGTCGACCCAGATCAGTCTTTGCAGTTTACACAGGCAGACCTGTCTCGAAAGATTTTGCTATTTATCGATTTTTTGCTTTTCAAAGGGCCAATTTACCACATGATTCAGTCGTTTGTTAGACAAAACGAATTTTATGGATCCATAAACTAGATTATGGTTTGCTTGGTACAATGCATCACGGAACTGTATTAATTAAAGATACATCTTCACTCGTTTTCATCCAGTTTTTGAACCGTTGTTTTTCTTTATTTTATGGAACAATAATCCTTCTTGTTTCTTCATGCAAAATACTGACTCTGGTGGTTGCAAGGTTGCACAGATTAAGGCAGATAGAAACTGCATGTCATTCTATTGCGGCCAGCCGTAGACATAACAACCACAGTTTCCGGTTAAAATCGAAGACAAATCCCTACAGTTTCTTTACCCCATACACCTTATATCGATTTTTTATCTACGTTTACACAGATGACTAGATTACAACACCGTCAAGTTTTAAAAGCGTTTGTTTACTCTCTGGCTGTAAAGATGTCTCTTTAAATCCCCCTTTGAAAGAGCACGGCTTACTTACTCTCTGCTAAGCTAGGAAAGCTACACAACTGCCACAAGCCAGCATTAGACCTCATGGTATAATTCACGATAAACGTCATATTTCCTAATGTCCACACATTAGAGCAGTTCTCGGTCATGTGAAGCCAATGGGCCGTAGAAACAGCCAGTAGTAAAGTCACAAGCGCTCCTGCCCCCGTCGCCAGAGACGCTACAGTCCATTGGTGCGAACCCCAGCGCATGCTTAGGCACTATTAAGTTTTCCATTCGAGTGAAATAATTCTTTCGCGACCTTTACATTTAGGTCAAGGTTACTGCTAAAGGTCAAATCAAATAGGGCACTGCATCTTGGCTGTCACGGTAATCGCTGAAGGTCGACTTAAATCAGACTTTCCATGGCTTTATGGTTTTCATCTCTGAAATGAAAAAGAAGGAATTTCGTTTACCGGTACTCTGCACAATATTCTTTCCAAGCCACTGGCTGCTTTTCCACATAACCATCGTCGAGACAAAAGTCAGAGGTGAGAGAGGAATGAATCCTTTCGCAGCAATGACTATCATCAGTCCTTCGAAGGAAATTGGCCGAGCCAGCGATCGAAACCGCGAGCCCCTGTTCTCTAATCCTGTACGCTACCGACTGAGCTATTGGGGAATGTACAATGGAAGGAAGGCACTCCGGAAAGCACCCCGAGTGTTTCAAGGCCGAAAAAGTAGCCCGGCGAGCAATTGCTTACGACCGGTAGTCATGTTGAAGTTTGGGCCAGGCATCGTACTCGACAACGCATGTAACGACGATCCTTGCAAACGGCCCAAAACCGGTAAGATCTGAGTCGATAAAAATCAGCATCCCAAATAATGTCTGGATTTCCTCGATTCAGTCACGAATACATTCGGCGTACCTCGGGTGATAACAGCCATCAAGTTAGATGTAGGTACGGAATCGGCCGAGTTGTGACGAGTGTCACGAATACGAGGCCGAGGTCAAAGAAAGGGTACGGAGAGACGCTCAGCAATCGACCTCCGGTATCTAGTACAGCTCAACAGAACGTACAGAATCCACTAGATTGCACAAATTGTTTTCAAAAACTTTCCAGGTGTCATGCCCCTACATCCCCTTAACTCTTTCCTTACTGTTGACGACACAAGAAGCTTTTGTAGACAGTATAGATCAAGATCAGACTACACAGAACGTGCAGCCTGATCTCTGATCTCCACTGTCCACGGCTTTATTGTAGAGTATGGCCAAACTGTCTCTTCATCTTGCAGTGGAACTATAGATATAGCCAATGAAAAGGTGTAAATCATTTACTTGGTAGTGGAAGAGTTAAGCGCAACTAATGATTCACATGGGAAGCGGACTAGCTACGTCCCTGGCTCTAGAATTGAGCAATACTCTGGCAAAAGAAGGTTTCTTATTATACTGCAAAGAAATTTCTCGTGGTCTGATTGGATAATATGCCCCGAACATATATATCATGTACACTGTCAAAACCAACGTAAAAGCAGTTTCCCTTTTGGGAACCCCGTATACATGACTACACTTTCAACACAACATTCAAAATTAACAAGATTAACATCAAGATTATGCGCCAAACTGCACGTTTTA
The DNA here is from genome assembly GCA_946811185.2 of Hippopus hippopus. Lineage (NCBI taxonomy): Eukaryota > Metazoa > Mollusca > Bivalvia > Cardiida > Cardiidae > Hippopus > Hippopus hippopus. Next base: position 75,407,133 of record OX328096.1, read on the forward strand.
GCACGTTTTATCAAGGTTTCAGTGACGTCAGTTCCCAGTGACGTCAGTTTTCATTGAATTGGGGCACTCAGAAGGGAAATCCTACTTTGTCAGCGTACTCAATTTTTGAAACCAAAAAACAGGTAAAATTCGCTTAACACACGTTGGAATAGTAAAACTTTGCAGTATAATAAATTCGTTGTACGGTCAGGTGGCAGGGGACTTGGAAACTTGTTCACGGCTGTGGTGAATCATGTCGCCCCGAGCCGAATGATTCACCACAGCCGTGAACAAGTTTCCAAGTCCCCTGGCACCTGACCGTACAACTAATAGTGTATCTCTGTGATTATACCAAGCAAATCATCACATAATAATGGATCCATAAAATACATCTAGTCTAACAATCGACTGGATCTGGTTTTAGAATGGTCCTTTGACATGCGAAAAATTGACTGAAAGCAAAAAGTTTTGGCGCAGGTCAGCCTGCGCGGATCGAAACTTTCAGCAGATGCATTAAACCCCTCTTTTCACAAAGCATGGCTCAAGTCACGGAGAAATATTTCTCGTTGTTCAAATAGTTTGATTTTCTGTATCGGTATGATGCATTTGTACGAGGCCTCCTTTTATCCGAGCTTGAGTTATTTGATGATCTTATTTTTTGTAACAGCATGGAAAGAAAGATTTTCAATTACACAAACATTAAACAGTCGGATATAAGGGAGCCACTCGCCATGACTGAAACAGATTATTCAAACAGTCTGCGTTTCTGAAAAGTTTGCGTCCTAATTCCCAATTCCAATAAGCTAATTACACAAGCAACGTTTACTACTGGATACACTTTCTGTAATATGTCTAGACGTCAAATGATATTTCTACAATACTTGTGAATCCCGCCATGTTTCTTTAAGCCGTGAGCGAAAGAAGGTCTGTGTAAAGCATGGCATAGATCAAGATCAGGCTGCACAGAACTTGCAGTCTGATCTTTGACCTATATCCTCTACCTGTTCAGTCAGAGCACATGCCTCTGAAACCCCATTCTTCTGTCATGAAACACCGAAATATTCATTGCCCATCGGATACCGTTACTACAAATAGCACCTTTCGTGTATATAGTAACACTATTATTATGTAAGAAATAGAGGCGATGCACCAGTGTGCTATTTTTAGTAACGGTATCTGACGATTGAGCAATGAAAATTTTGGTGTTCTGTGATAGACCAATGGTACTTTAGTGACCTTTAGTCAAAGATAAAACTCCTCAAGTCTGTGCAATCTTATCTTGCTCTACACTGTCCGCAAAAGGTCAGTGAGTCGCGCGTAGCAGCTCAAGAGCTAAAGTATACTACGTATAACAGACGGAATACGTGAAGATTGGACTGCACAGAACGTGCAGCCAGATAATGCATCTATGCTGTCTGCCTGTTTTGTTAAGTCTATGACATAAAACTCTTTCTGAGTTTCAATGGAAAAATATTTTCGGCCGTCGAAAGAGCTCGAGTTTGGAGCTGAAAAAGTTCATCCTTGCCATAAAATTTGATGGAGGTAAAATTTCAAACTTGAAACCCTGGACACTCCTGCATATTGCCACAGAGCTACAAAGGTTAGCCCCCCCCTTCCCCCAAACCCCTTGCCGAGTCCCGGTAGCTCAGCCGGTAGTGTACAGGACTTGAGAGAAGGGGGTCGATTGTTCGATTCCATGCTCGGCAAATTTCTTTCCGAGGATTGATTATAGTCATTGCTACAGGATTCATTCCTCTCTCACCGTTGACCATTGTTTCCATTATGGTTATGTGGGAAAGAAGCCAGTGGCTTGGAAACAATATTGTGCAGAGGACTGATGAAAGAAAATCCAGGAAATCATGGATATGTGCACTGCCCGCCACGATATAACTGAAATAATGTTGAAAACGGCGTTAAACACCATACAATCAATCAATCAATCAATCAATCAAACAATCAAACAAACAATCAATCAATGAATCAATCAATCAATCTACTTGCCTACCTTGTCTACTAGTTAGTATTTGGCTGTTAAACACTAAACGTGCTCTGAAGGATTGCGATGAGAGGAAACACATTTTCAATTATCGATAACAAAAACAAAGCAGAAGAAAGCTGCATTGCTTTAATCTAATTCGGCGCATGCAAGTGTATTTGAAATTTCGCAGGCATTAATATTTGATTAAGTTTTCGACCGATACCGTTTTATAAATATCGGTACAGTAATTAGAGCAATAATACTTGCACTGGCATGGAGATGAGAGGCACTCTGGCAAAATGGGGTATGATGCATCTTTGCGATGCATTATATCAAGCCAGTTATCATATGATCATCATCGATTGGTTGAATGGTGTTTAAACACCGTTTTCAACATTATTTCAGTTATATCGCGACGGCCAGTGCGCCTATCCATGCTCTACTGGAGTTTCTTTTACCAGTACTCCGCACAATATTCTTTCCAAGCCACTTGCTGCAGTCCAACATAGCCATCGTCGAAACAATGGTCAGCTATGAGAGAGATGTGAATCCTGTCGCAATTACTATCATCAGTCCTCGGAAAGAAATTTGAGGAGCTAGGGATCGAACTAGTTACCCCCTGTTCTGAAGTTCTGTACGCTTCCAAATGAGCTACCGGGAATCGGCTGGTACAATTATGGATCCATAGAATCTATTTTGTCTCATAATCGCGTGGATCTGGATGCAGAATGGTCCTTTGACACGCACAAATTTGACCAATAGCCAAACGTTTTGATGCATTAAATCCCCGGTTTCGCAAAGCATGGCTCAGATATTGTAGAATCTGGCTTCCATGAAACTAGTGTAAATTATTTTCAACTTTAAATCTTTACCAAATAATCTGGAGTTTTAACGACACTGAAAAAGCAGACTTTTGAGAACAATTAGCGAAAAGGAGAAAATGCTGGTTTCTAGCATTTTCTCTTTTTCCAACAATATTTTCAAACCCTTGCAGAAACAATTAATGTTTTCAGGTTACATTTATTTTGTCGTCTGTAAATGCTTTCAGTTTGGACAAGTCCTGACATTTTTTATTTTTTTTTCTGTAACGAGTTAAGCAAGCAAACGATCGAGCGAGCGAACGAGCGAACGAAACGAACGAGCGAACGAACCAGCCAACCGAACAACCAACCAACCAACCAACCAACCGACCGACCGACCAACAAACGAACCAACCAACCAACGAACAAACAAACCAACTTACCATCGAACAAACAAACGAACAAACGAATGAACGAACCAGCAATCAGATAAACACACAAGCATACAAACATGCAAACAACCAACGAACGATGGAACAAAGAAAGAAAAAATAACTGAAATATAGGATCTGACATGAGTTGTTGTTGAGATACAATTTTATTGAACGAGTCAAGAGAAAACGTTATTAAGCGAGCCTTTGGCGAGCTTAATAACATTTTTTCTTGACGAGTTTAATAAAATGTTATCTCAAAAGCCAACGAACGTCAGATTCTTTTTATCACATAATGATATTTCACAAATTACAGATCAGAATATGTAAAACCATCTATAGATGCACCCGCAGTAATATCTATAAAACCATTCACTTCAATGAAATATGTATAAAATGACGTCAAAAATGACGTCACACAATTTTGATATTAAACGTATATAAGATAAGAAAATTCGTAATGGGTATATTACACTGAAAACAAGGGAGGTTATGTGATAATATGGCTTATCCTCCGATTTTAACGTTGACTCCTAATATTCTGTAAAACCTTGGCGGTGGGAGAAAGTATCGGAACTTCCCGCCCGACAAGCGATGATAAATGACCGACACTAAATAGAATAAATTGCCCTCACAGTTGTAGGTTACAAGGTATCTGTTTTATTTTAACCTTTATTTGTCTGTACGTATTATGGTGTTGAGTCTAGTGGGGTATACTATGAACATTTTTATCATTAAGTGCAGGGGGAAAAGTCTTGGTTTAGTTGAAAATTTTGTACAGTAGGTACTGGGTCAACACTGTCTTATGCACGGCATAGCGTATTTAAAGCCTTTACAACACAATCCCATGTCTAAACGACCCCGAAGGAGAAACCTTTTGAAAACATCGTTGGAAAAGGAGAAAATGCTGGTGACCAGCATTTTCTCCTTTTCCAACGATGTTTTATCACATTTCTGAGCAACTAACCATCTCTGAGCTACGTGTAATTTGTTATCTTCGAATGCTTTCAATTTTGACGAATCTAAAATTTTTTTTGCGTGGTAAAAAAAAAAAGCAGTAAGATAAAATAAATTGCTTAAACATGTATTGCGACAAGAAAGCTTTTTTTTTTTTTATCTTAAACTTTTAAGGTTATTTTCTTTATAAAACAAAAAGGAATACCGTGACGCATTACAGTTTACAGAGATATATAGAGTGGAAACATCTTGTACGAAGTGTATCATCATATAGAAAAGAAGATAAAAATATTTCACGGGTTCATTTGAATTTGCTTTCAGCCATCGAAAGAGGCCGAGTCCATGTATTTAGAGCAGTTTTAGATAAAAAAAAAAAAAAACACACACACACACACAGACGCAGGAAACAGGCTCAGTCAACTGATGACTGAAGTATCTATTAACCTCGTAGTTAGCGATACTGGTCCCCGTAATCATTATCACTGAATTAATTTATAATAGTATTTATGCTACCATTGCAACCAACACTACATGTCATTGTATCTACTACTTCTTGTAACACTAACACTACCAAAACTACTACAAGCAGAACTAATACTAATTCTATAAGGAATCATCTCCAAGAAATTATAATAATCAGAGTCAAAAATCACGTTTAAAATTGCAAATTTCTCCAGTAAAGGCAGTTACCATAGTTTGGACATTGCACAGATGGACATTATGCGCGGAAAAAGCAGGCTGACCTGTGGTTGATATCTTTTGCGGAGCATTACACCCTCTTTTTACAGAGCTTGGCTCAAATGCCTCACTTGACACAAGCAACCTAGCACTTTTTCAAACCTATCTCATTTACATATTCATGAACCACAAATTTTATCTCTTTCACTTCTGAATAAATCATTGCTTTTTCTCACTAGCTACAAATACAGTCCCGCTACAAGATAAAGGTACAGGCACGTTCATAACCTAAAGTGAAGTAGTCGACAGAGTAGATCAGATATTAGACTACACGTTCTGTGCAGTCTGATCTTGATCTACTCTGTCTGCAAAAGTTTCTAGGTCGTCTATGGTATGGAAAGAGTTAAGGCTAGCCATAATACTTTCCATCTTTGAATAATTATTGTCGATGAAAAGCCATTCTCGGCGTTGTAATTGAAAGTCATTTTATTGTGATACGATGAAGCCATTTTGGCAAAATCTATAGAAATCTTCCAATAAATCATCTTGAGAGAACTCCATATGTTAAAACAAGCTACTGTAGCTTATCTCAACAAAGAACACATTCGGCAAACAAGACAATGGCTGGTACACCTAAGTAAGCATACTGGCATCTAGCACTCTCAAAGAATTGATTGAATTAACGTTTATTTATCGTCGACACCGGTTGCCCATGAGGGCGACGCCCCCTGAAGGCAGTTAGTATTGTTATGGGGGATAATGCAGATACAGGACGAAACCTATCTTAAGATACACCTGGTTCTTTAACGTGTATTACACCATCACACGTGACCTCGGTTTAATGTCTCATCCGACAGACTATTAGTAAGTTTAATTGGGAATCAAACCCACATCCTCAAGTGACCCGTAGCATCACGTTCGCGAGTCCTAAGCTCTACCTACTGGGCTTTGAGGGCTGGTCAATTTGAATAATTTTCAGCCTCAGCTAATATACCCAACCAACTACGCAAACACTTTCCTGGCTTATCTCATTTGCATTCATTAAAGGGAGGTAATTATGCCAGTCGAAACACTTTCATCTTTGATAAAGTCAATACTTTTGTTGCGGCAAAGCCTTTTTCGGCATAAATTAACACGTCTTTCTTTTGACGAGATGAATCCATTTTTTTAATGGAGTAGACAAAAAAAATCTATCACGCACAAATGAATCTATCCGGGAAGAGTCCCCAATAATTACGACAAGCAAGTCGCAACAACGAGCATTTGAGACAAACCAGACACGTATATGTAAATTCATGACGAAGGCAGATAGTTTGGCACCTGATTCAGACAAACAGACTGAGGCATCCGATTAAGAAAAAAAAAAAAACGCTGCACAAGCAGTGCAATATTAGTTGTACGGTCTGGTGGCAGGGGACTTGGGAACTTGTTCACGGCTGTGGCAAATCATGTCGCCCCGAGTCGAAGGCGAGGTGGCGACATAATTTGCTACAGCCGTGAACAAGTTTCCAAGTCCCCTGCACCTGACCGTACAACGAATTTATTATACTGCAGAGTTTTACCAATCCAATGTGTGTTAAGCGAATTTTACCTGTTTTTGGTTTCAAAAATTGAATATGCTTACGATCTAGAATTTCCCTTCTGAGTGCCCCAATTCAATGAAAACTGACGTCACTGACCACTGATGTCACTGAAACCTCGGTAAAACGTGCAGTTTGATGCATAATCTTGATGTTTATCTTAATCGACGCCGCCATTTTGGATGTTGTGTTGAAAGTGTAGTCATGTATACGGGGCTCCCGAAAAGGAAACTGCTTTTACGTTGGTTGATTGATTAAATTTGAGTTTATTTATCGTCGCCACCGGTTGCCCATATGGGCGACGCCCCCTAAAGGCTGTTAGTAATGTCACGGTGGATAGTGCAGATACAGGACGAAACCCATCTTAAGTTACGCCTGGTTCTTTTACGTGCTCTGTGTATAGCACCGTCACACGGGACCTCGGTTTAACGTCTCATCCGAAAGACTATTAGTAATTTTAGATGGCCAGCCGTGGGGATCGAACCGTTGGTTTTGCCAGTGTACATGATATATATGTTCGGGGCACATTATCCAATCAGATCACGAGAAATTTCTTTGCAGTATAATAAAAATTTTTATCAGCCAATTTTATTTGCATTCGTTTAAAGGGAGATAATCGTGCGAGCCATACTAGTTCGCATGGATTATGATGAAATGAAATATTTTTATTCAAAAAGAACTTTTCTAGTCCATTCTCTGCATATTTTAAGACGAAATCCTGAACAACACTTTATTTCACTATGAAAACATTTACATTATTTTGAATGAAGACCATCGGCCCATAACAACAAAACATTTGTACGTCTAGTATACAACACAGTGAGTACCCAGTATTATTAACTATTTGTGGAAGCAAAATATTTCATATTTGTATTACAAATAAAGTGATAGTTACCTCGCTTTGGAATAAATACGTTGCCAAAGACTTTTTTTTTTTTTCATTTTTTTGAGATTTGGATTTATTAAAAACAAAAACAAAAAAAAAAAAAAATCGACAAGCGTAAAAGACGAGGATCAGTATAATGACTATAGCACAAGAGAAAATATTACTTATCTTCTACGATATTAGTGTCCCAAAAACGATATAAAAATATATAACTCATATAACTGAATAACAAGTTAGTAATGTATTGATAATCCTTACCGTGATGAAAGTAAATGCAGAGTTACAGAAATCGTCTCGTAATGCCATAATTTGTATGATGTTATTACAACTGACACGATCTTTATAACGGTGAAATTCATATACAAATGAGCGACGCTCTGACAAAAAGGGGCTTGATGCATCTCCGTGAAACATGATACCAAGCAAGCGACTACACAATTATGGATCCATAACAGCCACTTTTTTCAACAACCGACTTAATCATGAGGTAGACTGTGCCCTGGACATACAGAAAATTGACCAATAGCGAAAAGTTTCGGCCCAGGTCAGCCTGCGCGGAGTGCGCAGGCTGACCTGGGTCGATACTTTTTCGCAGATGCATTAAGCTCCCTTTTCATAGAGCATGGCTCAAATTTGATACCCATAACTTGCCTTTCACTATCTCGTTATTGGATATCAAAAATGTTTGAACCTATACCTAAACAATGCCATGATTTAACGATCATTAAGGAGAGGCTTAAAAAATGATGGAACATAGAGAAAATGATGGTAACCATGCAGCATTTTCTCCTTTTCCCACGATTTTTCTTATTTTATGAAGGCCGAGCCAATGTAGCGCAGTCGGTAGATTACAAGACTTGAGAACCGGTGATCGCTGGTTCGATTCTCCAGCTCGGCCAATTTCTTTCCTAGGACTGATGATAGTCACTGCAAAAGGATTCACTCTTTTCTCCGCGCTAATCATTTTTTTCCACCATGGTGATACGGAAAGCAGCCAGTGGCTTGGGAAGAATATTATGGGTAGCACTGGTAACTAAAACTCCAGGAGAGCATTGATAGGTTCACTAGCCGCTGCGGCATAACTGAAATAATGTTGAAAATGGCGTTAAACACCATGTAAAAAAACGTCATTTTTTTCGAAGGTAGTTTACGTGATTTGAGCCGCTCGCAATTCGTTGTCCGTAAGTACTTCCAATATGAAAGAATCCAAAATTTTGTCATCTGATAAAGAGTTGATTAAAGAGCCCTGGCTGCACTGAGACATTAAAAATCAAGAACATTTCCGCCCAGGAGTGAAATGAATAAATCCATAATTTGTGTAACAGATCAAAACTTAATCAAATTCGACTCATGCAAGAGCTACGGCAAAATTTACAGACGATAAATTTCGATGAAGTGTCAAAGCGCCTGACGCAGATTTCAATTTAATCGCTTCACACTATTTCATTTATCACACGATTCGCCTCGAAGACCAAAAAATAATACTATCAATGATTTATTATTGAAGATCAAAATGTCTGGGTACCATTAACCGTTTACCAAACAATCCCTGGTTTTTACGACCTAGAGGAAAAAGCCTTCTGTAAACATTATGGGAAAAGGAGAAAATGCTCGTAACCAGCATTTTCTCCTTTTCCCACAATGTTTTCTACTCTTCTAAAGTCAAGTTTCAATTTTTGAGTCACGTTTATTTTGTCTTCTGTAAATGCTTTAAAATTTAGACAAGTCTAAAATTTTGTCGTTTAGTAAAGAGTTAAAGAAATGATTATTTGATGCTCTTATTGCTTTGAGGCAACCAGAATAGCGACTTCTGCATTATATGATGGTAGATCATTTATCATTTCATGCTTTCCGGTAATCTATCGGGAAATAACGGTGGAAAACAAGATTTGATAATTCATGGTTACGGCTAGTGAAAATTACCGTTAATGTTTCCGTAAATCTTCCATTGAAGACGGAAACGGTAGTTCTCGCGCACTAGTTACCTAGAAAAACAGTGCGTGCCATTCAACCAGACGAAAATATAACGTAATTTACGCGCATTTACCCTACATTTCTAGCGCTTTACGACATATTGTAATGCGTTCAAATGGGGGGGGGGGGGTGGGACGCCACGGGAAATTACCGAAAACAACTGTACTGGATTTTGATGAAAGTCCAAACAAAAAAAAAAAAGGGGGGGGGGGTTTAGAAGCATGAAGTGAATAGAACATTTGATTTTGTCGGTGAAAAATCGAAATTTTCGATTTATTTCATCTCTAGAACATCATCGGTAATATTTTCACGAGTGGCTCCGCCACTCGTGAAAATTATAACCGATGATGTTCACTCGATTAAATATATTTCGATCTTTCACCGGAAAAAGAGCAAATATATTTGATTTTTTTTACCATCGAACGGTCAAATTTATTCATTGTTTGCTTTCCCCAAATAGTCTTATGTCCATTAATGGCAGTCTTCAAGCTAAAGGCGCGTTTAGACCTTTCACGCATAAACGCAAATCAATGACAACAAAATACAATCAAATGCAAGTACTTTTACCAACGGAGGCATATTTCATTGCGACTCAGTGTCTAATAAGTATATTCGAGCTTTTATTTCTCATTCTTTATTCTCGTTATGGCTTAGTAAATATTTTGTGAACGTTACGAGCATTACGTTACTAAATGCATCTCAAAGCACAATTCCAATGGTCAAAATTTATGAGAGGGCAAACCCCTATATGAATTATGTCCTTTATTACTTTAAAGAGGATATTTAGCTTTTCTGTCATGAATCAAAAACTTCTTGCATAACACTGGTTAATACAAATAGATTTTTTTTACTTTTTAAAATGCTTCAAAGTGTTTCATTACATTCAGTGAATTGGTTCAAATTTGGACGTTTAGATAAAGGAGTGTCTACGGAGTGGTCGTCTTACAATCGGTTACTCCATCTATTTTCAATATGCAGGTGTGACGTCATCAGACTAATTTGAATACGAGTCTTCGTAATCAACGAGTGTTATTGATCATGTGACATTCCCACTTAAGTCTTTGCGAAACTCTGGTGCAAAACCTAAAAATATCTTCAAAGGCCACGTAGCCTATGAAGGAAATTCTATTGAAAAATATTTTCCTCACGTCTTTTTCCTCTTTTTTACTGATGATTTGCCAGCTGTCGCCGTACTTAATTCAGTGATGAATCTTCTTTTTTCAGTCCTTAACCTGCTAAATAAGTGAAATGAAACTTTCAAGCCGATAGTAAAACCTGAATGTATCTATTTCAAACTTATATTTTGGAGAAAAATATCTCCTTATCGGACAGTGTAGATCCAAGATCAGACTGCACGTTCTATGCAGTCTGATCTTGATCTATGCTGTCCGCAAAACTTCCTTGAGTCGCACTTAGCAGTCTAAAGGTTTATGTTTGGTAGGATGATAAAAAATCTGAATAGCTCCTTTAAAATGCTAAGCACGATCTCTCCACTATTTCTTTACCAGACGACAACATTATAGATTTGTCTATATTTAAGGATAGGACACCCTAATGGGATTCGTGTAACGTCGCCTCGTACAGATTCGGCAAAGACTCGGGTAATCCGTAATCGATGCGGGGACTAGCATCTATCGGCCGATCGATTACGGGTTACCCGAGTCTCAGCCGAATCCGTACGTTTTTCGGCGATGAAGGCGATGTTACAGGAATCCGCATTAGGGTGTCCTATCCTTAAAGCATTTCCTGACGACAAATCAAATATTTATGAGCAGTGCTCTGGCGAAAGGGGATTTAATACATCCCGGTGACGCATTATACAAAGCAAGTCATCAAATAATCACTGATCCATAAGATCCATTTTGTCTAACAACCGGCTAAAACCTGAGGTAGAAAGGTCCTTGCACATGCAGAAAATTTACCAAAAGCAAAAAGTTTCTACCCAGGTCAGCCTGCGCGGACTGCGCAGGCTGATCTGGGTCGATACTTCTTGCAGATGCATTCAACCACCTTTTCACAGAGTATTGCCTTTTTTATTTGATAATTGTTAAACACCAGTCTAGCAAAAACTTACTTGAAATCTATAGCTTCTGAATTAACTTTCTTGATTAAAACATGTTCGTGACATGTATATGGTAGTGAAATAGCGATTGTCCGAACAGCGTCGAGCTAATGCCAGACAAACAGATCACTGGAGAGTGTAACCATCAGAACGAGACAATTATAGCGATGGCGGACCAAACAGTTACAAGTCTTACGGCCAATTTAATTATTGCACCGCCTTATCGACTTTTACATAACCTCGGATTTAGAAAAAGAGACAAGATGACACTGTTTCTCGCTTGTAGTTTCATAAAAAGGCACTGACTTAAATATCAAGGAGCCGTAGTCACCCAGAACCCTACATACTGTCGTGGGCTTTAGTTTAGAAAACAAACATTGTCCGCGCATGTCATTTTCTTCGAAGATTCGATCTGTCTGCTATGACGCATTTACCCATCTCATATACAGGGGAATAGTAGGGTTTATACCGAAGCTATTACCCAAGCCTGTAGGGGCTGTTTTAATAAATGGCCGGTGCATAGGTTACACGCTAGCTGATCATAGCTGAATGAATCGCACCAGGTAGCGTTTTATTAAGTAAACGTTTATTTTATTTTGAAATTCTAAGTAACGGTTGTCGTTTTAAAAAGCAGTCCGGTTCTGTACCCAGAATGCCCAAATTAGATACTGAGATAGATGTGTATTTGAAGAATGCCATCTAGCGGAAGATAATGGAAAACAAGTGATTTGATTGGCGGATACAGAACGTCTTGGCAAATAAGAATGCTTTTTAGATGGAAATCAGTACCGGAAGTGATGGACTGAACAAGGATATGCTTAGATTGGTTACCTCCCCAGATTCAGCTAAAGGTATAAGGATACAGTCGAGACCAGTTCAGACTATGCTTAGCAGCCGTAATTACCAAGAACTCTTTATACTGAAATAATTTCAGACTACAAAACAAGCAATTTGGTTGGCCGAGACAGGAAGTCTGGACCAGAAACACGGCAAGTATGTAGGAATTCTTCATTTGAACTACAGGTTTGGAAAGGGACAGTGCTGTTACCAGTCCAACTCCTATAAAACTATCGAGCTACAGAAGTCAAAGCATGGTTAAGGAATTACCCAAGTGTGTTTTGAACGCACATCATAATACTAGTACTATCGAGACTGTTTGCCCAGTTAACTGTTTCCAACATGACCAAATTCTTGAAATAGTCCTAATTATTAAGCATCTGAAGACGACATATTCCATGGCATTAAAATGATGGAATTGGCTCTAGTAATTGGAGAAAACATCATAAGAAAAGGAGAAAATGGTGGTTATCAGCATTTTCTCCTTTTCCCACAATGTCTTGGAAAGGCTTCTTTCACAAAGTATTTAACTAGGGATTATGTAGTAAAGAGTTAAAGCTTAAATGAGTTTGCTCGGCGTTGGAAAAGCATTTCGATTTTACCGATAAATGTCTTTTTGCTGTGTTTTTATGTGACTATTATTGCAGGACCCACCGGAGGGATTTCAATGGGGGGAAAAACAGTAGAATCTTTTAACGTTTTCTTCGCTAAATGAATGACTTCAGCTTTTTGTCGACGACTAGAAATGATACCATTCCAGTGCAAATGAAAAAGCTTTTTGTTATAGATTAGAATTAATTCCTAGGCTGCTAAGCGCGACTTACTGACCTTTTGCAGACAGTGTAGATCAAGATCAGACTGCACAGAACGTGCAGTCTGATCTTTGATCTACAGTGTCCGATAAGGAGATATTTTTCTTCAAAAAAATAAGTTTGAAGTAGCATTATTCGGGTTTTACTATCAGCTTGAAAGTTTCACTTAAGTTATTTAGCAAGATATGGGTTAAAACGGGAGCCTTGTTGATAAGAGACCATGCCACGTGACTGATTTGTATCTGCGCAGTATGCAGCAGCTACAGAGACCTGTCCATATTAAAGGCATTTACTGACGAAAATTTAAGAGTGGATTGAGAATCGTTAATGGAAAGATTGAAAAACGTTATGGGAAAAGGAGAAATTACATCTTTAAACCTTAACCTGCTAAAAAAATTTAACTAAGCATATCCAGTTAGCTGCGAAAACACATAGTTTACGACAGAAATAAAATTTGCTCGTCGGAGAAACCTCACCGTACCGGAAAGTGAAGATCAAGATCAGACTGCACGTTCTGTGCAGTCTGATCTTGATCTACACTGTCCGTAAAAGCCAACAAAGTCGCACTTAGCAGCCTAAGTGTTAAATGTCATATTCCTTTAGTTTTTCAGATCAAATGGTAAAACTTGCTCAGAAGACCGTTTTCTACATCATCCTATAAATACAGTGATTCAATAGCACTCCAGTTGAAAGAACAGTAGGCATACCGCCGGTAAACATAGCCATTTTTTTTTATGAATTCATGTTTGGAATTCCAGTTCAGATTGATTGATTGATTAATTCATTGATTGATCGATTGATCGATCTTGTAAGCAGCTTTCAACATTACTTGAGCCATGTTACTGTGACAGCTCACACATTCATGTATGTCCTGGCTTTCTAGGGCACTAGGTTAGAGCTCTGAAGTGTCTTGCCCAAGCACATCCCACGAAAATCCTAGTGCTTAAAGCAAAGGTTGAACCCGTGGCCTCCAGATTATTCGAAATATTCACTCATTGAAAAAAACAAAAATCGCTCGTGACGGCCTCATTCCACGCATACGCAGTATTGACCAAGTCTTGACTGGAACTGAAAATCTCGGGATAACAAGCTCTGCCAACTGCCGCAGCTGACATGAGAATCAAATATCAAAAATCAGATTGCTCGTTCTGTGCAATCTGATCTTGATCTACCCAATCAGCAAAAAGCATCTTATGTCGCAAATGGCAATGAAAACTTAAACTCTGTCAGCGCCAAACATATATATATTCGATTTCTTTCGATAGCTGAAAATAAAATTCACTCAAATTCAGAAAGATTTTCAAACCTATAACTTTGACTAAGCAAGCGGACGGTAAAGATCCAAGATCAGACTGCACGTTCTGTGCAGTCTGATCTTGGATCTATTCCGTCCGCATAAGTCATTGTTCTTGGCCTATGGCGCTACAGCGATCAAAACATTCGTGGAGGAAATAATGCTATGATATATGATCTATAAACAAAATTAAATTTGAAACATCTGTGTGCAGTGCGCGTTCTATCTGATGAGATTGATGGGCTTTCCGGCCAGGATAATTCCCGTCCGTCGATAAAACAACAGGAAAATGCACTGGAATAGATTAAATATTGCTGCCCTTAGAGACGAGAACCGCTAAAGTCAGTAAGATAGTTTTATGATTTATGTTTTATAAACTTTTTTTTCTTTTTCAATTTTGTTAAAAGTTGATTTTTGGTGTGATTCTTTAGAAATTACGGAGACAACAGTGGTAATTGCTGTTATTTCTTTTATTCTATATTTGAATAAGTCTGTCTCTCTCTGCCTCTATGTCTATGTCGGTGTCCGTCTGTCTGTCTGTCTGTCTGTCTGTCCGTCCGTTCGTCCGTCCGTCCCTCCTTCCCTCCCTCTCTCTCGCTCTCTCTCTCTCTCTCTCTCTCTCTCATCTTATCTTTCTGTCTGCCCGTCTGTTCGACTGTCAAGAAAGACCCACTCAATCGGATGGCTGACTGAGTAACAAGAATTGAAATAAATATTTATAATTGTGCGTGAATGCGAACCTTTATCCCTAATTATTTAAGTATCATTTAATCTATCGTCTGCAAACGCTTTCATTGTGGACCAGTCTAAAATTCTGTCGTTTTGTAAAGAGTTAAAGGAAAGCCTGTAGATTTGATTACCGGTATAGTCAGAGGCACGATACCAGTGACAAATACAGCTGGGCCTTACTCTACGAAAAGGAGATTTACTGCATCTGAAAAGAGTATCGACCCAGGATAGCCTGTGCAGTGAAGGCTGACTTGAATCGCAACTCTTTGCTATCGGTCAATTTTCTAGTGTAAGAGGACAGTTCTACCTCAGGACTCTGTTGTTAAACAAAGCGAATTTTATGGATACATTATCATAAAATGACTTGCCTACTATAATGCTTTACGAAGATGCATTAAACCCCCATTTGTCAGAGCGCAATTCAGATTTTTTCCCCTAAAAAAACAATAGAACGAGAAAAAAAAAATCGGATTCCCCCAGATAAAATTTCCATTTACATAAATGGAGAATTTTCCGTTGTTTTCTATGTAATACGTAACTAAATTAGCCTAACGTGAAGGCTCAAACGGATTGAATATATTTGCATATTTGTCAGATTTATTTTTCAGTAGAAAAGATTTGTTGCCTTCATGTCAACGATCTAAAAAGACGGAGGAGGAGGAGAATCTATCTCAGGTCATGAAACCGCTGAAAGGTTTAATGTGTCAAGAATAGTATGGTTTTCTGCAGTAAGTGACCATAAATATTTCATCAACGTCCGAATCCCCATTGACATAGAGGATATTTGTTCTTTTAGGTGAAAGATCGAAATTTATTTCATCGAGTGAACCTCATCGGTAATAGTTTCACGAATGGCGCAGCCACTCGTGAAACTATTACCGATAATGTTCACTCGATAAAATAAATTTCGATCTTTCACACACACACAAAAAAAATAGTCTATTTATTTCATGCTTCCAACCCCACCCCCTTTTTTTTGGGGGGGGGGGGGGGGGGACTTACATTAAAAATCCGGGACAATTCTTTTCGGTAATTCCCGTGACGTACTCCCTCCGCAAATAACATATTAATGTAAATTGTTCCAGTAACCTCACTTTCTACCAGTATAAGTAGTAACGGGAAGGAACCTAGCGACTGCAGTCGCTAGTTTCCTTACCCTGAGTGCGATTAGTACCCGGTTTGCTTACCCGAGGGTAAGCCAACCGGGTAATTTTACGACCAACGACCACTTTTTGCGGTCGTTGTGCGACCAATGTCCGCCATTTTGAATTCTGACGGGATAGGAAACCGGGTACCGATGTTCTATTGGGGCTTAGGACATATAATAGGGCTATGCTGACCTTTACGACCGGTCGTTGTGCGACTATTTTCTGTCATTTTTGTGGCTGGGCTGACCGTAGACATTTTTTCATTGCTCTGGTACGGAATACAGTCTGTTCTTAATCCACACCACGTCAAAGCAGAGGTTAGGGGTGGTTGGACTCTGACTTTTTTCATTGTGTTCCGGTCAGAGACCAGGGGTAATTCTGACCGCCATTTTGAATTCTGATGACTAGGTAAACTGGGTACTGACTGGTAATCATGACGTCACGTGACCTTCTGTTATCTCCAGATTCCCTACCCTCAGAGAGGTTCTTTGACTAGTTTGTCTACCTGAGGTAGGATGTGATTCTTTTAATCCCAAAATGTATTGACTTTTCTTTAGCTTGCAAGGATGGATTGAGCTACTATTGATTCAGAATTAACGTTTTTTTGACCAATCAGAAGCTTTGTTGCTTTAACGTTGACCAACCAGAAGCTGTTATATTTCTTTTTTATTTGTGTGAGTAAAAAGAAGCTAGAAGGAGAAGATCGTGTTATACACAGGAGTTGGACTTAGTCTTTTCTTTGGTATGGAATACAGTGTGATTTTAATGCCCACACTGTCTTAGATCAGAAGTCTGGTATTGGACTTAGGCTTTTTTTGAGTGTAACTCTTAGTGAAATTGACAATTTGAAGAAAGATTGCTCTTTCTTGGTGGTTGGGTAGCCCTGAAAAGGGCTGTTTTGTTTTTTGGAGACTGTGTTTTTCCCCCTTTACTGACAGCTTTTCTTTGGCTTTTTCGGGATCTTGAAATCATTGAAGTCATCAATCTTTTTTCCGTATTTGCCCTGACCCGTCATTGTCGAGATTGCCCAGTTGTTGAGAACTCCTTGTTTTTTGTGAAGTTGACTTTTGTCTTCTTCTGATTTTCCGTATCTGCCCTGACCCGTCATTGTTGAGATTGCCCAGTTGTTGTGAACTCCTTGTTTTTTGTGAAGTTGACTTTTGTCTTCCTCTGATTTTCGTTTAGTTGCTTTTGGCTGCTTTTCCTTTGGCTGTTGATTTTCCTTCGGGATTGCGCAGTTGTTGAGAACTCCTTGTTTTTTGTGAAGTTGCCTATCGTCTTCCTCTGATTTTCGTTTTGTTGCTCTTCGCTGTTTTTCCTTTGGTTGTTGGTTTTCCTTTGTCTGTTTTTCTTTCCTTACAATAGTTACAATTGACTCTACTAGTTTGTGAAGACAGCTTTTATCAGACTCAATCTCCACCGGGATTTTCACCGGAATCTCCACAGGAACTGCTGAAATACTCTTCTGGTGGTATAATGTCTCAATGTTTTTGCTCAGTTGATCGGTGTTTGTGTTTAAAGTCTTTATCTGCTCCAAATGTTTGTTGAAAGTCTTCAGTTCTTCTAAAATCTGAGTCAATACAGAATCTTGGTTTGAATTCAGCTGTCTTACTTCTTAAAAAATGTCGTCCAATATGGTCTTTGGGTTGAGTGTTGTATTTATCGCTGTCGATAGAATATCCCCATTGTTTTCTTTTGGTAGGAATTCGTCTATGTCGAAACCGTCCAAGTTGAATCCATTTAAGTTGAAATCCATTTTTCCGTTAACGCTTATCCGTACTACTCGAGAGCTGAGAGTCGAATGATTCATTATTTGGAAAATATCGCCGGCTTTTATACGCTGGCGGGAGGATTGACCTACTTTAACTCAGAATTAACGTTGACCAATCAAAATGTGTAATGATATAACGAACGAATCGATTGGACAACGTTAATTCTATGTCAAAGTAGGTCAATCCTCTCGTCAGATCTAGGTTTGATTCAGAATTAACGTTTTTTGACCAATTAGAAGATTCGTTGCTTTAACGTTGACCAACCAGAAGCTTCATTATATTTCTTTTTTATTTGTGTGAGTAAAAAAGAAGCTAGAAGGAGAAGATCGTGTTATGCACAGGAGTTGGACTTAGTCTTTTTTTGGTATGGAGTACAGTGTGATTTTGAAAGAGAAAACTAGGGCTGTATTGGACTTAGACTTTTTTTGAGTGTAACTCTTAGAGAAATTGACAATTCGAAAGATCACTCTTTCTTGCTGAATGGTAGCCCTGAAAAGGGCTGTTTTTAGACTTGTTGTCTGCCAAGGCTATTCATCGACTGTATAAACTACAGGTCTGATCTCTCGCCAGCAATATTCACACCAAACCCCTAGATCATCGTCTTCATCATGAAATCCCTCATCAGGATTTGGACAGTTGTGCTTTTGTCCAAGATACTGTAGGGGAAATGTACATTTCCCACATTCTATATTCGCATGCTTGAGCACACATCGGGCAGAGAAGAATCTGAACCATGGTGGAACGATTATGATTTGATGTATAAAACATTGACTTTTTATAGTTTGCTGGGTGGATTGACCTACTTTTGACTCAGAATTAACGTTGTCCAATCAAAAAGCTCGTTATATTTTTATAAGTTTTGATTGGAGAGATGGGCTTTTTCTTACACAAACTTACTGTTGGACTTAGTCTGAGGAACGATTTTGTTCTTTGGGGAAAGGTTTAGCTAGAGAGTTGTTGCAAAAGACCTCTTTTTAGAGAGAAATTGACAAATTTGAAGAAAGATTGCTCTTTCGTAGTGTTGGGTAGCCCTGAAAAGGGCTGTTTTTAAGAAATCAACTCAAAATATTCAGAGTTGGAGCTATTCGTCGAAAAACTCCCGGTAAAGTTCATCCATCTGCTCACGCTTACAGCGGGTATAGTCGCTGTACATATCGAGTGTTTCTTCAATAACCCATAATTTTATCCCAAAGTAACAGCAATACAACCTGTTATTTGCACGTTCTGACATCTTGTATGCTTTCTCTACCACATCTTGACGATGTTCTAGCAAGTCGATCTGTTTGTAGGCTTCCATAAATTCTCGTTTGACAACATTTATTTTGCGTTGTATCTTGCGTTCACTCGAAGTCAGTTTTCTTGTAAACATGATGATTCGATTTGGTTATCTAGTTGATAATAACTTTTACAATTGGGGACCCTGACTTTATATATTCTTGCATAGGCATTGACCTACTTTGACTTAGAATTAAGAGCGCGTTCCCGGGCGAAAGCACCCTATGAATTAAAAGAGAATTATTGAATCGTATTCCTGAGATATAGACTTTGGACAAACTCTTTTTTAGTCTGGTACATAATCAACGTTTTTAACCAATCAAAAGCTTTGTTGCTTTAACGTTGACCAAACAGAAGCTTCGTTATATTTCTTTCTTTGTGTGAGTAAAAAAGAAGCTAGAAGGAGAAGATCGTGTTATGCACAGGAGTTGGACTTAGTCTTTTTTTTGGTATGGAATACAGTGTGATTTTAATGCCCACACTGTCTTAGATCAGAGGTCTGGTATTGAACTTTGACTTTTTTTCACAGTGATCCAGTAGAGAACAGCACTTGGATGGACTTAGATCTTTTTTGAGTGTATCTCTTAGAGAAATTGACAATTTAAAGAAAGATCACTCTTTCTTGGTGAATGGTAGCCCTGAAAAGGGCTGTTTTTGAAGAAATCAAGTTGAATAATTATTCAGAGTCAGACGAATCGTTGAACAGCTCTCGGTGAAGTTCGATAATCTGATCAGCTTTGGAAAAGGCATATTCATAAAACATTTCAACTGTTCCTTCAATGACTGTAAGCTTCATTCGAAGGTTATAGCGGAACGATCTGTTGTTTGTACGTTCTGCCATCTTGTACCGTTTCTTCACCTGGGCTAGACGTTGCTCCAGCAAGACGATCTGATTGAAGGCTTTTCTAAAACGTCGTTTAGCATCATTTAAACTGAAACGTTTGTCAAGAGTTCTTATTCTTGAAGGTATGTTGATGATTTGGTTATCTAGTTGATAATAATTTTTTACAATTAGGTCCGGACTTTATATATTCTTGCATGGGGATTGACCTACTTTGACTCAGAATTAATGTTGACCAATCAAAAAAATGTGTAATGATATAACGAACGATTCAACTGGACAACGTTAATTCTATGCCAAAGTAGGTCAATCCTCCCGTCAGAACTAGTTTTGATTCAGATTTAACGTTTTTTTTACAAATCAGAAGGTTCGTTGTTTTATTGTTGTCCAATCAGAACGTTTGTTACATTTTTTTTATCCAAAAACAATTGATAAACCTGGAATGATAGAAGATAGGATTTACGCTTTGACTTTTTTGGTATGGAATACAGTGTGATTTTTTTGATACCCACACTGTCTCAGGACAAGAGGTCTGGTAAAAAAAGACTTTTTTGGGATGGTTAGAGTAAAAAAAAAATTACAGGCCTATGGACTTAGACTTTCTGAGTGTAACTCTTAGCGAAATTGACAAATTTGAAAGAAAGCTCTTTTCGAGGTATTGGTTAGCCCTGAAAAGGGCTGTTTTTAAATATTTATCTATCAAGTCTACTGCTCTTCTAAACGATTTAATGGGATAATTTCGCACCCACAATATTCACAGCATACTGTTGAGGTTTCATTATCGTCATAGAACCCCTCATCAGGATCAGGGCAGTTGTGCTTCTGGCCAAGGTAGTCCAGAATAGCAAGACATTTTCCGCACTCTATATAGCATCTGCTACCGCACATCGGACAGAGAAGAATCTGTACCATGATGACTCTATTTTTTGTGTAAAAAAAACATTGGAATTTTATAGCTAACAGGGTGGATTGACCTACTTTGACTTAGAATTAACGTTGACCAATCAAAAATGTGTAATGATATAACGAACGATTCGATTGGACGACGTTAATTCTATGTCAAAGTAGGTCAATCCTCCCGTCAAGGTATAAAAACGAACTTTCATTTTATGATCGGCTTTATTTTCATTTCA
This sequence comes from Hippopus hippopus, assembly GCA_946811185.2. Classification (NCBI taxonomy): domain Eukaryota; kingdom Metazoa; phylum Mollusca; class Bivalvia; order Cardiida; family Cardiidae; genus Hippopus; species Hippopus hippopus. Next base: position 75,428,299 of record OX328096.1, read on the forward strand.
CAATGAAAGACAACAAAATCATTAGTAGAGTGTTTGGAAGGAGAAAGGGTGAAGAGAAGAAAAAGAGAAAAATGGAGGAAAATTTGGAGGAGAAGAAAAGAGAAGAAGCCTATAGAAGAGAAGAGGCAAAGAGGTTGAAAACTCTCTGCGAGTTTTTCGAGAGGCAGGAGTGCGAGTTTTCGTCAAAGGATAAGATGGGGAACATTTACTCCGATCTGATGGATTTCATGTCAGCCACTGAACATCGTGAATGTCAGAAAAAGCTGATGAAGCCGTATCCTTCACTGGTATGGAATTAATTTATCCAGCCAGTGAATGGAAAAAACAGCCCCTTTTCAGGGCTACCATTCCCCAAGAAAGAGCTTTCTTTCGAATTTGTCAAGTTTATCTCAAAGACTTGCAGTCAAAGAAAAAAAGTCAAGCCCAGAATTATTTCATATTTTTTTAATTCAAACATTTGTACAATGAATCAAGTCAGGAACTGTGATAAACAATGGAATGAAAAAACATTGGAATGAAAAACAATATCTGTGCAAAAAAACAATTTAGCGTAAAACATTTCGTACAATATAACATTTTACAATGCAAATTCACAAATGCCCCGAGTTTTCCATTTTTCTTCATGTTCCGTAATAACTTTATGCAATTGGTCATTACCAAAATACATTTGATATTCACAGTCCATCTCTCCGAATTCGCGTATTCCTCTAAATGGAAAAACATGTTTTGTAACGCCTTTTGTTGAAAGAGATGAATATACACTTTCTTCTGTAACATCTCTATCAAATAAAATATATCCTTCCAAGGTATACACTATTTCCTCGGCGTTTTGAATAGATCCTCTTCTGTAGCGTAAGTAAAAGTTAAATAAAACTGATTTCATTTTCAGAACGTTCATAAAACTTTCTTCTGTTCTTCCTATGATAACAAAGCACCATCGACTTGTGAATCGGATTTGTTTACCGATAGTACCGTCTTTCCACCAACAATCTGCTAAATAAGCTTTGAGAATGAGATCTAAATCCGAATCGTCTATCATCATAGCAATAAAGTGCTGTATGCCATACAACTTGCAGGACGAATCTCCTTTTGCAAAACCTCTGTACAATTTATCTATCCAAAGTTTCACACAGTGGAATTTAATGTTAAGTTGCGTTTGTTCATCGAGCGTATGCTGTTGAACGAATTCTCCATAAATCTTTTCACGTAGTTCTATTGGTAAAGGGAGCATAATTTTTTCAGCGATATTTTGCGTCTTACTTGAACCGTTCAGTTCAAAACAATGTAAAATGGAATTATTTCCTCAGACTTTTATAACCATAGGGTACAGTGTCAGTATCATTTAAAATAACTCTCTTGGTGTATACAGAACGAAACGTTTTTGTTCGCGGTTCACTGGTGACCGTTCTATCTCTATGTCTTTTGATTCTACAATCATATTCAATTTTGATTTCTGTAGTGCGATTCAAAGCACATTTTGAATATGTATCGAAATTCACCACTTGACTTGTATTGTAATCCAAAGTAATCCCCTTTACTTTACATTTGCTTTTCACTTTTCCATCTTTTGTTTTCATTTTGTAAGCATAATTCTTTGGTCCTAGTCCTCTGAAATGAGTGATTTTACAATCAGGCTCTTCATCAGTCCATTTTCCTAGTCTACTGTTAATAATGGGTGGGTTCCATAATTCAGGATCATGAATATACATGCAGCTATCTGTATCGAAATACAAAACTCTATCTTTTAACTTTTCAAGAACACTGTACAATTCCAGCCTTGCATAAGCTGTTACGTAGGCTCCTACAATAACATTGGCTGTAGCGTGAATATCAATATGTTCCAACTTTGTTTCGTAGTTGACCAAGATGAATGGACAGTCATCTTCAAAGATTTCTACATGCTTCACAATGAAATTTGGATTGGTGACCAATTCAAAATATTTAGACGAATCGTTGATGTATTCCGTTTGGATCATTTTTTCACGCTGGGCTAATTTTCCCCAAAGACAATTCAACATAATCTTAGCAAAGGATCTTCTCCCAGGATTTTTTTTAATACAACTTGGATCAAGACGAATACCTTCTGCCTCCTCATATTCACGAATAAACTGTTCTTTTTCTGAGTCTGATTGACACCAACTGGGATATCCGCTAGCTTCTTGCTTAATTTTCAAGAAATTATCCACATAGCCTTTAAAGAACTGATTCGACACAGAATCGAAATGCCAAATTTCATATACTTGCAATAGCCTATATCCACAGTCAAGAGCTTTGAACAATTCAAAAGTAACCCAAGTTCCTACCAAAGCTCTCTCTTCTTTGTTATGCCTACAAATGTTCGAACTTTCTTCTGCACATTTCATACAGAGTGGAAACATCATTTTGTTGTTACAGTGAACTGGGAGAACGGGGTGAAACAAATCAGCTGGGGGTAAAACTTTGCATTTAATTAATCCTTCATACTGACGAATATTCTTCACGTCAATATTCTAAACAGACAAGATTTTTGGTTGACCTACAGGATAGAATTTGTGTTTGCAAACATAAGGGTACAGAGAACAAATATCGATGTACTTGATTTCCTTCTCTCCTTTTTCCTCAACATCATAGGCAATTTTTATTGCATTACATCTCCCTCCAGACAATCCCTCCCTTGGATCAATGGGATCCAAATACGGATATAGCTTTTCAATGAGTTTTTTGTACTCTTTATCCTTTTTCATCTTAGCATCGAATTCATATTCCCATATTAACTCTACGTTATACCCCATTTTTTTGATATCTCCTATACGTTCAAAAGTACGTTCGTACAATTCAGACATTGTTTTTCCATTGATGGGATTGATCTGTTTTCGATCTGTATAACATACAGGGCAGCCATGATATAAATCCCCAAGGAATTCATAACCAGTGTTTGACTGATGGTGAAATCCGTCTACACTGTATTTCTCGATTTGAAATTCACCACCATTTTTTGCGTGGCGAATATTGATTCCTTTTTCCTTAGCCACGCTCTGGACCCAGCATATCGCTTTCATGGAAAAGCGACGTCTGGATGAATCTTTACTTGAAATGATAGCTATTTGATTTTCAGGCAAATATTTGCTTCGCCAAACCTTGTTACATGCATCGGCAATGGTAATCGCCTCTAGAAATGGGCAAATACCACCCTGTTCAATAAACACTTTTCTGAATTCACCACATCCTCGTCTTAGGATATCAACATCTGATCTACAGTACATTTCCATCTCTTTTTGAAAATTGAATTCCTCACCCCTTTGAACTTTATCATTATACCAGACTATGAAATTTGACCTGGCCTCTTCAGACATTGAATCGGGTTTGTAATAAGACATGTCCAAGTAGGGACCAATGTAACCCCAGAATTCATCTGTATTTGCCCAGTGAGGGAAGTAACCTTTTTTCATTTCTTGAAGGCCAAATGTAGCTGGAAATTTTGCCAAACCGAAGTTCATGAAATTAAAACAATCGATCAAACGCAAACCATTCAGTTCTAACTTCATAATATTGTTTCCATTCATGATCAAATTTGGAAGTTTTAGTCCAACTTTGATAACATAGTCAAGAATAAACTGACCGTCATAGCCTTTGAAATTATGCGCAATAGCCGTGACTCCTTTATGATGTTCTGAAAAGAGCCAGTTGCAAAATTGACTCAAAGTTTCCTCACCTTGAAAAATAACTTCTCTTCCTTCTTCAAATTCACTGCATGTGGAACAATGAAAATCAAGTGGTTTATCGATACATTCATCACATGCCCTGTGTGCAATACAGTAATTCGGGATATGTACTACTGTGTCTTGTTTGCATTCAAAATCAAAGAAAATGAACAATGGTTTTTTGACTACAGAAGAACTCGTCTTGTCATCGGTGTTTGTCTTACTTTGGTAAGACTGAATATAACATCGATGAGAAAAGTCAACAATTTTCTTGCAGATATGGCACTTTTTCTTTCCATTGCAGATATGATTTTTCTTTCTGACTTGATATTGTTGACCACATTTTGAACAGAGTTTTACTAATTCACAAATGGATTTCTTTTCTTTACCTTGAACATTTCTATGATTTGCCAAACATGCAGCACTGAAAAATCGTCTATGACAGCCACTGCAAACATATTCTTTTGATTCTGATGGACATTTTCCTTTGCGATAACAGCCTTTACAGATATTTGAACATGCATGACTTTCCCGTGCCGAGTATCCCACGTCACAGAACTCACAATAAATTGCACAACAAAGAAATCCTGTGATGGATTTGATGTAATCATAGTGGTTTAGATGAAAGTACAAATGTATGATTTTACTCTCGTCTTTTACTTTTGGATGTTCAAATACTTTTTCCACTTTTGAATGCTGTTGGTGAACTTTAATGACATAGTCCTTTTCATACAAGAAAGATTGTATTTTTTTGTATTCTTCAATTCCTACAGGATGTGTTGACGAAACTCCAGTTTCATTCAACAATTTCTCAGCTTCAGTCTTTTGAAGTAATTTGTTTGAATTTCTGATGTAATTCCATCTTCTATTCCATGTTCCGGTATTTTCACGTTCACTGTAGCAAATGCCCACCACAACTGCTCTTGCAAAACATAGGTGATCATGATTGTTAATTTGAATAACCGATTGTTTCTTCCGAACAAAAACCTTTGAATCCAATTCTGATGATCTATATTTTCCGCTACCACTTGGAGGTGATGTATGCGTAATGTCAAATGTCATGAATCCATCGTTCAAGACGAAATCTGTATTCAATTGTAAAACTTTTTCAATTTCATTTAACATAGTTTCGCCTTTCAATTGTTCTGAAGGTAAAAAAGGAATATGAATCCCCATATTCAATGAAGGATGGTTAATACTAATTCTAATCATATCCGTCGGTTCAGCATTTAACTTTTGAATGATTTGATCGGTAACATCGTCAAATAATCCGATCAGTTGATGTGGTGGTAATTCTTCAAATTTCTTAAATGACGCCATCAACAGATGTGATTCTGTTCTAAATTTCCTCGATTTCTTTTTTCCCTTCTCCGTTAAGTCATACAGACTTTTCACGTCTAAAGTAGTGTTGCTACTTTCTTCTTTTCGGTCCTTAATCAATTTTACAGTTTTTTTTTTCTTTGGTGTATCATCTTCAATTTCACTTTTCATGATCGGTTTTTTCTTGGGTGAAGAAAAAACGTCTTTACTGTCACTTTTCACGATCATTTTTACAGGTTTTTTCGAGGAGATATCATCTTCACTGTCACTTTCCACGATCATTATTACAGGTTTTTTCTTAGGTGGAGAGAAATCGTCTTCACTGTCACTTTCTTCTTTTTTCATTTTTTTTTTTGGTTGTGAAAATGACTCATCGTCACTTTCACTGTCTGAATAGGGTACTATTCTTTTTCTTTTTGACATCGTTTATGTCTGATTGTAAGACAATGACACGGTAAGTCAGAAAACTTGACATTTTATAGAGCCTTTCAATCCAATAGTGTATAAATAAAGACGATCGCTACGAAATCTATATCATTCCTCTGATCAACTTCAGTCAATACAGCTGGCAAAACAGTATGAGCGAGTTTAATCTACAAAGTACATCACTGCTAGGAAAGATGATGTATCTCTATGTTAACCCATACACCCACAATTATGAGATCAGCAATGTTCCGTCAAAGTATCAAGTTCAACATATCGGGAATTACGTGGGATCATTTTTATCCCATCAACATTTAACAGAAAAAGATGTTTACCGTATTACCAGATACAGAGTTTTGGATCAAGCAACGATCGATAGACGACATGGGGTGGATGGAAAGAGAACAGATATTTGTTTTACATGCAACAAACCAGGATACTGGGCCAGAAAATGTCCAGAAACAGAAAAGCAGACAGAAACAGTCGTTTTTGTCTATGTGGATCCACGCAGTCATGATATCAGAATTTCACCAGTAATGGGAGTTTGTGGTGTATTTCAGAACATGAAATTCGTCGGTGTTCTAAAATCATTTTGCAACGAAAATAAATGGAAAACATTCACACCACAGGCTACAAGATCATCGGCTGAAAATCAGATCGAAAATATGCAGATCGACAACATGACTATCAGCGATACAGAGAACTGTAAAATAACAGAACAGATAGAGAAAAAAATATCTACAAACGATAATCTAAAAAAACAACCAACTTTGGAACTAAAAAACAACGAACTTTTATCAGAGGAGGTTCTTTCACCAAAAGAGGAGAAAAAGCAAAACAACGAAAAAAAGAGAAAGCGAGAAAAAAAGAAGTGTTTCTTTTGCAAATCAAAAAAACATGGGGATAATATCTGTCCAGATATGGTATTAAAAACAATGAAAGGGGAAGAAAACGGAAGAGTGAATGTGAATCGGACATTCCAAAGAAAAAAAGAAAAACACAGTGAAAAAAGTTTCAACACAATATTGTTTTAACAAAAAAAAGCTGGCTTGTTTAAATGTTTTCATTCCATTGTTTTTTCACAGTTCCTGTCTTGTTTCATTGTACAAATGTTTGAATAAAAACGTATAAAATAATTCTGGGCTTGACTTTTTTTGTTTGACTAAGTCTTTGAGAGAAAATTGACAATTCGAAAGAAAGCTCTTTCTTGGGGAATGGTAGCCCTGAAAAGGGCTGTTTTTCCATTCACTGGCTGGATAAATTAATTCCATACCAGTGAAGGATACAGCTTCGTCAGCTTCTTCTGCCATCCACGATGTTCAGTGGGTGGCATGAAATCCCTCAGGTCGGGGTAAATGTTCCCCATCTTGACCTTCGGGGTACGAGTGTAAAACTCGTACCCCCGCCTCTCGAAAAAAGCACACAGTGCTTTAAACTTTTCTCTCTTCTCCTCTTCTCTTCTATAGGCTTCTTCTTCTCTTTTCTTCTCCTCTAGCTTCTCCTCCATCTCTCTCTTTTTCTTCTCCTCAGTCTTTGTCTTCCCAAATAACCCACAGAAGAACTTGTTGGCTTTCATTGTGAAATGAAAATAATCCGCTAATAAAATAAAAGTTCGTTTTTATACGTTTGCAGGGGGATTGACCTACTTTGACATAGAATTAACGTTGTCCAATCGAATCATCCGTTATATCATTACATATTTTTGATTGGTCAATGTTAGCTCAACTGCATTTTTCTCTATGTAAACACTATTCTCAGTGATCCTAGTTAAAATACTTTGTAGTCACTATTTATAGCTCTGTAGACTATAAAAGACAATCGCAAAACACATTCAATCCTTCCATTTATCTCATTCGGCGCTCAACTGCTGTAGAGTTAACCCAAATCAGCACAATGTTTTGACTAACAATTTTACTCACATTGCTTAACTGGATAGAAGAAAGAGAATGCATTAGACGTATAAGGCGTGAAGTTGAACATCTGATCCAAGTAATAAATGCAATGGAAACTAGGAGGATAAAGAGAAGAGGTTAAAAAGTGAACCTGTACAAACAGCCCTTTTCAGGGCTACCCAACACCAAGAAAGATCTATCTTTCCTCAAATTTGTCAATTTCTCAATCAGTTACACTCAAAAAAAGCCTTCTAAATTTCACTTTTGTCTAGTTCGATTGAATGATTTCTACTTCATTCAAATAGATCTGTTCTAAAGAGAATTTCCACATATGTATGCATTAAGCTTTTTTTTTCTCAGAACTTTGCTCAGGGTGCTTTCTATCAGGTTCGCGCTCTTAATTCTAAGTCAAAGTAGGTCAATCCCTCTGCAAACGTATAAAAGCCGTCGAATTTTTTCCAATAATGAATCATTCGACACTCAGCTCTCGAGTAGTACGGATAAGCGTTAACGGAAAATGGAGCAAATGAATCATCGACTTATCGAGGCTCTCCGAGTCTTTCTGATTGGCGGTGATCAACTACTGATACTAAAGAACAGGATTGAGGAGAATAGAATACAACTAGAACGAATATCACGACCATACATAGATCTTAGTGAGAAATTAGTCGAACTAGTTCTAGAGACAACGCCTGACATTATCTTGGTTGATGTGGAATTCGGGAGGAGGATTACTTTTAATAATGGAACAATGACAATCACAAAAAGAGTCGGACCATGTCCAATCTGCCAGGCAAATTTTGGATGTTGTCATTAAAGCTGGAAAACATTCCAAGATGAGGAAGCAGAAAAAAACCCTTTTCAGGGCTACCATTCCCCAAGAAAGAGTGATCTTTCGAATTGTCAATTTCTCTAAGAGTTACACTCAAAAAAAGTCTAAGTCCAATACAGCCCCTAGTTTTCTCTTTCAAAATCACACTGTACTCCATACCAAAAAAAAAAGACTAAGTCCAACTCCTGTGCATAACACGATCTTCTCCTTCTTGCTTCTTTTTTACTCACACAAATAAAAAAGAAATATAATGAAGCTTCTGGTTGGTCAACGTTAAAGCAACGAACCTTCTAATTGGTTAAAAAACGTTAATTCTGAATCAAACCTAGACCTGACGAGAGGATTGACCTACTTTGACATAGAATTAACGTTGTCCAATCGATTCGTTCGTTATATCATTACACATTTTGATTGGTCAACGTTAATTCTGAGTCAAAGTAGGTCAATCCTCCGCCAGCGTATAAAAACCGGCAATATTTTGCTATACAGTTGAATGATGGAAGATCTCCGAAAGTCCGTTCGAAATTTAATGAGAGTGGCAGAGCCCCTCTCATTAAATCTAGAGAGGGTTAACAACCAACTGGAGAAGATAATGGGTGAGAAAGAAAGACCGCCACTACCCCTACTAGTAAACTACAATGTGGAGTTCGTCATCACAGCAACTGAGTAGGAAAAAGACGAAAATAGATGCCCACTCTTTGAAGAAAGATTGCTCTTTCTTGATGGTGGGGTAGCCCTGAAGCCGACACCACTACCGCCAGTCAACAACGAGAAGGTCGTCATCCCAGTGACTGAATGCTGGGATGATGATGATGAACCACCATTTTCTCTAAACTTTGATCTGGATGACCAACAGTTAAAGAGGCTGAACAGGCGGACAGCAAGCAGCTGTCCAGCCTGCAGAAAAGTTGGAGGTTGTGCCTAAAAACACAGCCTCTAAAAAACAGCCCTTTTCAGGGCTACCCAACACTACGAAAAGATCTTTCTTTTCAAATTTGTCAATTTCACTAAGAGATACACTCAAAAAAAAGCCTAAGTCCAATACAGCCCTAGTTTTCTCTTTCAAAATCACACTGTACTCCATACCAAAAAAAGACTAAGTCCAATACCAGACCTCTGATCTAAGACAGTGTGGGCATTAAAATCACACTGTATTCCATACCAAAAAAAGACTAAGTCCAATACCAGACCTCTGATCTAAGACAGTGTGGGCATTAAAATCACACTGTATTCCATACCAAAAAAAAAGACTAAGTCCAACTCCTGTGTATAACATGATCTTCTCCTTCTAGCTTCTTTTTACTTACACAAATAAAAAAGAAATATAACAAGCTTCTGGTTGGTCAACGTTAAAGCAACAAAGCTTCTGATTGGTCAGAAAAACGTTAATTGTGAATCAGTAGTAGCTCAATCCATCCTTGCAAGCTAAAGAAAAGTCAATACATTTTGGGATTAAAAGAATCACATCCTACCTCAGGTAGACAAACTAGTCAAAGAACCTCTCTGAGGGTAGGGAATCTGGAGATAACAGAAGGTCACGTGACGTCATGATTACCAGTCAGTACCCAGTTTACCTAGTCGTCAGAATTCAAAATGGCGGTCAGAATTACCCCTGGTCTCTGACCGGAACACAATGAAAAAAGTCAGAGTCCAACCACCCCTAACCTCTGCTTTGACGTGGTGTGGATTAAGAACAGACTGTATTCCGTACCAGAGCAATGAAAAAATGTCTACGGTCAGCCCAGCCACAAAAATGACAGAAAATGGTCGCACAACGACCGGTCGTAAAGGTCAGCATAGCCCTATTCTATGTCCTAAGCCCCAATAGAACATCGGTACCCGGTTTCCTATCCCGTCAGAATTCAAAATGGCGGACATTGGTCGCACAACGACCGCAAAAGTGGTCGTTGGTCGTAAAATTACCCGGTTGGCTTACCCTCGGGTAAGCAAACCGGGTACTAATCGCACTCAGGGTAAGGAAACTAGCGACTGCAGTCGCTAGGTTCCTTCCCCTTACTACTAGTATAAATTTCCTTCCGATTGCATGATCAGAAGCAGCGTAATTAATTTTCTCGCACACTGAAAAATACATGTACGAGCAAAAATGGAAATTCGGAATTTGATGAAATATTTATTGCCACTCGCAGATACTCACTCAATTTGTACATTGGTAAGACGAGAGGCAAGAACGCTCCTTGAAATAACCAAAGAGTCGTGTGTAACGCTTTTGCAATTCGGCAATATTCTTTCGGCGTGGCTGAGTACACTGGCTTTTGACCTACTTATGTACTTCTTAGTATTGATACACTCGGATGAATAAATAGTAACTTGTGATTGGTCAAAACTGTGGACAAGTTTATTCGACGGGGCCCTGCAGGCCTGACGTTTGACCTACATATGTACTCGGATGAATAAATAGTAACTTGAAATTGGTAAAAAAATGTGGACATATTTATTCGACGGGGCCCTGCAGGCCTAAGTGCGGCACATTCGTGACGTCAGTATACGAGCAATACTAGTAATGCTATCGCTAATCGGTTATCCAGGGCGCTTTATTCACACCATGACAAATTGATATAAAAGGTGACAATCGTTTTCTTGTACTGATTCGTAGTTTCAGTTTCACTTTATTTAGCATGAAATTACCAAGAGAGAGAGACAGAGACAGAGAGACAGACAGAGAGAGAGACAGAGAGACAGATAGAGATGACAGCGTGTAAATACAAACAACATTTGCACATACGTAGAGAAAACATATGAAGTATAATCATTATACCTTAGTTATGATCTGACAAAAGGGGGTTGAATGAATGTCCGCGATACGCTATACCGAGTCAGTCATTACATAATCATTTTCCCATAAAATTCATTCAGCCATCTGAATTATATTAAAGTAAAATGGTCCTTCGGCATGTAGAAAATAGATTAAAGGCAAAAAGTTTTGTCACAGGTCAGCCTGCGCGGACTGCACAGGCTGACCTGGGTCGACACTTTTTGCAGATGCATTAAACCCCCTTTTCACAGAGCATGGCTCATATCTGATTAAGTATTTGAAAATTAGCATTTTTCTTCGTTCGAAATACCCTGCGTACCACAGTAAATGTTCGCTTTGTTTGTATTAGTTTGTATTGGAGTTAAACGGCATTTAAAAAAAAAAAAACAGCATATGTCATACCATGGCTGTCAGTGCACCTACGCTGGCTTTCTTACACTAGTACTGACACAACTTTCTTTCAAAGCCACTGACTACTCTGTCACATGCATTAGAGACGAGAGGCGAAGAATAGCCAGAAATAAAAGTTACTTCAACCGGGTATCAAACCCGCGACCACCAGGTCACGAATAGATGCAGTAACCACAAAACTATCCGATCGGGCCTGTAAGTATTCGGCGTAAATCTAAAAGCAAAAAAGCACACACATAACTATGTTACGAGAGTTATTTGTGTTGTTGCAGAAATTTAATCTAATTCAATATTTCCATGCACATAATCTCATGCTTTAAGACACAAAAATATTTTAATATTGGGAAAAACTGCATGTTTTGACAAGATATGAACACCATCCGTCAATCTTCAAATCTAAAAGCTGTGTCTGATTAAATCAAGAGTGGCATTTGAAATGTTATTTTCCTACATATTCATTTATACACGATAAACATTGAAGGAAGCAAGATTGAGACAATTTTTTATCAATCTGTTGTATGGTGTTTAACGCCGTTTTCAACATTAATTCAGTAATATCGCGGCGGCCAGTGCACCTATCCATGCTTTCCTGGAGTCTCCTTTACCAGTACTCCGCACAATTTTCTTTCCAAGCCACTGGCTGCTTTCCCACATGACCATCGGCAAAACGATGTTCAGCGGTGGGAGAGGAATGAATCCTGTCGCAATGACTATCATCAATCCTCGGAAAGAAATTGGCCGAGTCAGGGATCGAACCCACGACCCACTGTTCTCAAGTCCTGCGCGCTACCGACTGAGCTACCGGGGCTCGGCTTTGATCGATCTGCGGGCGGATGGATGGATGGATGAATGCGGATGGATGAATGGATGCGGATGAATGCGGATGGATGGATGGATGGATGGATGGATTGATCGATAATGAATAAATCAACAGATTCGTTAATGAATAGATCGATAGATTCGCGAATTTGAATTATTAAATAATCGATTGATTGATTGATTGATTGATGGATAGACAGATAGAAAGTTGGATGGTTAACTGGATAGATGGATAAATATGTACGTATGGATGTACGTATGGATGGATGGATGGATTCATTCAATCCTATAGGGGAAAAAAAAACTCTTGGCTGAGATATTGAGCCCAGCAGATTCCCAAATGCGCGCCAAAGCTTCTTTTCGGCTGACCAAAGAAATCAATTTTTTAGATGCGGTGCTTCAGGTCAAAATATACATGTGAGCCATGCTCTGGCAAAAAGGGGGCTTAATGCATCTTCGTAATCTATGGCACCAAGCAAGCCATCACATACTTATGGATCTATAATATCTGCTTTTTTTTTAACAACCAGCTTAATTATGAGGTATAGACTGGTCCTTGGACATACAAAAAATTGGCCAATAGTGAAAAGTTTCGGCAGAGGTCAGCCTGCGCGGACTGCGCAGGCTGACTTGAGTCGATACTTTTTGCAGATGCATTAAGCTCCCGTTTCACAGAGCATGGCTTATGTTTAAATGTAAAAGTACAGAAAAGCTGAAACTTTTTCTGTGTTACCACTTTGTTTGTCAAGATTAAGCATTTCCTACATACATCTAAATCTGCATTTTAAAGAAAAAAGTAGCGACCCAATCTAATCAAGCGTTATTTTCAAATAAACATGGTCCGTCTTCACCAACCATTCTAGATCGTATACACAGCCTAATTCTCGATAACATAATTTCTGATTGGCTAAACCATTTGGTTGAGCAAATCAGAAAATGCGTCACTTTTAAATTCTGAAATATGTGGTTAAGCGAATCAGAAAATGCGTTACTTTCAAATTCTGGGGGGAAAAAATGGTGAACACGGCCCCTGACGAATTCAACTAACTTTGGTTTCAAAGGTAATTTTGGGGGAAAAATATGTCCTTATCGGACAGTGTAGATCAAAGATCAGACTGCACGTTCTGTGCCGTCTGATCTTGGTCTAAACTGTTCGCAAAAAGTCAGTGGGTCGCGCTTAGCAGGCTAAATGTTAAATGAAAAATATCCTAGATTTCCACAAGAGCGCGTGAATGATGAAAGGTTTACCGAAAATGCGATGTGGTCAATACAGCCATAAATCTGGAATGGTTCTATACTCAATGTGGTTTTTAACCTCTAGATAAAACAGACGAAATCGCCAACCGGTGACCAGAGTAAATTAAAGTTTATATTAAAACATTTCCCAAAAGACGCCAAAAAAAAAAGCCTAAAATAACAAGCGATTTCGTTAGAATGATAGTTACACGACCACGTAACTCAAAATCGCTCCCAGTCGGCCATTTTGCATCGAATCAAAAAGAAAAAAAAAAAAGTATAGCGGTGGAATAGGTTATTGTACACATGTATAAAGTTTCACGAAATTCCGTTCAATGGTATTAGAGATATTGTCCCGGACACACGGACGGACATTTTAACAATTCGAGTTTATGTGGCTTTTCCTTTGATCTTTATGTAGAATTTTACCACATAAAACGGCCCGGTTTATGTGGTTTTGTTCTATATTTCATATAAATTATGGACGGATTGAAGCTCATAAACACCAGGAAGTTGGCCCGGGCGGACGGACGGGCGGACGGACGGGCGGACGGACGGGCGGAAGGACGGAAGGACGGACGGACGGAAGGACAATGCTAAAACTATACCCCTCCGCCTTCGGCGGGGGATAAAAAGCCGCCAGCTCAGTGAGACTACTGGGATATTTACCCATGACTGAATGCGACTTTAATTTTTTTACGTCCATCCATGCGACAACTCGCGATAACATGCGGAAAACATGGCAAATCGGTCGTCACAAGCTATAATTGAAACTTTTACTGCTATGTTTTCCGTATAAGAAATAATTTCCTTTCCATCAAATGTATCTCTTGAGTCACAGACGCACGTTTCAAATAAGCGATGTGTCAGCCTGCGCGTACTTTACAGGCTGACCCGGTTCGTGACTCTTTGCAGATGCATTAATAGCCCTTTTTCAAAGAGAATGGCTCGTTTTTTTTTGTTTTTTTTTCAATAGAATCCGTGCTTTGCCGACTTTGGGAATTGACACTCTGGAAAAACATTGAGGGAAACGGAGGAAATGCTGGTAACCAGCATTTCCTCCCTTTCCAACAATGTTTCCGCTTTTTTAACGACAAATTCTTTTAGTTGAGTCGCATCTACTTTGTTGTCTGCTAAAGAGTCTAATATGGCCGAATCTCTAATTTTATCGCCTGGTAGAGTTACTACAGCCCGTATGTTGATGCGTTAAGGTGCAAATAATTCAATTGTTAAACAGATAATGTCTCTAACTGTTTCCAGATCGCAGACATATAACATTATATAATTACATTTTCTTTGTCTGCCTGCACTCAGGAACAAATGCATACTATACATGAATCTGAAGCAATCAGAAATAAACCGACTTCCTTGGTTACTGTTGCTACCCACTCCATGCTACCGCAGTAGTTTTGGCAACAGACAAGTTCGCTGAATTGGACTTTAAAAGTAAATTTATTGTATATCTACAATTGTGGCAAGATCTTAACAAGTGTTTATTGTTTTGAACCGTGACGTGACTTTTTTTCACAGCCAATATCAGACCTCGACTTGTTCATCATTTAGTTCTTTCATTTCTAAGCAATTAAAATAACATATTAAGCAAAGTTAGTTTCTACCTTTAAGGACTGCGATTTTTGTATTGGCTATGGCCATTGTTTTATGTTGTGATACACTGGAGGTAATGGGTGGTCGAGTGGATTAGCGCGGCAGTTTGGTTTGCAATGAAGCATACACCGTAACAATTTGAAAAAATTGAGACAAAGAGAGAGAGAGACGGAGAGAGAGAGAGAGAGAGACAGAGACAGACAGACAGAATACCACAACACAAACTGTACTCTTCAAAAAATTAGGGGAAAAACTGAAAAAAAAAAAAAACTGCCATCAATTGTCTCAATAATTTCTATAGAAATTAAATACACCAAAAATCAACTTTTCGCAAAAAGAAAAGGAACAAAGCTTTAAAATAGATAAATCATAAAACCATCTTATTGACTTTAGCGGTTCTCGTCTCTAAGGGCAGCAATATTTAATCTATTCCAGTGCATTTTCGTGTTGTTTTATCGACGGACGGGAATTATCCTGGCCGGAAAGCCCATCAATCTCATCAGATAGAACGCACACTGCGCACAGATGCTTCAAATTTAATTTCCTTTTACAGATCGTCTATCATAGCATTATTTCCTCCACGAATTTTTCAACCAGGTCCGTTTTCCTAGTCAAAATTATAGTTAAAAAAACCTCTGTGAGTTTCAGTGATTTATATTAACAGCTGTCCACGGAGATCGAGTTTATATACTTGGCGCTGAAATAGTAACCTGTGAATGTTTTCATTGCTATTTGCCACATAGGATGTTTTTTGTTAACGTCATAGATCAAAATCATACTGCAAAGAAAGTCCAATCTGATCGTGGATCTGTACCGTCCGCTTGTTTCGCCAAACTTGTAGGTTTGAAATCGTTCCAGTTAATCATATTTTCAGCTTTCCAAAGAGATCGGGGCTATATAAGAGTATTTGGTGCTGAAAGAGTTACATGCAAATGTTTTCATTGCTATTTGCAACATAGCATGCTTTTTGTTCAAGGCGTATATCAAGATCAGACTGGACAAAACGTGCAATCTGGTTTTGGATAAATGATTCTACGTCCTGTCCTGGTATATGGCCTGCAACACGCGAAAAGGGATATTGGGACATTTGCGTAAAGTGTCGTCCCGGATCAGCCTGCGCAGTTTCCGTTTTTATGTAATTTTCTGTTTTGCGCTACTCTACTGTAGCACAAAATCTAATGTAGTCGTAAAGTGCCGTCTCGGATTAGCCTGCGCGGACTGTGCAGGCTGATCCGAGACGACACTTTACGCGAATGTCCGAATGACCCTTTTTGCGTGTTGCAAGCCATATAAGGGTAATGCGCAGAGCTTGTGACCCACTGGTTTTCAGTTCGAGTCCTTACTTGGCCAATACTGCGAGTTGAAAACCAAAGGAATACAAGCCCCTCAAAATTACCGATGTACATGTATATAAAGAATGCTTACAGTAACAATAAAGGCCAAAAGTAAAGAAAGCGGGTGTTTAAATGCATTTGAATTTATATCATACCATTTAAAATTATGGAAATTATTGTGAAGATGACAATCTGTCATTGTACGGTCGGTCCAAGTGTTAGTAACTGACAGAGAAATTAATTTCAAAACTAGATTAAAACCTGCCGGGTAGCTGTGTTTTTTGTTTACTTTTTGCCTGATTGTAAAAATCTTTTTTCTGCCATCGACTAACATATGGCCTGACCACACGATAACAGACTGTCATCTCCACAATATTTTCCATACTTTTAAATGGTATGATTTAAATTTAAATGTATTATGACACCTGCTTTGATATTTTGGCCTTTACTGGGCCTTTAATCCAGACAAACTAAATGAAAACACTTTTTTTTTCAGCTTTTCTGTACTTTAAGTTTTGCCATTATAATCGGTGATACTTTGTGAAAAGGGGGCTTAATGCGTCTATTTGTAAATCATTCACGTGTTTTCGTCTTTAATCAACTCGGTTCCTGTGTAAATTTCAATCTATAACAAAAATTCCTCTCATTTGCAGAGGAATGATATAATTATCATCCGTTGACAAAAAGTTAAAGCCATTCATTTGGCGGAGAAAACGTTAACAGATTTAACTGTTTTCCCCCTGTTGGAATCCCTCCGGTGTGTCCTGTAATGCTTTAGTTACATAAAAACACAGCAAAAAGACATTTATCGGTAAAATCGTGTGGCTTTTCCAGAGCCAAGTAAACTCATTTTCTGGATCTACTTCTTACTATGTTGGAACAGGACAAATGAGCCCGCCCGGGTAGCTTAGTGGTTAGCATATCGGACTCATGACCTTGTGGTTGTGAGTTCGATACCCGGTTGAGGCAAACTTTCTCTCCGGCGATTTTTCGCCTCTCAACTCTGATGCATGTCAGTGACTTGGAAAGAAAGTTGTGTCAGTACTGGTGTGAGAAAGCCAGGAAACACATGCGTAGGTGCACTGACTGCCGTGATATCACCTAAGCTGTTAAAACGGCGTTAAACTCCAATTCAATCATTCAATCAATAAAACAGAGCAAATGGTCTCGCTGTTATTTTGATACACGTTCAAGACACACCACAGTACTATCGTTTGTGCTACATCTTATAAGGTGTAAATGTTGTTACGGAAGACCACTCCTTTATGCATGGCTTCATCCCGGTTTAAATACAACACCTAACAACTGTGTTAGGAAGAATTCTCTTTTGCTCAGTGGTTATGGTGTTGGCCTTTCGTCCGGGCGTTCTAGGTTCGAATTCTGCCCGGTCCCTGTATTTCTGCTATGCATTTGTTCATTTGTTTCTTTGTTACGGACTTTGTTCGTAAGATGGGGGCTCGTCCGGGATTGATCATCTTATCATTTTGGATCTCTGGCTCAGTGATTATGGTGTTGGCCTTTCGTCCGGGCGTTCTAGGTTCGAATCCTGCCCGGTCCCTGTATTTCTGCTATGCATTTGTTTATTTGTTTCTTTGTTACGGACTTTGTTCGTAAGAATGTGTACAAATGCTTTAAAATCCGACTCGTCTAAAATCTCGTCGATTATTAAAGAGTTAACCTTTTACCACACAATCTCCACTACTAACGAACCTTAAAAAGGCATTTGAAAACATTGTGGGCAAAGGAGAAAATGCTGGTAACCAGCATTTTCTCATTTTCCCGCAATGTTTTCGACCTTTCCAAATGCAAATATCATTTAAGTTATTTTTTATATCAATATGTTCTCTGCATTTTTTTTTTTTTTTTTTTTTAATTTTGATTATTTTAAAATTTTGTCGTTTGGTAAAGAGTTAAGGACCGATGAGTTATGATACCAGCCATACAAATTGATCCCGCAAATTTATCTTGTTGACAGTGTCTGGCAAGGTACGTGCTTTGCATCTTAAACTTGTCGAGCTTAAAGGCTGATAGAAAATAGTTCATATGGACCTTTGTAGGCTCTTGTGTCAACTCAAACTCCTTTTCACGCTAACAGCATATATACCTAGAGGTCTCGGGTTCGACTCCGGCGCTTGGTTTTTGTGGGTGTGTCCTTGGACAAGAGACTTAAGAGAATCTTGTATTGTTCTGATGAAACCCAGCCCACGTGAATAAGCGAGCTGCCACACTGATATAATTGAAATAATGTTACAGTCAATCAATCAATCCAGCAAGCAAGCAATCAACCAATCAATCTAGCAACCAATCTTTCAATCGACCAATCTAGTAAAAAATCAACCATGCAATCGATCCAGTAATCAGTCACAAATTAATGAAGAAATCAATCCAGAAATCAATCCAGCAATCAATCAAGTTTCTTTGATTTTCTTCACCAGGAAAAACGAATTAGTGTATTCTAAATAATGTTTGATTCCGTTGATTGTTTCAAGTCGGTAATAAAGGGTAAGAAATAACTGCCAGTCGGAAAAAAAAATCCTTAATACATCTGTGATATTTCAATCCCATAGCCGACAGTAAACAAAACACATACAAACTCTCTTGTCACGTATTTCTATAAGGCAATGGATAAATATTTTTCCTGCCTCAAAGAAGACAGAAAGCAAAGACATGCCCTAAAGAGTCCTGTCATGCTTTGTGAAAAGAGGGTTTAATGCATTTGCAAAAAGTATCGACCCATGTCAGCCTGCGCAGTTCGCGCAGGCTGACACGAGTCGAAACTTTTTGCTATTTGTAAATTTTCTGCTTGTATAAGGAACGGTCTACCCCATGAGCCCGTCGGTTGTTAGACAAAATGTTTTTTTTTTTATTACGCACACACAATAAACTGACAAAACCTCCATTTCTTATTGAATTCAATTTTATCAGCAATACTCTGTGAAAAGGTCTCTTTGCCAGAGCACGGCTTATTTTTTTTTTTGCCTCTTCATTTTATTTCGAACAGCTTTCATGAAACCGATGAAAATCCATATAACTGAGTTTGTTTTCGATAATGGCACCCTCATTGCCTAACGTATCCAACTCTGGCGATCGCCCTCGTGGTTTATTTTACCTCATAACTAACAATCGTGGTTTATTAAACGATAAACCACGATAGAAAGAAGATTACTGGTATTTCTTAAATGTATGCCGGGCAAAAGGGTCTCTGGCCACAAGTTCCCACATCTTACATTGGGTCATTCTCTTTAAACAATTTACAAACAGTGAGTCTTCCATGTTTCTAAAGCTAGAACACGTGTGTATTCCTGATCTTTCCTCGTAAAAAGAAAAAAAGAAGTCACTTATGTTCCAGCTATGAAATAAATTCTTTCAAGTTTTCATAACTGAGAATTTTTATGTTAAAGGATGGAAAGTGGTAGACTACTTTGTTGTCAGTCGGAGAAATGGAGGAAAGTGATGGGAAACAAGATTAGTAAAACAAGTTAAGGATACAGCATCGTAATGGGATTCGCGTAACATCGCCTTTCATCGCCAAAATCGAACGGATTCAGGTAAGACTCGGGTAATCCGTAATCGATGCAGGGAACCAGCGTCTATCGGCTGATTGATTACGGATAACCCGAGTCTTAGCCGAATCCGTACGTCTTTTCGGCGATGAAAGGCGATGTTACACGAATCCCATTAGGGTGCCCTATCCTTAAAGGCTACAAGACGTTTATGTAAAGCTCTCAGTAGCTCTATTGTAGGATTGCACAGCGAGAATAAATAGTGGCATTATCATCTAGTCTGAGATTTTCGGATCCAAAAAGTAATAAATCTTCGTTTAACTCTTTACATCATAACAAAAATGTAAACTTGTCCAAATTAAAAACTTTGCAGAAGACAATGTAAACGAAGCTCAAATAATGGATTCTGTCTTTGATAGGGTGGAAAACATTGTGGAAAAGGGAGAAAATGCTGGTTACTAGCATTTTCTCCTTTTCCCACAATGTTTTCAAAAGGCTTCAGGGTCGTTAAAAGTCGGTATTGTGTGGTAAAGGTTTAAAGAATGAAAGCGGCGAATTTCATTAAAAAGTTTCGTTTTTTATCAAATCCAGTGTACCTAAGACCGAGTTAAACGCCGTAACAGCTACGACAACTTAAAGGTCACTGATCTAGCCTTCGGCCATTAGAGCTAAAAGTGGTTGCAGAAAAGAAATTAAACTTGTTTAATGTCATTTTCCCGAAAAGTACAAAGAGTTAATCAATTGCTGCCAGACAGAAGATACCTCAATTTCATTTATTAAAAAAAAAAATGTTGGTGTTGCTAATTTGTGTGTTTCTTTTTTTCGTAAAAATTTAATATTTTCAATGATTTTATCCAGGTAATATTACTCAGCTATATCACCATTCTGTCACTCGTGTAACCAAACCGTAACCGGATGACAAAAGTTTTACGCCGCTTTCAATAATATTTCAGTTATATCATGGCGACATCTCACATATTCTTGTATTTTCTGGGTTTCACGAGTACTAGTCTTGTCCAAATTGAAGTATTTGAGGATTTCAAATTAATCAGTTGTAGCTCAAACGATGATTTATGTCGGTGATAAGGTAGAAAACATTGTGGGAAAAGGAGAAAATGCTGGTTACCAGCATTTTCTCCTTTTCCCACAATGTTTTCAAAAGCCTTTTTCCTCATGGTCGTTAAAATTCGGGATTGTGTAAAGGCTAAAAAGTTGTTTCGTATGTGTGTCTGTATCGGGGCCAGTGGCCTAAATACTTATGAAAAAATATAAATCGAGCAGAAAAAGATTAAACATTTGTGCCCCAAGAGGCAAGCAACAGAGTCTGGCAACGTTACTTGATAAATTTATGATGTACGACGCAGACAAAGATAAAGTGCTGACAATTCCAGTAAACACCAATATTTCCTTTAGGGATATACATGTCATTATGGTGTTTGGATATAGAACTCAGCTAATTTAGCACGATAGTAGAGTCTCAAATGTTTTTTTTTTTTTTGCAAAAACATAGACCATACCTTAACACGTCCCTCCTAACCGAAGTTCAAATCAACAAGCAATTTCGTTGAAATGATATCCCCCGCCGAAAAATTTACTTGACCGCGTTAACTTAAAATCGCTCCCAGTCGGCCTTTTTTCATCGAATAAAAAAAAAAATAACACACATATAAAGTTTCACGAAATTCCGTCTAATGGTATTAGAGATATTCGCCTGGACGGACGGACGGGCACACGGACGGACGGACAGACAACGCTAAAACTATATCCCTCCGCCTTCGGTGGGGGATAACAAAAACGTAGTCATCTTTTCTAAATAAGCCGTGTTCTGGCAAAGTTAGGTATTATGCATCTTCGTGATACATCATACCAAACAAGTCGTTACATCATCATGGATCCATAAATTCTATTTTGTCTAACAACCGACTAAATTCTGACGTAAAGTGGTCCTTGGACATGCAGAAAATTGATCAATAGCAAAAAGTTTCGACCAGGTCAGCCTTTGCTGACTGCGCATGCTGACCTGAATCAATACTTATAAGTACTTTTTGCAGATGCATTTAACCTCTTTTTCACAGAGCATGGCTCATCGAGTATTGCTGAATTAAATCCAAGAATTATGCATAAGTACGTGTACTGGTCGCAATTTATTTAAGGTAAAAAATGTTGAAACAGACGTTAAACAGAAAACGTTGTAATTAATCCTTTACCAAACGAGAAAATTTCAGACCAAATGAAACTGAAAACATTTGCAGACGACAAATTAAAAGTATCCTTAAAGAAGATTTCTGTACATGTATATCTCTATACCATTGTTTGGTCTAGGCTCCGATTACTGATTTTACAGCCATCCGAAGCTGTCGTACAGTATTGTTGTGGATTCCTCTCAAATCTTGCTTTAGACAGAGAAACAGTGCAAAATCAAACGGTAGTGTTTGTCCATTACACTGTTAACCCGTCTGTAAATCTTCGGTGAATCAGCAATCGGCGCCTATCCTAAATAATGGCTTAGAGACATACTCTTACAGTGGGTTACAAGGCACAAGAAATATGTGGATGCTGGTTTGGGGTACTTTGAGAAACTTTAATTTGACCTTGCACTCAACTATACTTAAACGTCGTCAAACTGCTCCGTGTTGAGTTAAAATTGTATGTTCATATGCTTTTAGTGATCATTTAGCACGTACTATTTTAATGAAAGTTTCCAAACATATTCATCAAATGTGCTTTTTATTATTTCAAAACTCTTGATCTTATCAGACGTGCTAATTTCCTGTTATTACAGCAGTCTCAAGACTTTCAGGACAACCCTCGTATTTTGCAATATTTTGCTTCGTTCTCTTTGTCTGAGAAATTACAAAAACTGCTAGCATAGCATATTATCTAACTAAAACTTGTATGAAATTGAGAGTATAGAAATCATGAACAAAATTAAATGAAAATTTGATCCCAAATTTAAATTTCCTCAAGCAAATAGTGATGTCGCAAATTTTATGATTTTGACATTTTGGACAGCGTGATTAGTTCCTAAACTATCATCGAATTGATTATTGTTTGCGTTCAAAGATTCTCCCAGTCAATAGGAGGTATTTAACTCTTATTCTACTAAGTAAGTGAAATGAAATTTTTGAGCCGATATTTAAACACCAAAATTTTGCTATTTCAAAGTTATTTTTGTGGGGACAATAATTGTGTCATTATCGGACAGTGTAGATCAAATATCAGACTGCACGTTCTGTGCAGTCTGATCTTGATCTATACTGTCCGCAAAAGGTCAGTGCCTTGCGCTTAGCAGCCCAAGGATTAAACTCGTGTAAGTCTGTGTAATTGAGAAAATTTCCAATATCGTGTTGTACGCGGGATTTATGATATCGAGTTACATATTACTGGATATGCGGACGGTGTAGATCAAGATCAGACTGCACAGAATGTGCAGTCTAATTTTAGATCTACACCGTCCGCTACCTGTTGCTAAACTATGACTAAAATTGTCTCCATCTGCTGTAGAACTACTTTTTTTGTCCATGAAATTCAAAATCGACTAAGTTAGCTGTCAGAGTTTATTACGTAGACTGTTTAATGAATCACCTGATAAGTTTGATGGAACAGAATATTATTGTTGTTTTCTTCTTTTTGTTGCTACCGGTTATATTCACGTTTTTGTTTCCTTTACTACATAAACCCTTGAAGCAACTTTGAAACAGACGACTTTTAAAACATTTTTTTTTTCAAACGTCAGTTCTATCAATATGAATAAGGGTTAAAAACGCGGATACATGTGAAAGCATCTTCGAAACCCTTGTTTCCTACCTCTCTCTCTGTGTCTCTGTCTCTCTGTCTCTGTCTGTCTGTCTCTCAAATCTTGACGTAACTGGTATAAAATAAGTTTGTAACAAGCTGAAGCCACTCGACTACCTACATATAATCAGTAATTTATAATACCCAGTAATATGTCTCAGAAATGAATGAATAAATGAATGCAAAACAAGGCTGTTACAATCAAAGATCCATTAACGGAAATATAACAAGGACAAATAGTAATTCCATGATACACGAATGATATTAGATTGGAAGGAGAAATCTCTGTATTTATAATATTGCAAGTTGAATGTCCTGCTCGTAGGCATTATCTCCCGCTAGATGGCATTCTACAAATACACATCTATCTAATTTGGGCATTCTGGGTACAGAATCGGACTACTTTTAAAAACGACAACCGTTACTTTGAATTTCAAAATGAAATAAACGTTTACTCATTTAAACGCTACCTGATGCGATTCATTCAGCTATGATCGGCTAGCATGTAACCTATGCACCAACCATTTATTAAAACAGCCCCTACATGCTTGGGTAATAGGCTAATAGCTTCGGTATGAGCCCTACTTTTCCCAGGTATACGGGGATTGGTGATGCGTCATAGCAGACAGGTCGAATCTTCGAAGAATATGACATGCGCAGACAACGTCGCGTAGGAATTTTCATGGCAGTGCATTTACCACCTGTTATCGGTCTTCGTATCAACCAATCGCACAAATAAAAGGAGATACCACGGGTACCAATTGACAACTACCAGGGCCTTCATTCCGCCAGTTTTTCTTTACAACATCCTCGGTACAATTCTCGAGATTTTTTTTTTAATTTCAAAGTAACGCAGGCAGTTATATCAAGGCATCAGCAACTATCCATGCTTTCCTGTAGTCCCTTCTACCAGTGCTCCGCACAATGTTTTTTCCCAAGCCACTGGCTGCTTTCTCATATAAACATCGCTGAAACAATGATCAGCGGTGAGTGGACTACTATCAGTGATGACACAAACGTTCCCAAGAAGACAATAAGTAATACATGTTGCAGATACAGGCCTTGTTTCGACCAGGATATCTCTCATACGTCAGCCAGTGTAGATCTAAGATCAGAATGCAAAGTTTGTGCATTCTGATCTTGATCTACACTGTCCTCAGAAAGCCTCAAATATCCCATAACCTGCTGATGCCAAAAAGCCTTTAAAACGCAGGGTTTTTGGCCTTTATTGTCATCTATAAAAATACAGGATCATTCATTAATCTGCTCAGTAAGTGAAATGAAACTTCCAAGCAGATAGTAAAAGTCCAAATTTTGCTATTTCAATGGTATCTTTCAGGTAAAAAAATCTCCTTATTGGACAGTGTGGATCCAGGATCAGACTGCACGTTCTGTGCGGTCTGATCTTGATCTACACTGTCCGCAAATGGTCTTTGAGTCGCGCTTAGTAGCCTACGGATTAATATGGGGTGGTACACTTCCTGCGTATGAAGGTTACTCACCTTTATTGAAGTAATTGTTAAAAGCAGACTCTAAGCGTTTTCTCTGAACAGCATAAAATCTCAAGACATCCTGAAAATACAGAGCTCCTAACAATTATCACATAATTGTGCAAGTCCAATACGGCAAAGTTTAATACTTTAATTCCAGTTTCAAAGTATTTTAAGTCGACACATTAAATATAAATCAAATCACTTGATTTGTCTTTGATGGGGTACAAAATATCATTGGAAAAAGAGGAACACTAGTTTCCAGCATTTTCCCCTTTCCCCACAGTGTTTTCAAAAGCCGACATTCGTCAAGACCGCTGATTGATTGATTGATTGATTGGTGTTTTACTCCCCTTTCAACATTATTTCAGTCATATATCGGCGACAGCTCTTATATTCATGCATTTCCTGGGTTTCACCAGTACAAGGCTAGGGCTCTGAAGCATCTTTCCATAGAGTACTCCCACAAAAAAACCAGTGAAACCAGTGAGGCTCAAATTCGGGACCTCAAGGTCACGAGCAGGATCGCTAAAACATGGGGTTGTTGGGTGAAAGGTTGAAACAATAGCGAAAGAAATTAAAGCCAAATAAATGTTGCATATGCGACACAAAAGAATTCGTCACACGTCTATTATAATCAGAATAAACAATTTTCATGTTATTATTCTGATTTATGAATATTCATAAGATCTTTGCATTTGCATAAGCCCATTACAACAGACGCCCATAGAATCTAGATGCACAAAAATTGTGCACATCTGGCATTGGGAAGAAATACCTGATGAAACTACGATAGGAACAATTCTCTGTGAAAAGAGTGTTTAACGCATCTGCAAAGAGTTTCGACCCAGGTCAGCCTGCGCAGTCCACGCAGGCTGACATGGGTCGAAACTTTTTGCTATCTTTTAATTTTCTGCATGTCCAAGGACCATTCTACCTCAAGATTCAGACCGTTGATAGACAAAATGGATTTTATGGATCCATAACAATGAGATGACTTACTTGTTATAATACATCAAGGAAATGCATTAAACCCCCTTATGCCAGAACGCAGCTGAATTATATATCATCTGAAAAAACGTGGAAAGCAACCGAAGGATGCTATCAAGAGCAGGTCCTATTTTATCCCCGCCCCCACAGTGATCTTGACCTTGGAGTCTGGCGTCTGAAGCTTTTCTGCTCCGCACATCGTCTTATCCAGACGCATATATATATGAGTCATGCTTCGGCAAAAGGGCGCTTAATGCATCTCCGTGGTCCATGGTACAAAGTGAGCCATCACACACTTATGCATCAATAATATCTGCTTTTTTTTTTTTTTTTAAACAACCGACTCAATCATGAAGTAGACTGGTCCTTGGACATACAAATAAAACTCCGTTCTGCACGGCGTCTTATCAAGGTGCACACAAGTGTAAAATATTTTCAAAATCAGACAAGGACTTCAAGACATATAGAATGCTATTAGAGGAACGGATTGGCAGACGGACTACCAGAGAATACTTCGGAGATTATAAAAAGGCACAATTTGCTTCATTCGAGAAAATGATCTATTTTCCTATAATATATTTACATATTAATGCGATGGTACATATATCTGAAACTCCAACGCAGTTCTCTTACCCTGCTAAATAACTTTTAAGCCGATAGTAAAAACTCAAATTTTGCTATTTCAAAACGGTATTTTTTGGGGGAAAAATATGTCCTTATCGGACAGTGTAGATCCAAGATGAGACCGCACGTTCTGTCCGCAAAAGGTCAGTGAGTCGCGCTTAGCAGCTTAAGGGTGCTATTGGCGAAAACATGGGCTTTTGCGGATGGCATAGATCAAAGATTAAACTGCACTAAACGTGCGGTCTGATCTTTAATCTATACCGTTCACTCATCAAATCAAGCCTATAAGATTACAATCTTTTTTAAGTTTTACTGAATTGTATTTCCAAGCCGTCGGAAGATGTCGAGTTTATATGTTTGGCGTTAAAATAAATGTAGTATGCACTAAGACTGCTTCAAGTAATATAACTAAACATATTTCGTACTTAACGGTGGTTTATCGAGAAATAATGGTGAAATACGGTTAGATGTGTATGGTGGTATTTTTCTGTCGCGAGATACGAGATAGCTATTGGGATAATTTAAGAGAACTATCGCGATAAAAAAGTTTCCTGGAAATATTATCTGGATATTTATCTATTTATAGATATCGAGAAACGGATAGAACTACCACAGTGATTTTATCTCGAATGTCAGCTTCGTGCACGATTGAGAAATGTTTCGTAAAATATTTACTGATCAATGTAACATTTTCTAGATAACAAAGTTTATCGTGATATTTTTTTTAAATGAAACTTTTAACTATCTCGATAAAGTTTCCAGGAAACTTTGATTTATCGCGATAGTTTTCTAAAATTATCATGATAGCTATCTCCTATCTCGTGGCAGAAATATGCCACCATAGGATTTTGATGAAAATCCCAACAAAAACAAAAAAAGGGTTAGAAGCGTGAATATAGAATATTTGTTTATTTCGGTGAAAGGTGAAATTGCGCCACTCGTGAAAATATAACCGATGGTGTTCACTCGATGAAAAATTTCGATCTATCACCGAAATAAACAAATATCCTCTATATATCTTCATACAGAATACACGAACTCCTTGATGTAACTTTGCAGTCGTTTTGGACGGAATATCTCTCAAAATATACGCCAGTGTAGACTGAGATCAAATTCAACGTTCTTTGCAGCGTGATCTCGATCTACATTTTCCGCACAGGCTAGCTTTATTGTCCATAATATGCAAAGAGTTAAGAACTGCAGTTCGGTATTGATATACCGCTGTGAACACTTGGAACAATATTATTGAACTCTCACACGTCCCCGGGCATTCCGCAACAGGATTCTTGTAAAATAATCATTGTTTTGGTTCCACAATTCTTCGATAGGTTTTCACGGTACATCGTCTTATAGAAATAAGACACAATACACCATTATCGCGTGAGGACGAGGTTTTGCGTCTTGAAGCAGACAGCATTTAAAAACACTGTGGAGAAAGGAAATGTATATGAGCCATGCTCTGTGAAAAGGGGGCTTAATGCATGAGCGAAAAGCATCTGCCGACGTCAGACTGCGCAGTCCGCGCAGGCTGACATGGGCCGAAACCTTTCGATAGCTTTTAATTTTCTGCATGTCAAAGGATAATTCTACCTCTTGATCCAGCCGAACGTTAGACAAAATGGAGTTTATATATCCATCATTAGGTGATGTCTCTGTTTGGTATAATGCATAACGGAGATGCATTAAGCCTCGTTTTACAAGAGCATGGCTCATAATATGGCTTGCAACACGCGAAAAGGGACATTCTGACATTTGCGTAAATTGTCGTGTCGGATCAGCCTGTGCAGTTCGCGCAGGCTAATCCGAAACGACACTTTCCGTTTTATGTAATTTTCTGTTTTGCGCAAGTCTACTGTAGAACAAAATCTAATGTAGACGTAAAGTGCCGGCTCGGATTAGCCTGCGCGGACTGCGCAGGCTGATCCGAGACGACACTTTACGCAAATGTCCGAATACCCCTTTTCGCGTGTTGCAAGCCATATATTTTTTTTTCGTAGTAGTATTCGTAATTAGTCGTCCTCTGCAAATAAGTTCTAGGTGTTAAATGGGTTCTGGGCATTCTAATTGCATCCTTTGTTTAACTCTCCAGAATTTTCTGAATTTCAAAGTAACGCAAATTTTGATTGGCTAAACCATATTGCGTTACTTTCCAAATCTAGAATGAGACAAAGCAATTAAAAACGGTTGGTGAATACATGCTGAGATCCCGACTGCAATTATTCACTTTACGCTCGCATTCAGTGACTATTCATATATGAGTCGTGCTCTGTCAAAAAAAAAAAGGGGGGGGGGAGGTAAGTGTTTTAGTAAAAGGTATCGACCCAGACAAGCCTACGCAGACGGAGCAGGCTGTGACATGGGTCAAAATGTTTTCGAAATTTGTAAATTTTCTCCATGTCCAAGAACCATTCCACCTCCAGAGCCGGCCGATTGTTAGACTAAATGGATTTATATGAATCTATAACTGTGTAATGACTTGCTAGGTACAAAACATCACTGAGATGCACTGAATCCCCTTTTGTAAGAGTACGGCTCAAATATTAATAAAAGACAAAATATTTTGTTGGAAAAAAATTCTACAGTTTTCTGAAAATGAACACGAAATAAAATAAAAATAAAACTTCACAATGCAGAATTTTACAAGACGCGTAAAATCTCCTCCACTTACGATATTTAGAGAAAACATTTTGCTGTCAAGGGGACCAATAAAAGCCGACTATGGCGGAATAACTAGGCACGAAAAATGAGTTATTTCTGACGCAAAAGGTAATAAGCCCAAATTATAAAAGTTATGGAGGGTGAACCACTGTATGTTTGCAATGAAAGCGAAATTTTACGGTCGTAAAGTGAATTAGGCAGGTGTTGGTTTCGTTTCTTGATCTTATTATAGAAAAAATCGTATAGTTATGCTTTGTTAACACTTTTTTTTTCTTCTAAGTCTTTAATACGACAAAATTTTACACTGGTCCAAACTGAAAGTATTTGCGAAAATGTAAACATTGCTAAAAAAATGCCTTTGGAAGGGTAGAAAACATTGTGGGAAAAGGAGAAAATGCTGGTTACCAGCATTTTCTCCTTTTCCCTCAATGTTTCCCTCAATGTTTTCTTTGTCAAGTCTTTGTTAAAACTCGGTAATGTGTTGTAAAATGTCAACCGATTACAAGATGAAGACATGAAATGGTGTGCAAATCAAACAAGCGGAGAAAAAGTCATGAAGGAAAAAAAAAATTAAAAAATTGAAAGTCAGCAATGGATTTTAACAAGCAAAAATTTGTTTCGCTCTTCCACAAAGTTCTCATCAGGTGTCTACTGCAGGGTATAAAGTTGCCCTTTTTTTTTAAATAAAAGAATAAATCTACCAGATGACAGAATTTTACACTTGTCAAAACTGGGAGTATTTTCTATATTAAATGGAGCTCAAACGATGACATTCATTTTATACGGGTAGAAAACATTGTGGGAAAAGGGGAAAATGCTGGTTACCAGCATTGTCTCCTTTTCCAACGATGATTTCAAAAGCCGTCTTATAGGGATCGTTGAAACACTGGATTGTTGAATAAAGGTTAGAAAAAACACTAGTAAACTGCTTTTTTTGCAATTTCTAAAGGTTTCTTGCACAATGTGTTAGTATGGTGGGAGAGGGTAGAGATCTTCTTGTCCTTCCCACCTGCCACCTTCATTTCTGCTTCGTTTGTATAAAATCTTTTAGTGCCATATTTGTAAACTCGACCTTTTTCGACGGCTGAAAATCAATCCAGTTAAAGATTTTTTAATTACATAACTCGCCTTGTGTTCAATGTAAGACAGCGATTACGAATTTTCTTCTCTTAAACATGTGTGAGATAACAAATCAGTGCCGTATTTGGTCAATGCGCTGTAATTATGCGCCTCATCTTTTAAAACATTGCTGACCAAGATGCCAGTGTGAAATTGAGTGTCAACAATTATGATTGTAACAAAGCTGCAAGTTTTAGTATCTTTAGATGTAAAACAAAACCGTTATATGCTAGTTTCTTTGGAACTACTTTTTTGTCTGTGATGTACAAACCAGTCAAAGAAACAAACAGGCTTCGTGTAAATTTCAATACACAAACACAAATCGGCCTAAGGCTATGTTTTAACAGATCATGAACTATAATTTTTGAGAAACAGTTATGTGATAAAAAAAAATCTGACATTCACTGGCTTTTGAGGTAAAATTTTATTATACTCGTCAAAAAAAAGCCAGATCTCATTAAGCTCGCCAAAGGCTGGCTTAATAACATTTTTTTTTGTAAGCTCGTTTAATCAAATTTTATCCCAAGCACCAACTCATGCCAAATCCTCTATCTTAAAGGCCTGACTCAACAAGCTGACGGTATAGATCAAAGGTCCGACTGCACGATCTGTGCAGTCGGATCTTGATCTATGCTGTCCGCAAAAGTTCCGTCTTTTCCTAATCTATCTGAAAGGACTCAGAAAGAAAAGGGTTTGGAATGCCATTCGTTGAAAAGTGTAATGACTTTGTCAAATTAGAGCGCCTTAAAAAATGAGTTCAATTGGTAAAAAAAAAGAAAAAAAACATTCTGAATAATTTGCTGGAGCTAAAATCATCAATTAAATTTTCCTGATAATGACTCTGTTTTCTTCTCCAGAAATAGTTCGACTGTAGGTGTTATGCCTAAACAGATAACCTTATTTCTGAGACGATCAAGAGAATCTTTCACTCGAAATTTGCATCATACAGATAAATTGACGGAGATAAAAAGTAAAGCATGAAATGCTCTCCTGAGCCAAAAATATCACTGTAAAAATGCCTGCGATAGCGTGTTTTTGAAATGGGGAGAGAGCGACAGACAGACAGACAGACAGAGACTGAGAGAGAGAGAGAGAAACAGAAACAGAGAGACATACACAGAGAAAGAGAGACACGCACACAGAGAGACACAAAGAGAGACACAGAGAGAGAGACAGAGACAGACAGAGACAGACAGACAGACAGAGACAGACAGAGTCAGACAGAGAGAGAGACAGCGAAACAGTGACAGATTGACACATTTTTCTCCTGTAATTCATTGACAATTGAAAATTTGAGTGTTTTATATTCTTTTCCAACTTCTTTTATAACCCTGGTCGTATTTTTTCATGACTGAGTTTCATAGCATACTTATCAACTTTCTGCTGTTTGTCACCTCTTGTGTTCTTTGCTATTACACTCAGACTACAATGCGCCTCTGTTTTACTGTCTGATCTTAGGCCTCACTCTTTCGGCGATTTTGATAGTTTGATAGTTTTAGTTTTGCTCTACTTGTTTAAATTCACTCAAGTTACGAGACAAAAGGTTTTTAGACCAGTTCATATCAAAAACATTTTAAGACGACAAATAAATTGCGGCTCAAATTATGGAATTTATCGTTTAACCCTTTACCACATCATTCCAAGTTTTAACGAATATGACGGAGGAAACTTTTGAAAACATTTTGGGTAAAGGAGAAAATGCTGGTAACCAGCATTTTTCTCCTTTTCTCACAATATTTTCTACCCTTTTAGATGAAAATTCGATCATTTGAGCCCCATTTAACTTGTCAATTCAATTCAAACAAGTCAAAAAAAATATCGGTAAAGAATTATAGGGTAGTAAACGTTTCGGTTTACCAGAATTTTCTCCTTTTCTCCCAATATTTTCTTCACAAAGCCTCCTTCATCGGGGTCACTGAAACGCCAGACTGTTTGGCAAACGGCTAATTGCGCGAACCCCAAACAATTATTGCGTTTTATCCTTAGTCCGGGTTCCAGTCCGATCTTCTTTTTCTTCCCTATTATGTATTTCGACGTTACTTTTTCAAAAAAAAAAAAGATGTAATAATCATGGAACAGAGGTAACTTTCACTAAATTGCGTACGCAGGAAATTTGGATACGCAGTTTAGGGAAGAAAGCATTAAGTCTGAAAACAAGTTTCACTAAACTGTATAACTTTACGTTTTAAGAAAACATTTGCATAATTTTACGCCAGAACATACCTGTGGGTACGGCAGGGATCGTAAATTTGTAGGCTATATGCAATTCCAAATCATTTGCTTAAATATACATCTTCACTGTTTTTCATCCAGTTTTTTTTAAACATGAAACTACAATCATTCTTGTATCTTCATGCCAAATATTGCCCCTGATGGTTGCAAGGTTGCTCAGATTACGGCAGATAGAAAATGCTTTTCATTCTATTGCAGCTAGCCATAGACATAACAACCACAGTTTCCGGTTTAAATCGAAGACAAATCCCTACAGTTTCTTTACCCCATATTGTATTGATTTTTTTAAATCTACGTTTACACAGCTGACTAGATTATAACACCGTCAAGTTTTAACAGCGTTTGTTTACTCTCTGGCTGTAAAGATGTCTCTACGCAGTTTAGTGAAAGGTACCCCCTGTATATACAGTTTTGCCACAGATGTCTTCAGGCCGTGAAAAGGGATCGCATTCAGGAGTGATCACCCTTTACTACACAGAAAATTTTTTTAGATATGACCATAATGAAAATATTTAGGTAAGAAAGATCAAATTCTTTTCAAATGATAAGATAGAAAACATTGTGGGAAAAGGAGAAAATGCTGGTTACCAGCATTTTCTCCTCTTCCCACAATGTTTTCAAAAGGCTTCTTCCCCAGGGTCGTTAAAACTCGTGATTGTGAGGTTTAACGTTAGAAAATCATAATCTCATAGACCCAATCTAGATTATTTTCTACCCGCAAACACGAAGGGTAGACTAAATTTGTTTCTTGTACATGTATTTCTTCTCGTGAAAATGTATAGAGATGTGTTGAAGGAAAACTGTTAATTCGATCGGGAAAAAAACATCTTAAAGTTTCAATCTTTCGCTAAAAAACTGCAAACTTAGTTAAGCAGCCCTAATTTCTCTTCAGAAAAAAATTTAACTTTTTTTTTTAAAGTCAACACATTTCAAAATTGTTACGAAAAAAAAATTGAGCGCTTTTTCGAAGATTAAATAAAACAGGCGAAACTCATTTACGGTTTGTTTTGTGTAAACTCGCCGAGTCCCGATAGCACAGTCGATAGCGGGCCGGACTTAAGAACAGCGGGTCGCTGTGTGGATCCCCGGCTCGGCCAATTTCTTTCCGAAGATTGATGATAGTCATTGGGATAGGGTTCATTCCTCTCTTATCGTTGACCATTGTTTCGACGATAGTTATGTGGGAAAACAGCCTGCAGCTTGTAGAGAATATTGCACGGAGTACTGGTAAAATAAAACTCCAGGAAAGCATGGTTAAGTGCACTGTCCGCCACGATTTAACTGAAATATGGTTGAAAACACCATACAATCAATCAGTCAATCAATCTGTTTCAACTCTCTTATATCGTCATCATCATCGACACCACTATCATCATCATGATCATCATCGTCATCATCATCATCATCATACTTGCACCGCGGCACAACTGAAATAGCGTTTAAATTGCGTTAAAAAACAAATTCACGTAGAACAGTATAACAGTATAAAGAAGACAAATCAAAGAACACAAAACGATGCAATAGCTCGGAATATCATACTCTGAGAAAAGCAATTAAGATTCTTTCTTGTTTTGATAGAAGTTCCCATTACGACGACGTCACGTGACATGAAACCGGAAATAGTTCTTCGGTTTTCAGGAAGTAACATCGGATACATCTGATATTGTCAGGATTTTCATTTTTGAAATTTATATCTTCCGTCATCAGGCTAATGAATCCCTTAATAGTGCAAACCAACTATTAGACGCTTTCAATGGACAATGTGGATAAATATCAGACTTCACAGAACGTGCCGTCTGATCTTGGATCCACATTGTCCGATGTAATGTTGGATATTTCGGCAAAGGTGACGAAACAACCTTTAAAGATAACATTATTTCAATTTCTTAGAGGAGGCTATTCCGGTCCGAATAATCTGTCCAATCGTATAAGTGATTCATCACCGGAGTAAATAAGTCGATGGCTGAAAACCAGTCGGTAAAGAAGAGATAAAAGAACAAAAAAAGCACTTTTCAATTTTATTTTTTGTTAATGGGCTCCGTAGCCTCTCAATCCTTTTTTTAGATTTCGCACCAGAGTTTCGCAAAGACGTGCGGGAATGTCAAATGACCAATAAAATAACGTGTCAAACAGGTGGATTTGTATTCGACACAGTACAATGACGTCATTTCCGATCTCTTAAAAGTTGACAGAGTTACCGACTGCAAACGATCGTCTTGTTCTGTAAACACCCAAATTGCACCTTTTTTAACTGAATGTATCGGCACAGCTTTTTTACGGTTATATTGAAGAAAAGTATATTGTGCTGTATTTAAAGGTGCTTTGTATGAAATTTTGATTTACGAGCATGATTGAAAAAACGCGTAGGACCCTTGATGCAAATTTTTCATTTCTATCATCTCTTTAAAGGCCCAGGAGCGGCCAAATATAAAAAATGCGGAGGTTAAAATTCAAATCGTATTAATTCAAAGTATGGAAATTATTATCAAGATGATAACCTGTTATTGCGAAATCGGTCCACGTGTTTGTCGCAGGCAGAAAAATGAATTTTAAAACTAGGTGAAATGTAAACTGAAAAAAGAGCGACTTGACAACTTTGACATCCAGCTGTTAACTTCATTTTTCTACCAGCGTGGACCTTCCGTGCAATAAAAGATTGTCATCTTCACATTAAAGTCCATGCTTTCCAAAGGTATGATTTAAAACTCAAATGTATTTTAACACATGCACTGTTTAGTTTTTGGCGCTGGTATTACTTTAACTTCCATTCACCATTTCGTCCTTGCCTAGTAAGGGCAGCTACGAGATGCATAACAATTGGAATTTGGCAACTGACACGTAATTATTTGGTCTGCAGTAGCTTCAATATTGCCTCGTTATTTCTGTAACATTTCCCATGTGTAACTTTTGTCTGACGTTAGCTGGAAGCTTTTATTCTTGACATTCATTATTACATAGTCTGAATACTTAACTCTTAACTTAACAAATCAATCTCGTGGTGTCCGTGGTTGTAAGGTAGAGCGTTGGTCTTGTAACGAGAAGGTTTCGAGTTCGATACCCGGAAGCGTGTGTCACTTGAAATTGTTCATTCGCCCACATATTCTGCGCGAGTACTGGTAGCTTTCGAGAGGCAGAACCAAGAGAGATCTGAATTTAGTTTTCATTTACAAGAATTCAATTGATGTAAAATACATATGTTTAAAATACTCTTGTGTGTCTTTCTTGGTCGATCAAAATATTTTGTAAGATACGAATACGTATAAAAGCTAAAATTACATGTATATATTGCTTTACAAGCGTAGAGAAACGGACAATAGTTTTCACTAAAAGCTGTCATTTCGATGTTTACAGAACAAGGTTTATTTAGAGAATGTTGCTTTCGCAAAAGGTACACGCTGTCCATTTCAATGAGACCAAAGATCACGTCATCGCAGTCGGACATTCTAATACAATCCGACAAGTGGTTTTCTTCACGTGACATTCCCACAATCATTTGCGACATTCTGTCTCGAAATCTAAAAATACCTTTCGAGGCTACGTATCCCGCTGGGAGCTACCATCCAAAATTTTAAGCAATTTTTTTATGCCAGAATTTGAAACACTTAGATTCTGAGTTGCATTGTAAAATTTTGCATGGTATATTTTTTATGCCAAAACTTGAAACACACAGATTCTGAGTTGCAATGTTAAATTTTGCATGGTACATTTTTATTATTGCGGTA
Source organism: Hippopus hippopus (assembly GCA_946811185.2). Lineage (NCBI taxonomy): Eukaryota > Metazoa > Mollusca > Bivalvia > Cardiida > Cardiidae > Hippopus > Hippopus hippopus. Next base: position 75,464,757 of record OX328096.1, read on the forward strand.
TGTAGCCTTCTTTTTTGATAAAAGTAACAGAGCATGGCTCACGTATAATTCCTTTCGTTCAGTAGCAACGTCTCGCCCACAATGTTTCTTCCCCAAAAAACTCAAATTATGGGGGATTTATAGACCTGTAACAATTTTTAGCACGTGCTATCTGTTGGATAGAAAGCAGTAAATTTTGGATTAAAATATCGAAAAACATCATCATTTGTGAGAAACTGTCTTTCCTAAAACTATAAAACCGACATAAAATTCAACAGAAACAGTCGTCATATTAGTTTTTACCCTTATGCAGCTAAATCAGAGAAATGAAATTTTTAAGCCGATAGTAAAATCCTAAATTTTGCAATTTCAAATGTAATGGGGGGGGGGAATATGTCCTGATCGGACAGTGTAGATCAAAGATCAGACTGCACGTTTTGTGCAGTCTGATCTTGATCTACACTGTCCGCAAAAGGTTAGAGAGTCGCACTTAGCAGCCCGAGGGTTAAGGTTCTGCTGTTAGAGTTTCATTCTTCGCTGTTCTATTTGAGGTATGGCTGTAATTCGTAATTTTACCTCAGTGCAGAGGGAAAAGTGTTTAATGATTGTTCTCATGATCTAGAAAATCCTTAGACATACACTACTGACCATTTCCAGTTTAAAGGTTCAGTACCGGCTAAAAAATCAAGTTAGTTGTCAAAATATATTTAAATTTAAATCATACAACTTAAAATTATGAAAAATATTGTGAACATGACAGTTTGTTATTGTGTGGTCGGTCCAAGTGTTCGTCGCTGCCAGAAAGATGAATTTTAAAGTCAGGCAAAAAGTAAACAAAAGATAGAGTGATCTGGTAGGTTTTCACCTAGTTTTGAAATTGACTTCTCTACCAACGACTTACATTGGGACCGACCGTACAATAACAAATTCACAAAAATTTGCATTCTTTTAAATGCATTCTAAAACCCGATTTGTTTACTGTACTTTTGGCAACTATTGCTACGTTAAAGAGTCTGTTCCTATTATTTGAAATACCACAGTCGTATCTTTCATCTAAATGTACCCGTCCAGGATATTTAAACTTACAAAGACAAAGATGTTTTTTAGTGTGTATCAGTGTTTTACCAGTCCCCTCGATTCACAACAACAACAAATTTAACTAGAACGGTCACAAAAGTGCCGAATACCCCCACACAGCGCCTTGTCACAGAACAGGTGTCATTTTATAGAAAATATATCATCAAAGTGCCTTAACTGGGCGAAAAATCATTACATTGTAACAAAAGTTTCAAGCCAATCATATTTATGAAGTTTGAAGTTACTAGCTTTTATACTTGGGAAGTTATGCCCCAGACAAAAATCCAAAGTTAAAATTTACAAAGGGAAATAACTCTAAAAATAGTGAGAATAGAGTTATGGTTCTTGTACAGTGCACTTTGCTTTATGGTGATCTAATTGTATAAGAAGTTTGAAGTTACTAGCTTTTGTACTTTGCACATTATGCCCCAGATAAAAATCCGAAGTTAAAATTTACAAAGGGCAATAGCTCTAAAAAATAGTGGGAATAGAGTTATGGTTCTTGTACACTGCACTTCTCGTTAATGTAGCGTATCTGTATATGTAATCCAAAGTTAAAATTTACATAGGGTAATAACCCCAAAAGTTGGAATAGAGTTATGGTTCTTATACAATGCACTTCTCCTTAATGTGATCTATCTCTGTGTGAAGTTTGAAGTTACTAGCTTCCATACCTTCGAAGTTATGCCCCGGACAAAAATCCAAAGTTAAAAATTTACAAGGGCAATAACTCTGAATATATACTGAAGACAGAGTTATGGTTCTTGTACACTGCACTTCTCCTTAATTTGACCTATCTGTATATGAAGTTTGAAGTCACTAGCTTTTATACTTTGGAAGTTATGCCCCGGACAAGCTTTTCGTGACGCACGGACGGACGGACGGACGGACAAGGTGATTCCAGTATCCCCCCCAAACTTAGTTAGTGGGGGTATAAATATCCCCCTTTAATGCACATTCGTCAAGAGTTTTCCCCCTTATTCGCCCTAAGTAGAGAGCAAATAGTCGACTCCTTGGAGTTAGAACCTTTAATTCTTTACCGAACGATAAAATTTAAGTCTAGTCCAAATCGAAAGCATTTGTAAACGACATTTTAAATGTTACTCAAAACATTAAATTTGTCTTTCAAAGGGTCGAAAACATTGTGGGAAAAGAAGAAAATGCTGATTACCAGCATTTTCTTCTTTTCCTACAATGTTTTCATAAACCTTCTTTCTCAGGGTCGTTAAAAGTCGGGATTGTGTGATAAAGGGTTAAAACAATTGATGAAGCCATTTCCTTTTAGTGATCACCAATAAATTCAGTTTAAACATATATATTTCTAACTACATGTTACGAAAGTATTGGGAGGAAAGCTTAACAATAAATTTGTAAACAACTACTTAATTATTCATTCAAATGCTTCATTCTTAAAGGTACACCTTTATTCGTTTTCATCCAGTTTTTTTTTTTAACAATTTTATCTTCATTTTATGAAACTATAATCATTCTTGTATCTTTGTGCCAAATGTTGCCCTTGACAGTTGCAAGGTAGCACAAATTACGACGGATAGAAAACGCACTTCATTCTCTGAAGGCTATCCCTAGACATTACAACCACAGTTTCCGGTTTAAATAAAAAAAAAAACCTTGCGTTTCTTTGTCCCATACACCTTATATTGATTTTTTTTTTATCTACGTTTAAACAGCAAACTAGATTCTACACGCTATAAAGTTTTAACAGGATTCGTTTACTCTCTGGCTGAAAGATGTATCTTTAACGGGTAATTAAGTATAGGACAACATGCAGTTAGACCCTTTATTCATAAAGGAACGAGCATAGTTCCAAAATCGATTTAAACCTTTTACCAAACGGTCAAGTTGAAAGCATCTGCAGACGACAAGTTCAGTAAAGATAAAATGATTGGATTTGTCTGAAATGGTAGAAAGCATCGTGAGAAAAAAGAAAATGCTGGTACCAGCATTTTCTTCTTTTCCCACAATGTTTTCAAGAGCTTTTTTTTTCCTCAGGGTCGTTAGAACATGGGATTATATGGTAAGGGGTTAAAGTAAAAATCCTTTTTTTACAGGAAAAATAATCCCAGAGCATTATCTCCTTAAAAGGTATATTTACATTATCTATTTGCATCCACAATAATAAAGTGTGTACAAGGAAATGTACTGTTAATTTAAAGCCTTTAATATTCTCTTATATGGACCAATACATAAGAATGCAACTTGACTTTAAAGGGGCGTCTTATATTTTTTTCCCAGTTAATTAACTGTGAATTGTTGATTAAGTGAAATGAGTAAATACTACATACAGTATATTTGAACCATACTCTGTAAAAAGATGGCCAAATTCATCTGCAAAAAGCAGTCTGCGCAAGCTAAACTGGGTCGAAAATTTTTTATACTGGTCTATTTTCTGCTTCTCGAAGGAATAGTGTATCTCATGATTAAGCCAATTGTTATGCAAGCTTAGTTTTATGGATCTAGTATTATAGGCTATCTTGCCTAGTATCATACAAAACGTACATGTAGATGCACAAATCCCCCTTCTGTTACAACATGGCTTGTTTAAATTTGGTCCCCTACAGTCTAATATGTGACCCGTCACGCAAAAAGGGACCATCTGGGAACCGCGAAAAGTGTCAACCCTGGTCAGACTGCGCGAATTGCGCAGTCTGACCAGGGTCGACACTTTTCGCTTTTATGATATTTTCTGTATGAAAATTAGTCATTCTACCTTGTTATACAATTACTTTTGAAATATCAACTTAAATTGACCTGCACTATGGTTGATCTGTTTTCATCTAATTGATGTACGAAATTCCCAGATGGTCCCTTTTTGCGTGACGGGTCACATATATTCCAATTTTCAGGCAGTGTTAATCAGAATATCTAACAAACGTTTGGAAAGCATAAACGCATCAAAAAGATCAAAACCTGCGCTATGTGTAAAATTTCAAGGATGTCCGCATTTATAAATGTATAAGCAAAGAAATTCGCCTTTGGAGCAGAGTGGGTTGAAAATACAAGTTAAGACAATGAGTGAAGTTTCTAGAAGCCTTTTTGTGATGTTTTGTGTTCAAAGTCCTTATTTGGTGGCAACAATGACATTTATCACGCAATTTCAGGTTCGTTAGCTTTTTTGTAACACGAAAAAACTGTAAACGCCATCGGCATGTGTGATATAAAAACAAAATCAGAACTATACCCAGTGTTTTGAAAATAGATGAAAATGAGATTAAAATTTGAGATTAAAACTCGCTAAAAAGTTGTAAACTAAGCAAAAAGCAAAAGTAGGGACAGCCAAACAGAAACAGCGAAAAATATAAAACAGAGTGCACTGTTTCCTTTAGTTATGATTGGGGTTGCGGCCTTTCGACAGAATAACCATCTAGAACATGTCCGAATTAATTATATTGTCAGTCTTACACGATTCGTGCTAGTCCGAGACAATAAGATTTATGTCTCCTGTGGTCACACTTAAGGAAAAGTCTAGGGGGAAACTCATCTTGTTGTTGATATTTCCATACTTTTGCATGCCATTTGGACAGTAGCATAAGAGCACCGCATGCAGGTGCCGAAGCTTGACTGTAGTATCTATATTCATTTTCAGCTATTTTTTAACCCATTTCATCATTATTTTATAAAACTACAACATTTCTTATATCTTCATGCCAAATATGGCGCCTGACGGTTGCAAGATTGCATAGATTACGACCGTAAGTAAATGCATTTCTTTTATGGGGGCGCCATCAAAGAATTCACTGTTGTCACGTTTCCGTTTTTAAATCAAAGATTTCCGATATACGAGTATTTATTTATTATATATACAAGTACCAGTAAATTTTCTGGCTCAAATACATGCGTCACACGTGATTAAAATAACATACGCGACAGGAAAATCATCTGTATCTACACAGTGTCGAATACGTTTCCAAATATTGCATGATGATTTGTTATTTGATAAGACAAAACGTAACACTATGATATTCATCCGACATTCCTAAAAACGAAGTTACTACCACCTACACCATTAATTGTTTCATTTTGTTTACCGTTTTCGAGCAAAATGTCTATAACTGGAAAATTTTGTCGTTGACAGTTGTAGGTGTATAATGAATAAAAGGAATATTATGACGTAGTAGCTTTCTCTGTGCTTTTACCATTAATTGTTTCATTTTGTTTACCGTTTTCGATCAAAATGTCTATAACTGGAAAATTTTGTCGTTGACAGTTGTAGGTATATAATGAATAAAAGGAATATTATGACGTAGTAGCTTTCTCTGTGCTTTTATTTGCATCTCGCTGTGTAAGGAAATTTTGACATCTCGCTTGACCTTCTGTCTCAAGCTGCTCGAATAAAATTGAAGCGGCAGGAAATTTACCACAACATAATATTCGGTATTTATCCCTTGGTTAGAATATATCGGTAATTTATCTATGTTTACACAGCTGACTACATTTTAACCGTTCTAGGGTCTATCAATTTTTTACAGCTTTTTTTTTTTTAAATCTCTCTGGCTGTAAGGATGTTGAAATGTGAACTGTTATCAAAATGTTCCGAAATGTTCAGTTTAGTTAACACTATGTTTTCGAGCTATAGAAATTAAAAATCATATAGTCGTAACTCAGTAGAACTGCTAGCGTAGATTCATATCTTTTGGAACGTTCTTTCTTTTTATTAAATCAAATGATTAATTTCGAATTTTCAGACAACTGGAAGAATAAACAAAATAAAAATTAAAGCATCTACTTAATTGAGATCTAAGACTTTATGACTCTTTACAACACAATCACAAACTTAAACGACCTTGAGGAAGACCGCTTTTGAAAACATTGTGGGAAAAGGAGAAAATGCTGGTAACCAGCATTTTCTCCTTTTCCCACAATGTTTTTCCTATCCTTTCAAAGACAAAATCCATCACGAACTGCATTCACTCTGTCGTCTGCAAATACTTTTGATGTAGACAAGTCTAAAATTTTGTCGTCTGGTACAGAGTTGAAGCAGTCGATGCACAACATTTCGTCGAAACGGCGTTTCTTCGAAATCCATACGGATGGCTAAATTCCTAAATGTATTTCATGAAAAGCTCTCTCTGAGAAGAGGATCTGAGCCACAATTCGTCTAGGTTAGGGCAAAGGTCAGGGCTAAAAAAAACCCAGAGTCACTAATATCAACTCAGTTTGAAAAAAAAAAGGGGAAAAGAAAATGACAACTACGACGATCTGGCCCTTAACTGTATAAAGTATCGGTATGCTTGCCCAAAGGAGAAAGGAAAGAATAGTACCAATTTTCAACAGTTTTGAAAATAATGTATAAGAATGGCAGTTGCTTTTTGAAAGCAGTTGCTTCTTTATTCACATTGTTTAAAAAAAGAGTCGAAGGCAGGGACAAGAAAAGACACGAGCCATGCTCTGGCAAAGGGGGTTTAACACATATCTGCGATGCACTATTCCAAGCAAATCATCGTATGATTATGAATCCGTTAAATAAATTCTGTCTAACAACCCATTGACTCATGAGGTAGACTTGTCCTTTGACATTCAGAAAATTGACCGATAGCCAAAAGTATCGGCCCAGGTCAGCCTGCGCGGACTGCGCAGGCTGACCTGGGTCGATACTTTTTGCAGATGCATTAAGCCCCCTGTTCACAGAGCACGGCTCACATATTTGTACAGCTCTAGGTGAAACAAGTATCTGACATTTCCATTCTAAACAAAATTATCTTTTGATAGAGTCTCTTAATTCAAAACTAAATTATATGAGCGACACTGGAACAAAGTTACTGATGTTATCTGAAAAATGATATGATTGTGGTAGAATAATTTTCAACGTGTCATTCAAAATGACATTTCTTTTTGAAAGTAAACTCGCTGTTTTGAGTTTGTGAGTGAATCAAAGTATTGAAAGTACTGGTGTAGTTGAAGACCTAGGAAAGACTGTGTAACACTTCACTACAAAACACAATTTTAACCCTTTACCACACAATACCACAATGCGGCGAACTCTTATTATACTTTAACAATACATTTTTCTTCAAGCAATTGCAACTTTGACGGATTGCACCTCTTACGAACATGCAAGTTCGCAACAAATGCATAGCTAAAATACAAACCGCAACGGCTGGGATTCGAACCCAAGCAGTAAAGATCCTCATATTACTAGGTACAAAAGACCAATAAACTTACCCGTAACCACTGAGTGAAAAAGCATTCTCCCAGTTACAGCTGCTAGGTATTTATTTTTTACGGGTAGAAGCTAAGCAGTAAGGAAGGAGTGATCTCCCGTAACACACTGTAACACGTTATCAGACTCATATGGATTAAATTTCATCCCAAATTGTTAACATTTGACAACTAATGGGCCATTAATGATTCCCTGTAAAATTGAATGCATTCAACTGTATTTAGCGAATTAAACATAGTTTTATATATTAGAAGCTGCAAAAACAAAAGTTCTTAATATCTCCCTTTCAAAAATTGTTGAAAGCTGCATGTGACAATGTTGCAGTAATATTTACAAAAAAATTTCGACACTCTGCTAACGACAATCTTTGAATACAAACATTTCTTTTAATCTTTCAAAGAAAAATTCTAGCCTTCGTAAACGAATCAGCAACTCAGCAACCTGTTTGTATCTCAAAGAAAACTACAGAAATAGAAAACTTTTTTATAAGGCATTTAGTTCATCACTAGCTTATTATTATTATTATTATTTATTTATTTTTTTTTTTTTTTATTGATTTTGCTTAGGCTCATCTATTTTGATTCCTCAAGCTTTGCAAAAAATACAGAATCCCTAGACTTTAACCATTGCCTGCAAGATATCATTTTTTTTTCACTACTTAAAAATGTTATTGCAATATTTTGATAGCTCGAACACAACAGGCAAGAACATCTGCGACAATGATTTTTTTTTTCACAATGTAGACGAAGATTAATTTGTACATATTTCCAGGTATGCTTTCGCTTTATCTTTTGTTTACTTTTTACCTGATTTCTGAACTACTCTGATAATGGCTTTAACCCCGAATAAGTAACACTCAACTCAGTTTAAATCACGTATTCCTAGTTCCAATGAAATGGCAACATGTACGAATGAAACATTTAGTCAGTTGTACAATCCCTGTGTTTATTACCATTGTTATTCTGGAGCTCGAATATTGAGAACTGGGGTTTTACAGGATCATTCATGTTCATCGATCCTAGTACCGTACCATTCATGCTCTCCAACCGACATTGTAGTCCGACTTGACCGGCAATATGTTCGATGACTTGTCCATTCATGTCAAACTAATACAGATGAGCTATGCTCTGCGAAAAGGGGGCTTAATGCATCTACGTGATGCGTGGTACCAAGCAAGTCGTCGCATGATTATAAATACATAAAATCCTTTAAGTATAATAATTGACTGAATCTGGAAGTAAAATGGTCCTTGGACATGCAGAAAATTTAAAGATAGCAACAAGTTTCGGCCCATGTCAGCCTGCGCGGACTGCGCAGGCTGACATGGGTCGTTAATTTTTGCAGATGCATTAAGCCTCCTTTTCAGAGAATGGCCTCAAATGTTTCATTAAACAACAACAACAACAACTACAACAACGTGTAAAAATTTGTTTTGTAGCAATTTTTTTTTTAAACTTTATGTTAAAGAAAATATGATACTCTCCAGGGTAGCCTACTTTTGGAACACCCCTCTCTGTCGATCGAATTCCACCAAAGATTAATCCACCAATTCTACACCGAAACAGAACAAAATGTAGCCAATAAATTCTAAGACTAATACGTTCACGTATATTGTTATACACTGGGGCACAATACTAATGATAATAAATGATGCTCTCTGGCTTCCAGAGTTCTCGTTTGGCAAACTAGATGAACTTGCCATAACCCTTGTTGGTCTTATCAGGCTTTGGGATGTAATTTTTGAGCCATGTTCTGGAAAATGGGGGTTAATGCATATCAGTGATGCATTGTATCGTGCAAGTCACCATATAATTATGAATCAGTATAATCCATTGTGTCTTACAACCGACTGTCTTATGAGTTAGACTTGTCCTTTGACCTGCAGAATGTTATCTTTGAGCCATGCTCTGGAAAAAAGGGGGTTTAATGCATCTCCGTGATGCATTGTATGGAGCAAGTCATCATATAATTATGGATCCATAAAATGCTTTGTGTCTAACAACCGATTATAGACTTGTCCTTTGACATGCAGAAAATTTACCAGTAGCAAAAATTTTCGACCTATGTCAATTTCATAACACATCTTTCATCGTATACTCATGACTCACATTCTTACATCCTATTCTTTCCCTTCATTGTTGCCTTTTTGCGCGCTAAATGACCCTAGATGTCGATGCGCCATAAAACACCATACATACATTCATTAATTTATTTATTCCCCTTAACTGCATGGCCCTATGTTGTGCGTACTCAAAGGGCTTGTCAAGTAGCGACGATACAGGTTTCGTAAGGGAATAATCTAATTCTGAAATCATGATTCGTAACAAAAGTCTAAGTTATGCATACTTATTATTACTTGTGAGTCACAAGTATAATAAGTACGCATAACTTAGGCTTTTGTTACGAATCATGATTTCAGAATTGGTTTATTGACGTTGTCACACAATGACAATCAAGATTTTCATAAGGAAATGATGTTTTATTCATAACACGTTGAATCCTTGGCATCTATATGGACCTACGGCTATACATACATAACTCTTAACCAAACCAAAAAAAAAAAATTGACTCGTCCAAATTTTAAGCAGTTGCAGACGACAAATTATACTCGTATGCGTCTTGAATTATAAGATTTTTCTCTGCTAGGGTAGAAAACATTGTTGAAAAAGAAGAAAATGCTGGTCTCTACCATTTTCTTTCCCCTTTTCTCACAATTTCTTTAACTCTTTACCATATGACAAACTTTTAGCCAAGTCAAAATTGAAAGCATTTACAGACGACAATTTGGCTCAAATAGTGCAATTTTTCTTTGATAGGGTAGGAAACATTGTGGGAAAAGGAGAAAATGCTGGTTACCAGCATTTTCTCCTTTTCCCACAATGTTTTCAAAAGGCTTCTTTCCTAGGGTCGTTGAAAGTCGGCATAGTGCAGTAAAGGGTTAAAAAGTTTCTTTCTTCAGGGTCCTTAGGACTCAGGATTGTTTGGTAAAGAAACAAGGAAGCATTGTTCATTTAGAACCTTCCGTTTTCCATACGCAATATATCTGACATATCAAGTTCTTATGGATCATGGCTAATGGATTATGACTACCTATTAAACAAATTGTAATGGAACACGATAGCTCATTAATATAAAACATAGACAATAGCATATCATGCCAAATAGGGATTTTTTATTTAGGATAAATATAACATAAAGAAGACAGACCGTGTTCTTTATGATAATTGTTACGAAGAAGTCTTTAAATGATAGTAATATGATAGTCCTACCATAATTAATTGGTTGATTGATTTTCGTTTATTTATCATCGCCACTGGTTGCCCATAAGGGCGATACCTCCAGAAGACTTAGTTACATGCCTTGTTGTGGCGCCGCATGAGCGGCGGCACTATATTTTTATTCGCTTTTGAAAAGTGCCTGTGGTGGCAGCCATATTGTTAACGATATGGACTGGTTCAGTGTTTTTTTTTTAAATACGGTAACTGTGTTACTTTCATTACTAGATCGAGCCCGTACCAACTTTGTTTTTCTATTTGGACTGATTTTTTGTTTTTTAACATGTAAAATACCGTACTTTCATGGCCAGATCGATTAAAACCAGATCGTATCTCAGATGGCCCAGAGTTTAAATATTTGTCATGTAGTAGGCCTATCACCACGTGGACCTCTACGAAGTTTGTTCAAGTGATGCCCTTGGCGTAAAAAAATTAACCTGCTGTAATGTGCCCTATTTCAGAAACAACTGATTTGCAGCGCCATTGATGTTATGCATCAATATTTTCTTTTTTTTTTAAAGGAGTTCGGTGTGTAGCATAATCACACGGGACCTCGGTTTAACGTCTCGACCGAAATACTTTTTTAGTAATTTTAGGTGGCCAGCCGTGGGGACCGAACCCACACCCTCAGGTGGCCCGAGATTCGACATACACAAGTCTCCTGCTCTACAATCTAAGCTATCAGGGCTGATCGTCCAACCATAATTTCAGACAATTTTTTGTTAAAGTATCTTTTCTGTTGAATGCTCTCATAACTGTATAAAATGTCTGTAAAATCTTATTTACTTTCTTAAACATATGACAATAATATTATGCATGATAAAGCTGCTTCCATATCAAGATACCATGAAATTAATCTCAAGTATTTTGAGTTGAAATTATTTTGAGTTGAAAGTTTGATAGGGATCTTCACATTCGATTTGGCAAAGTAGAATAGAGAAAATATGCGTGACAAGGGTGAACGGAATAAATGTTCATTGTAAAAAGAGGAGAAGATGAAAGCCGGATATTAAAGAAAAAAAATAACGTTCAACGTGGCAGCCAGAACAATTAATGTCTTCTTGTCTAGGAATCATAGTATATTAAAGTACAGAAGCTATTTCTTTTGAAATTACAAGAAGACAGAATTGACGTAAAACAAATATTGTTGTACGGAAGCTTGAAAGGGATTATTTACAGTCAGAATTAGGCACTCATACGAGACAGTGAAATCTTTGTGACTCTGTCATATGCCTCTTGCACTGCAGTGATTTAATCTGACTTACTAGAAAGGATACGCAGAATGATATTCTCAAAGGTAAGAACCTTTTAAAGCTGCCGCAGATGAATAAAATACAAGACAACAAATAAATACTTATCCGTGTTTATAATGTCACAATGAAACAATTGTTTTATTGCCTGCTGTCAGTGTCTTGATATGGAATCTCTTTCTTTGGGCTCGGAAGAAATCAAAAGCAGATCAAATGGAAATTCGATACTTTCTCTGCCCCACCCACACGCTCACTAGAACCTTACTATGACAAACATTTTTTGTGGAAAACCCATTAATATCGTCTTAGGAAAATGCATGAAATTGAAGCTTTGTTTACAGATGGAACAAATTTTCCAAACATCTTAGTCTTTGCAACACTGAGCGTCTTCACGTAATCTGGTGTATATTCTTCTCTTTTTCAATAAAATATATTAAAAAAATGCAGAAGTGATCTGTAAATTTTGTAAACAGTTCACATTAAAAAATATATGTATATGCCACATCACTTTTAGGATAACCTTCGATACAAGAGCTCGTTTTTTTTCACTACTGTACCACGTGAATGAAACGACATGTAACGCCACTTTAACATCTTGTATGGTACCTAATTTGCATGCAGGACTTTACATTATTATCTTATCATTAACTTTGCTATTTATCTTTGAGTAAATTCGTTCATTGTATCATGACTGGTTACTAGCATTATAAAATTCTAGAAGTGATTTGACATACATGTAAATTGCTGTTCTTTTCTGTATCTTCTTTAACGGTACTCACTGTTGATTACATTCGAATCGAACACAGCATGATGTTAAGGGAAAGATATATATTTCAAGCACGGTAGAAAATATAAAAGCTTTGAATATAGTTTTAATGGCAATCCTCACACATTGCTTACAATGCTTTGATTTATTTTACGCAATGCTTCCTACTTTTACGCAAAGAACTCTTTAAGATTAAAAGCGCTTTCATACTTACAACGACACAATCTGTAACAATCAAAGAACGAAACCTGAAGTACACCCATAACACAATAGTCCTTGCGGTAGTAAGTACATGTATTCGCAGCTGCAAATTACCTTGAGACGATTACATAGGTACTTGTATGTGACACAGCAAGTTTGAAGTGTGTAACCTTACATTGAAATTCTACTATGAAAACCATACACTTTGACTTTAGATAATATGATTTTTTTTACTGTGGTTTGTATAGGACAGAAGCTCACAAAAAATGTGAAAAATAAGAAACGCTTTTCTATAAAGTTTTAAGATGTACTTTCAACGTTTATACGAAAATTAACATCACAAGCGTGTATAAATATTGTTAAATTAACAGTAGATTGTATTAAGCACATTACGCGAGTAATTTACTCAAAAAGGAAACAATTATGCTTCATTTTCATTGAACTACACCTTCGAAAACACAACCATTCGGATTGTGAGGATATCTGTAATGCAGTTGCAGATGTAGCTGCAACTGCAGTACATATTGCGTACATTATGCGTATTCTAATTTTGGATCAATCCTGCTCGATATTTTGCGAAATGTGTTGACAAAATACCTTTTAAGTATATGATCTTTATCTCTTTTTACGACTGAAAATGTCCATCTATTTGATATCTATCGCTGTAAGGGTATTTGATATCTATCGCTGTAAGGGTAAGCAAATTACCGTATGTCTAAGAAGATAATTTGCAATACAGTGATCGTTTTATATTTCTTCTTCTAGACTTTTATTTAAGAACATCACTGTTACAAGATTTTGCTACAATAGGGAAAATGATATATACGCAACATATAGAATGAGAAATTGTGCGACTTTGTTTATGTAGCAAAAAAATTACGGCTTTTTTGTGTGTGTGGTATATCCATGCCCAATTACTTGACAGTATGGTAAAATGATATTATCCTATAATGTAGAAAAGGTAAAAGCTTAAAATATAGCCTTACTGGCAATCCTCTCACACTGCTTACAATACTCTGATCTATTTTACGCAATACTCCATACTTTCATTTATATAGCTTCTTAAATTAAAGATGCGTTCATGCTGACAACGAGACAACCTCTAAACAATCAAACAAGGAATAAAACAAGAAGTACGCCCATAACACAATAGTCATTGCGGTAGAAAGTACATGTTTTCGCACCTACAGCATACCTTAAGATGACATCATAGGAACATGTATGTGAAAGAGCAAGTTTGAAGTGTACAACCTTATGTTAAAATTTTACCAAGAAAACCATACACATTGCCTTTAAATAATACGATTTTTGTTACTGCGCTGTTGGCCTATAAGACAGAAGCTCACAAAAAACAAAAACAAAAAAAAAAAAAAAAAAACATGAAAATAGGAAATGCTTTCTTATAAAATCTTAACATTGTGTACTTTTAAGTTTACAAGAAAATTAACATCACCAGTGTATATAAATATTGTTAAAATTAACAGCAGATTGTAGTAGGCACACTACGTAAGTAGTTTACTCAAAAAGGAAACAATTATGCCTCATTTACATTGAACTACACCTTCGAAAACACAACCATTCGGATTGTGAGGATAACTTTAATGCAGTTGCGGATGTAATTGATTCGGATCATACGGTACATTATGCGTATTCTGATCTTGGATCAATTCTGCTCGATATTTTGTGAAATGTTTTTACTAGAAGCCTTTTTAAGTATGTAATCTTTATGTCTTTTCCTGACTGAAAATGTCCATCTTGTTTATCTAGTACTGTAAGGGTAAGCGAATTACTGTATGTCTAGAAGATTATTTGCAATACTGGGATAGTTTTCTAATCTCTTCTTCCAGAATTATTTAAGTACATTTATTAGTACTATAGAAAATGTTGATTACACAAGGGAATATGTTATATGAGCAACATAAGAAATGATAAAATTTGTGACTTCATTTATGTAGCAAAGAAATTCCGTCTTTTTGTGTATTTGCTATAAACGTGTTTAAACTAACTGACAGTATGGTGAGACTGATATTATCCTATGATGCAGAAATATGGGGCCCATCAATATAATTATGAAATAGAAAACTTTAACCCATTTTCTGCAATAGCTATTGCTTATTGCTTAAAAAAACGTTAACTGCTTTTGTATATGGCGACTGTGGAAGACTTTCACACAAATTCATTTATACAAGATCATAGATACCCTATATAGTGTTACAGAATGGTCAACATAGGATAGACCAATTTATTCTGTCAGTGACATCAAATAACACTTTTATTCAGAAATGGCTACACTGTGCCTGGCTTGCACAGGAAGTTGGAAACAGTAATGTGCTTACTCAGCTTTTCGTGAGAGGTTTATCAATATCAATTTTCAGAAATGAAATGAATCATTCCATTGTATGTCTTAAACATACTTCTACTGAGGGTTAAAACCTCTCCTGACCTTGATTCAGAGTTGTATCTGTCTTTTGATAACCCGTTTTGAATTGAAATGGTGTGGCAAAACTGCGTTAATCATCACGTAATCTTATAGCACAGAATGATTGACTCATAAATAAAGACGGGAATTTTCATGTTTTTGGCTTTTGTTCCAAGAACATTTCCGCAACAGAAAATTAATTTGAAGACGAAGCCATATTGTGTGAAAAAACGGTTAAATGCATCTACAAAAAACTATCGACCAGGGTCAGCCTGCGCAGTCCGCGCAGGCTGACCTTGGTCGAAACTTTTTGCTCTTGATATTTTTTTTGCATTTCAAAGAACCATTCCATCTCATGATTCAGCTGGTTTTTTGAAAAAATGGATCCATGTTATATGACGACTTGCTTGGTGTAATACATTGCAACGATTCATTTAAACCCCTCTTCGAAGAGCGACGCTCATCTCATTCAGCGTTAGAGTGTGCTTTATATGACGGTTTTAAGAGCATCTTGTAATGAATCCTCCATTAACTTACAGAACTGTGCTAAGAAGCGCTAGTATCTGAAAAGGTTGCTTTCGTCTAAATGTTCCAACATTAAAGAACAGCTGGCTTAATTCGTATACATGTGTGTGTACTTACTCTTTACCAAATGTCAAAATTTTAGACCTGTCTAAATTGAAAGCATTTGCAGACGACAAATTAAATATGGCTTAAATGACAAAATTTGTCCTTGATAGGGTACAAAACATCGTGATAAAAGGAGAAAATGCTGGTTATCAGCATTTTCTTCTTTTACCACAATGTTTTCAAAAGTCTACTTCCCTAGGGTCTTTAAAACTCGAGATTGTGTGGTAAAGAGTTAAAACACTTGAAATACATTCCGCAGTTTGCCAGGGAAGTCTGTGATACTCTACAAATAGGATTCAAGCTGATGTTTTAGATTGAATAATGAATAATCGGTTGATTGATTGATTGTGAGGTTTTAGCGCCGTTTTCAACAATATTTCAGTTATATTGAGGCGTATATATCCATATATCCATGCTTTCCTCGAGTTTTTGTCACCATTACTTCGCACAACATTCTAGATTAAAACATGTCATATATTTTGCATGCTTCGAAAATAACATGTTATGTAATGACCGATCAGCTTTATGTAATGACCGATCAGCTTTTATGCTTAAGTGTCAAAAATAAATTTCTGTTCTGTTCTGTTCTGTTCTGTTTAGCATCTTATATATTAAGCCGATGGCCTGCACAACTAAACAAGAAACGATTGTTATTGTCAATGTCCAAAATTGAAGATCTAACACTCTAAAGCGGTGTATTTCCTGTCTACAGGAATTTTCAAAGCGAAACAGTCTCAGGCTTAAGTGTTTTAATCAACCTTACGCCGTGATTTAAACCTAGGAGCTTTCAGACAAAAAATCACAAGGTTTCTCCCTGGGATCTTTCCGATAGATGTGAACCATGCCATGTGAAAAGGAGGTTTACCGCATATGCAAAAAGTATCGACCCATGTCAGCCTGCGCAGTCCGCGCAGGCTGACATGAGTCGAAACCTTTTGCTTTTTGTTATTTTTCTGAATGTCGAAGGACCGTTCTACCTCATAATTTATTCAGTCGTTAGACAAAATAGATTTAATGATTCCAGAATTATGTGATGACTTACTTAGTATCATCCACCACGGAGATATGTTAAGCCACGTTCTGCCAGGGTATGGCTTATATCTTAAGTGTCAGAACCGCTGTCCGTGAAACACTTTTGGGAAGAAAACAGTGCGGAAACAGACGGGCGCACTGCAAGAGAGAGGATCATACGCCAACCAAACTTAGTTTATTGAACATAACTAGAATAAAGGAGGACGAAGATCCAGCCATGCCTCGGGTTAAGTGTTTCCGAGACAGATTTCGGATACATGTCAGCTTAAAGTGTCGTGTGGCGCCAAACCGAAACATTGAGTTAATAAATTGACGCATTTATATCCTCGGGGATGAAGACCCAGCTTTATTGCTCTCTTGTCTCATCTTTTTTGTATAAATGATACGAGCTTTGCCATATATATGAGGCATGCTCTGTCAAAAGGGGGCTTAAGGCATTTGCAAAAAGTATCGACCCATGTCAGCCTGCGCTGTCCGCGCAGGCTGACATGGATCGAAACTTTTTGCTATTTGTAAATTTTTCTGCATGTCAAGGGGCCATTCCACCTCCAGGTTCAGAAGATTGTTTGACCAAGTGGATTTTATGGATCTATAATTATGTGATGATCTACTTGGTATAATATACCACAAAGATGCATTTAACCCCCATTTGTCAGAGTATGGCTCTTATATATAAGGCATACTCTTACAGAGAGAGACTTTATGCATCTCCGTGATGCATGATACCAAGCAAGTATTCGCACAATTATAGATCGATAGAATCTATGTTGTATAATAAGCGATTGAATCATGAGGTAGACTTGTCCCTTGACATGCAGAATATTGACCCATAGCAAAAAGTTTCGACCCATGTCAGCCTGCGCGGAATGCGCAGGCTGACATGGGTCGATACTTTTTGCAGATGCATTAAACCTCCTTTTCACAGATCACGGCTTATAATGTACATGGATACCTTAACCTTCCTCTGGAGTGGACGGCCTTTTTAAAAAACATTGTAGGAAAATGACCAACAGCTTGTGACAAGCAATTCTCAAGAAACTTTTTCGTATCAATTAAATCTATCTTGTCTCCCTTTTTGCTCCATGTTTCTCCAATTCGTCAGTCAGTCGGATTAAATTGTCTGAAATTGACATTTCCAGTAACGTGATAACAATTGCCATAGCTATAGTTGTCAGCCTGCCTTTTTTGGCGCGAAAAGGATAATTCGGAACATAGAATTAAAATAAGATATCCTCTTTTGATCTTACAGGCTGGACAAAGAAAAGAGGCCAGTGTAGATCCAAGATCAGACTGCTTGTCCTGTGCAAGCTAACTTTGTTCTTAGCCGTCCGAAAAAGCTCATTCGTTCGCCTTTTTATGCTGAAAGGTTCAAGTTATTATTGTTTGGTAAGAAGGGAGCTAAAGTTGGTTTTATTTTCATATGAGCCTGTGAACACGGTTTTTAATGCATCTGCAAAATGTATCGACCCAGGTCAACTAGTACGTGTAGGCGGACATAGGTCGAAACCGTTTGCCATCAGTCAATTTTAAAAAGGGAAACGTTGAAACCGAATTTTTTTCGTTCTTATTTCTGTGTCTGTCAGGTTTAATTCGGTGCTTTAGGGGTTCACACCGGCCAAGTCCCTTGTCCGTCTTTGTAATTAAAGAATCAACATAAAACTACTGTATTTTCATTAAACAGTAAACTACATGCTGCTTACTTAATTATGTACTCCCTCGTTTTTCAGGAAAATAATAGACTAAGATTCTATATAACTAATTACTCTCCCCTCCTGCCGAAAAAAGAAAGCAAAACAACAAATTTATTTAAAGAAGGCACACAGTGTTAAATTGCCCGCGAATAGGTCTGCAAGAGTCCGCAGAATAAACATGTCCACATTTTTGACCAATCACAAATTTCAATTTATTCATTTGAATATATCAATACCCAGAAATGGGCCAAAAGCCAGCGTATTCAGCTACGCCGAAAGATAGCAAAAAATGACCTTGAAACTGTAGAAATATTCAGTATGAGTCAAGGTCTCACGTATGAATGGCAAACAGGGTGACAAAGGAAAAAAAGATGTTACGTTGTTATTCAGCTAATGTAACATAGTGTACGGAACCAAATACTGACACTATTAGTTGTACGGTTAGGCGGCAGGGGACTTGGAGACTTGTTCACGGCTGTGGCGAATCATGTCGCAGGGAGCCGAAGGCGGGATGGCGACATGATTTGCCACAGCCATGAACAAGTTTCCAAGCTCCTTGCCCCCCTACCCATACAACGAATTTATTATACTGCAAAGTTTTACTATTCCAACGTGTATTCAGCGAAATTTCCCTGTTTTATGGTCTCCCCAATTGAGCACGCTGACGAAATAAAATTTCCCTTCTGAGTGCCCCAAATGAATGAAAACTGACGTCACTGAGAACTGACGTCACTGAAATGTCATTCGTGCAGTTTGGTGCATAAACTCGATAATGTAACTTGACTGCGATAGACATTCGACGTATTTTTATTTACACATGGATTTAAACAACTTCAAGGTAAGTAACTATGCATCTTATTGACTTGTTAGCAAAGGTATGCGACCACTAGTTTCCTCAAACGACCATGAGGGTATCTTTTAACGTTATAATGTATGAGTTCCAGCACTCCAAAATTTGCTTACCTGACGAGGGGCGCTCGTTTTGAACCAGAGTATTTGTTTTAGAATGACAACAAACGATAATATATTAATTTATTTTCAAAAAAAGCACATTCTTTCTGCTCTAATGACGTCCACCAAGGAAAACTTCTAATGATATGATGCAGGCTAGCTAGAATGTTTGTCTTGTGGGCGGCTCGTATCGATCGATGCCGCCATTTTGGATCTTGTGTTGGAAATGTATACGAGCCTCCCAAAAGGGAAGCTGCTTTTATGTGGATTTTGCCAGTGTAAAGGAATATATATTCGTGGCATAATATTCAATCAGATCGCGAGAAATCTCTTTGCAGTATAATATGGATCCATATCCTGACTTAAAACAGTAGCAGTAAAGCAATAATAATGATGATAATAATAACAATAACAATAATTAGGTAAGAAAACCCGCAGACTAACATCAACATGCAAAGATGTGATGAATTCTGCTATTCCAGATTCTAGGTATTTTAAAAGATGTTCAGAAATAAGATGAAAAGTGATAGTGGGTTTTTATATCTTTGTACAACTTACAGAATTGTGGGCCGATGGCCCTTACTTTCTGATAAACTATAATAGTATTCAATCTATTCAACTGTCACCTTTTTTTAAACAGAAGATCAAACAAATAGAATAACAGCCTGTAATAAAAGTTCCCCTTTTTAACCCCTGACCGAACGATTCCAGTTTTTAACAATCCCGGTGTTTACAGGTTTTGAAAACATTGTGAACAAATAAAGAAAATGCTGGTAATCAGCATTTTATCCTTTCTCTCACAATATTTTCGACTCTTTAAAAAGAAGAAATTATAATAAATAAAGATCCCATCAATTGAGTAACATTTAATTATTTGTCGTTTACAAATGTGTGCGATTTGGACATGTCTTAAATTTTGTCGTCTGGTAAGAAGTTAAATAATTCGTTATTTTTACACTGTATGTCACATAATTTGAAGTTAATGCCACTAACTGTACGAAAACTATTCATATATTTTAGGCACTAGACGAAATGACTCTGTTATAATCCAAAGAGTTATTCTTTTCATATGAAACGAATACGTAATCTATAGATCTGTAGGGCTATTTTGGAGCCGTGTTTTGTCTCGCTGCTGTATGCGATTCCATTTATACAGTCTAACTCTAATAAATCATTCCTATTTCACAGCGAACTGACTCCGTCTGGCTCAAATATATATTATTTTTTCATATTCTGGTTTGTTTCTTTCGTTTGACTTATACGAAAAAGCATTTCATTATAGAGTTAAACTTGTCAAAGGCAGACACCCATAGGAAAAAGCAGAATAACTATTACCCATTTAAAGCCCCCATTCCACCGGACGGCGATTCCACTACGCTTTAAATTTTTGGTCGAAACGCCGTGAATCGTAGTAGGAACGACAACAGCGCAGTAGAAACGCCTTGAGCGTAGTAGAAGCGTATCGGAAACTTCATGATCGCCACTTTAAAACCTCCATTCCACTGAGCGGCGAGTCGGTTTCGCTCCGAAATTTTAATAAAAGCGCCGTGAATCGTAAGAGGAACGGCAACAGCACAGTAGAAACGCCTTGATCGTAGTAGAAGCGTATAGGAAGCGTCATGATCGCCTCCTCACAGCGCTTGTTTTGACCTTGCTCAAAATTTACGTAGCGGGATCGCGGTGGACTCGAAGCACCACAAAAGCGTAGTAAAAACGTAGTTGAAAATTCGTGAACGCAGCAGTATCTTAGCGGCAGCGCGAGTAACGTAGCGAAAATGCAGTGCATCGAAACAAAAGCAACACCCAACTCTTTCAATCTACGAGGACTGTTCGATATGTAATGTATATTGTACCACAGCGCGATAACACTTTCAACAATTTCGTGGATGATGATACGCTTCAATAGCTCTATTCAATACCTTTCCAACGGTATAAACACGAGCCTTTAGCTCCACATAGTTTTAAACTTATAGTCATTTCATTAGGGCTAGTCGTTGACCACTGTTGTAAAATGGTTGGGAAATGGATTAAGAATATTGAAGAAATAAGAGCTGATATAAAAGTTCACACAAAACTCGCTCATTCGGTAATGCAAATTTTTACTGAATTGGGGGAAGTTTATGGGTCTGATAAGGTATCTTATGAGACAGTTCGTAGGTGGAGAAAGAAATTTCTGACTGGCACAGAGTCCGTCAAAGATACAGCAAAATCTGGCTGACCTGTGACTGTAACAGGCAAGACAAATGTCTCAAAAGTCAGGGAAATAATTGAAAGTGATGGCAGATACACGATTCGTGATATTGCCAACGCTGTTGGCATATCGCTATAGCGGGTGCATTTCATTTTGAAGCGTATTTTGAAAGTACGAAAGATTTCTGCCACATGGATACCGCATATATTGACAGATGACTAAAAACGGGTACGAGTACAAACCGCTAAGCAATTGCTCAAAATGTTTCCCAAATTCAATCAAAGACAATTTGCAAACATTGTTACTGGTGACGAAACATGGGTTCACTATTTCGACCCAGTAAGAAAAATTGGAAACAAAATATGGCTAACTAAACACGGTAGAAGGCCTGTATTTGCCAAAAGAAGGATAAGCACAAAGAAGGTTCTTTATTGCATATTCTTCTCATGTGATGGTATAGCCGTACAAATTCCGGTGCCGAAGGACAAAATTGTCACAGGTCGGTATTACCGAGATGTTATACTAAAAAAAGCTCAAGAAATATTATCTTAAATGACGCCCTGTTTCAGGATTTAGGCATGTTCGTCTACTTCATGATAGTGCTCTATCACATACATCTGAGTTTGTGAAGCAATTTTTGAAGTCGGAGAAGGTTACTGCCTTGCCACACCCACCGTACTCTCCAGATCTAGCCCCATGCGACTTTTTCCTTTTTCCAAAACTTAAAAAGTTCTTATCTGGTCGTCGTTACAAGTCCCGACAAGCCCTTGGCTCAGCCATCAGTCAGTGCCTCAGAGGTCTACCTAAATCAGCGTACCGTGACGCATTTCAGAAATGGATTCAGAGATTGAAATTATGTATTTCAAACCGCGGAGAATATTTTGAAGGGATGTAATTTCATTTCACTATTTGAGTCGAATGCTTTTGAGATATCGTACAATACACATTACATATCGAACAACCCTCGTATTGTTCATAACTGCAAGCTGGAGCACAGCTACTGCAGCAATTCGATCCATTTAGCTTTTGTGATCGGGCTGTGTCCGTCTTCCGTAGTCCGTTGTCCAGGCGTCAACATTTACATTGTGTGCACTCTAGAGGCCACATTTTCAGTCAGTTACGCATGAAACTTGGTCAGTATATTTCTCTTGATGATGTCTTGGACAAGTTTGAAATTGGGTCATGTTTGGTCAAAGAGAAGGTCACTTGGCCAAATCTGACAAAAAAAAAAAAAAAAAAAAACTTGTTTGCACTTTAGAGGCCACATTTTCAGTCTGATACTTATAAAACTTGGTCATAAAGTTTATCTTTTTGAAATCTCAGGCAAGTTTGAAATTGGGTCACAACAGACCAAAAAGTAGGTCACTGCCAAATCTTAAAAAAAAAACCTTGTGTGCAGTCTAGAGACATTTTTCAGTCTGATACTCATGAAACATTATCAGAATGTTTGTCTGGTTGATATCTCTGACAAGTTCAAAAGTAGGTCAGTTGGTCAAAAAATAGGTCTCTTACACGCATGCGTTTTACATCATTAAAACCAGGATCTCTTCAGCTTTATCAACCATAGATGACTTTACTCAGGTGAGCGCTCTAGGGCCAATGGCCCTCTTGCCTTCGAAAGCCGATGTTCAACTGCTGCTATATAGAAACGTTCCAAAAGCGCAACAGAAGCGCAGCTCCTACGCATAGGTCGTAGCAATGTCGCAACAGCAACGTAGAAAGCCTGAAATCCCGTGCCGTAGTGGGAGCGCCGTAGAAGCGCAACAACGGCGAGACAGGATCGTGACCAGCGCAGTGAGATCGTAATTGAAGCCTTCGATAAGCATACTGGAAATGCCAGAGTCCCATGATGATGCACGTGTCGGCGCTTCTTCGGCGATTCGGAAGATTTTGGAAAAGCGCAATGATCGCCATGAGAGCAGTGGGATCGCCACCCAGTGGAATGGGGGCTTAAGCAGGTTAGTGTATAACATTTTCGCTGCCAACGGAATCAAATCGACTTTTTCACAGTAGTAAAAATTGAACATTACAAGTCTGCATTTCTGTGTGGTCGGATCCGATCGAGTTGCGAGTGTTAACAGAGCTGCCTTTCACTAAACTGCGTAGATTTACGCAAATTATTTGGGATTGTATATACACACATACGACCCTTCCTCTACCAAGCATAAGCTGACTTAAATGTTATGCAAACATTTACTCAAATCGTAATGTTATGCAGTTTAGTGAAATTTGTTTTCAGACTCGATGCTTGTTTACCTGAAGTGCGTACGCAATTTAGGGAAAGGCAGTTCAGTTTCGTATCGGATAAAACTACAGGTAGAAAACATTGCAGGAAAAGGATTAAATGCTGATCAGCAGTTGTGTTCCAAATCGTAGAATTTGTCTCTGAGAGGATGTAAAACATTGTGGGAAAAGAAGAAAATGCTGCACATGCTTTTTTCCCTTGGGGTTATTAAATACGGGACTGTTTGTTAGACGTGTAATCACCATAAGAACTAGATGATTTATTTCGAATAATTACGAAGTTTCCAGGGACCGAATAATGACACTATGTCTGGTGCTATTCATTGATTTGTCCCGAGTCTTTATGACAAGAAGGACAAATTGAAAGCTATATATAATGGTCACTAAAACAGGAGGCCATTGGGAAAAATGTATCTCACCTCTGACCTAAATGAAATCAATTTTTTTGATTTTTCATGGATGCTGCGTTTGCTCGAAATACCATGATTAATTTCGTTTGTCCAAAAAGTGCTAAGCTTATATCTCCCCAGCCAGTAGACTTATCCATGGATTACCTTACAGGCCCAGTGACGGCCAAAGGTAAACAATGCGGATGTGAAAATGTATTTAAATGTAAACCAGTAGCTTTTAAAAGTATGGAAATTACTGTGAAGATGACAGTCTGTCAATGTACGGTTGATGCAAGTGTAAGTTTCTGGTAGAAAAATGACTTAAAAAAATTGGTAAAATTTGTCAAAACAGTATATCTTTTTTTTTATATTTTACCTGGTTTTAAAATTCATTTCAAATGCTCATAGCAAGCAACCAACACTTGAAACAACCCTGCAATGACGGATTGCTATCTTCAGAATATTTTCCTTACTTTAAAATGGTATGATTTAAATCTAAATCAATGCGTTTTAACACCCACATTGTTTACTCACAAACGGTCTTTGTCAAAACCAAATCTTGAGTCTTGCCCTATTACTGTAGGTATAAATGCGGAAAAGCTGGGAGCATTTCTTAAAAAAAAGTACTCTTGTGATTCACACTTAAGTCTTGAACATTTTGCAACGGATAAATAGTACAAAGGCCATATGTGTAATGCATCTTCAAACAGTATCGATACATGTCAGCCTAGGCAGTCCGCGCAGGCTGACATTGGTCAAACCTTTTGTTATTTGTAAATTTTCTGGATGTCCTGGAACCATTCTACTTCTAGAGTCGGTCGCTTTATAAACGCAGTCGATGTTATGGATCCATGATTATTATGGGATGACTTGCTTGGTACAACGCATCACGCGCAGATGCATCAACCCATTACCACACAATCCCGTTAACGATCCTCAGGAGGAAGCCTTTTGAAAACATTGTGGGAAAAGGAGAAAATGCTGGTAACCAGCATTTTCTCCTTTTCCCACAATGTTTTCTACCCTTCCCAAATCAAATTTCAATTGTTGATTCACATTTATGTTGTCATCTGCAAATGCTTTCAAATTGGATTAGTCTAAAATTTTGTTGTTTAGTAAAGAATTAAAGCCCCCTTTTCCCAGGACATGGCTCAATTATGTAAGTGCCTTCTTGTGTTATAAATAACGACTTCAAGGGTCCTCAACGAAAGCTTCATTATGGTCCAGTAGACGACGTGGAGTGGATTATAATGACCATCGCTTCCTTGCCATATATAGTAGACAAGTGGTTCATGAAAAATCCCAGTAAATCTGACGGAACTGATGTATTTCAAAGTGAAGCATTCTTACATTTCTTGTATACTTCGAAAGTTATCTTTTTTCCGTATTGTTATCATTCAATTTTTTAAAAAAAAATGGGAATTATTTTGAAGACGAAAGTCTGTTTTTGTACGGCCTGTCCAAGTGTTAGTCGCTGGCAGAGAAATGAATTTCAAAACCAGGTCAAAAGTTGCCTGGTCGCTATATATTTTGTTAACTTTTTGCCTGGTTTTAAAATTCGTTTTTCTGTCTTCGATCTTTGTGTTTAAAAGTAACCATTTTAAAATCTCACAGGCGACATCTTTGTTAAACACGTTACTCTAAAGAAATTGAAAGGCTCATCGAAACATAATTAAAAAAACAAGAGGGCCATGATGGCCCTGAAGTCGCTCACCTGAGTCTTTTGACCAAACATGACCCATTTTCAATCTCTTTTGAGATATCATGACAAACAATCTACTAAGCTTTCATAATTATTGGACTGAAAATTTGGCCTCTAGCATGTCCACAATTTTTTTCTAGAATTTCTCTCAGTGACCTACTTTTTAGCCAACTATAGCCAATTTTCCCATTGTAGATATTATCAAAACAAAGATCCTGACCACCTTTCATAAGTATTGGACAGAAAATGTGGCCTTTAGAGCATGCACAGGGTTTTTCTAAGATTTAAACTACTGACCTAGTTTCTGTCCCAACATGACCGATTTTCAAAGTCGTCTGAGATGTCATCAAGACAAACATTCTGACCAAGTTTCATGAGTTTTGGACTGAAAATGTGGCCTCTAGAGCATACACAAGGTTTTTCTAAGATTTGACCTAGTGACCTAGTTTTTGACCGAACGTGAACCATTTTTGAACTAGTGCGAGATATCATCAAGTCAAACATTCTGACCAACTTTCAAGAAATTTAGATTGAAAATGTGACCTCTAGAGCGTACACAAGGTTTTTATAAGATTTGACCTAGTGACATATTTTTTTTGCCCGACATGCCCCCACTTTTAAACTCGTCTGAGATATCATCAAGACAAACATTCTGACCAAGTTCCATGAGTTTTGAACTAAAAATGTGGCCTCTAGAGCATACACAAGGTTTTTTCTAAGATATGACCTACTGACCTACTTTTTGACCAGACATGACCCACTTTCGAACTCGTCTGAGATATCATAAAGACAAACATTCTGACCAACTTTCAAGCGTATTGGACTGAAAATGTGGCCTCTGGAGTGTGCACAAGGTTTTTTCTAAGATTTGATCTAGTGACCTAGTATTTGATCCGACATGACTCATTTTCGAACTCGTCCGAGATATGATTAAGACAAACATTCTGACTGACTTTCAAGAGTTTTGGATTGAAAATGTGGCCTCTAGAGCATATACAAGGTTTTTATAAGATTTGACCTAGTGACCTACTTTTTGACCCGACATATCCCATTTTCGAACTCGTTCGAGATATTATCAAGACAAACATTCTGACCAAGTTTCATGAGTATCTGACTGAAAATGTGGCCTCTAGAGCGTACAAAACGTTTTTCGAAGATTTGACCTTGTGACCTAGTTTTTAACCCGACATGACCCATTTTCAAACTCGTTCGAGATATTATCAAGACAAACATTCTGACCAACTTTCAAGAGGTTTGGCCTGACAATGTGGCCTCGAGAGCGTACACAAGGTTTTTCTAGGACTTGGCCTAGTGACCTAGTTTTTGACTCAACATAATCCATTTTCGAACTCGTTTGAGATATTATCAAGACAAACATTCTAACCAAGTTTCACGAGTTTTGGACTGAAAATGTGGCCTTTAAAGAGTACACAAGGTTTTTCTAAGATTTGACCTAGTGACCTAGTTTTTGACCCGACCTTACCCATTTTCGAACTCGTCCGAGATATTATCAACACATACATTCTGACCAAGTTTCATGAGTATCTGACTGAAAATGTGGCCTCTAGAGCGTACACAAGGTAAAAGTTGACGACGGACGACGCACGACGCACAACGCACGACGGACGACGGACGACGGACGCCGGACACAGCACGATCACAAAAGCTCACCATGAGCACTTCGTGCTCAGGTGAGCTAAAAAAATTGTCGTAATCTTAAAAAAAATCACAACTTAAGAAAGTACATGGCAGTAATGAATACACGAAGTTAAATGCCTGAAAATAACTAAGCCATAGTCTGTGAAAAGGGGATTAAATGCACCTGCAAAAAGTATCGTTCAAGGTCAACGTGCGCAGCCCGAAGATATTTGTAAATTTTATATTCTCCATTCTACCTCATGTTTGTGTCTGTTGTAAGACAAAAAAGGATTTATCGATTCATAAACATGTGATGACTTCCTTGGTATAATGCATGAAGGAGATGCAATATCCCCCCCACCCCCCCACCCCCCATTTTGCAAGAGCATGGCTCGACTGCATATTTTTTACACATCCGCACTGGAATACATAGAGGATATTTCTTTTTTACGATGAAAGATCGAAATTTCGAAATTTATTTCATCGAGTGAACATAATCGGTTATATTTTCACGAGTGCGCCACTCGTGAAAATATAACCGATGATGTTCACTCGATGAAATAAATTTCGATCTTTCACCGAAAAAAAAAAAATTCTATTTATTTCATGCTTTTAACCCTTTCTGAGGGGGGAATTAATCAAAATCCAGTACAGTTCTTTTCGGTTATTCCCCGTGGCGTACCCCCTTCCACATAGCAAAGCATTACAATATTACATCAAGGGCGAGAAATGTAAAGTAAATTACGTCATATTTCCATCTGGTAGTGAGGCACGCGCACTTTACCTAGGTAACTAGTGCGCGGGAATAACTGTGTCCGCCTTCAAATGAAGAGTTAGAATATAAAAACCGGTTTTTTCACTGGTCGTAACCATGAAATATCGAAACATATTTCATCGACATTTCTCGATAACCAACCGGAAAGCATGAAATACAATTACAATAATGCAGGTAGAGTGAAACATTTTCGTTTTAATACCGCTGTTTTAAGTTTTCCAGATGAAAAATACGGAGCTTTAGTTCAATTAGCCGAGTTAGACGAGCTTTATGAAAAGGCCAACATTGTTTATTCTTATCTTTTACATAAAATGAAAAGGTTTGCAGAATCTGGGGTGACAGTATGTCGAGTTAGCTGAAACATAATGAGCCGTGCTCCGGTAAAAGAGGATTTAATGCATCTCCGTGATGCATGATACCAAGCGAGTCATTATGTAATGATGCATCCAGTGTAATCATCTCAGTCTAACAATCGACCGGGTCTGAAGGTAGAAATTAGAATGATCCTTTTACTCGAAGAAAATTACAAAAACACCAAAAAAATTGCGACCCATGTCAACCTGCGCGGATTCGCAGGCTGACATGGGTCGATACTTTTTGCAGATGCATTAAACCCCCTTTTCACAGAGCATAGATCATTTACATTTTTTTGAAGGTTGTATGTACTATCGACAAATGACACCAAAGTGACAATTTCGCTTCCAGCTGGAGATAATTATTCCGAGGTTTCTTTCCTGCTATGATCCTTATACGGAAATCAATATAACATTTTTATCTGCTTGATTACTGGCTAATGGAATTCAATTACTTAGACCAAACACGACTTATGCCAGAGGACAAATGATAGTGCCATTGATATAGGTATGTAAATTCCGGTGTGCTGATAGAGACAGATGCTTGTAAAATAAGTTGGCACCAAAAAAAAGATACCTTTTTGTATCATCCTTAAAAGTCCCTTTGCTGTCTGTTAAGATTAAGATCAGATTGGAATTTAATTACTTAGACCAAACAGGACTTATGCCTGAGGACAATTGACGGTGCCATTGATATAGGTATGTAAATTCCGGTGTGCCGATTTAAAGATACAGCCAGATGCTTGTAAAGTAAGATGGCACCAAAAATATATACCTATTGTATCATCCTTAAAAGTCCCTTTGCTGGCTGTAAAGATCAAGATCAGATTGGAAATTAAATACTTAGACCAAACACGACTTATGCCTGAGGACAAACGATGGTGCCATTGATATAGGTTTGCAAATTTCCGTTGTGTATCATCACACAGACACAGACAGATGGTAATGAAAAAAGATTGCACAAAAAAAAAGATACCTTTTGTATCATCCTTAAAAGTCCCTTTGCTGCCTGTTAAGATTAAGATCAGATTGGAATTTTAATTACTTAGACCGAAAACGACTTATGCCCGCGGCCAAATGACGGTGCCGTTGATATAGGTATATAAATTCCGATGTGCTGATGTAGAGATACAGAAAGATGCTTATGAAATAAGATGGCACCAAAAAAATATACTTTTGCATCATCCTTAAAAGTCCCTTTGCTGCCTGTTAAGATTAAGATCAGATAAAAATTCAATTACCTAGACCAAACACGACTTAGGCCCGAGGCCAAATGACTGTGCCATTGATATAGGTACAAAAATTCCGATGTGCTGATGTAGAGATACATAGAGATGCTTATAAAATAAGATGGCACAAAAAAAAAAAATACTTTTGTATCATCCTTAAAAGTCCCTTTGCTGCCTGTTAAGATTAAGATCAGATTGGGATTTAATTACTTAGACTGAACACGACTTATGCCTGAGGACAAATGACGGTGCCATTGATATACGTATGTAAATTCCGGTGTGCTGATGTGGAGATAAAGACAGACCGTAATGAAAAAAGATACACAAAAATTCTTTTGTATTAAGTCCCCCCATTTCAAGGATTGTTTCTTTGTAGCATAGGCCACTGAAACTTCATTGGTATATCACGGGATTCTTTAATTTTCATTATCGGACACCGTTACTATAAATAGCACATTGGCGACTGCATCTATATGGTACATTATTAGTTGTACGGTCAGGTGGCAGGGGACCTGGAAACTTGTTCACGGCTGTGGCGAATCATGTCGCCCGAGCCGAAGGCGAAGAAAAGTGGTAGTATATAATTATTTGTAATTTGTTATTTGACCATATTCTATGTCAAGTTTTCGCCAACAATTTTCATGTTATGTTTCGTTCATTTTTTATGTTTATTTGACGAGAGCAGTAGTAAGCATTCTTTCCAAGTGGTTGCGTTCCCACATTCTGAAACAATGATCAGCTTTGAAAGAAGAATAAATTTTTCGAAATCATTCCATCTTAAGGAAGAAATGTGGTCGAGCGGGGTTTCAAACATAAAATCTGTTGATGGTTACCACACCCATGGGTTACAAATCCGAGCTAAAGGGCCTCGGCGAAGAAAAATAAGATTTTTTTTTTTTCTAACAAGCAGTTTTTTTCCATACCGTTGCGTGGTGGGTTCGGCTTTGATTTCGAAACAGTGGTTCGACCTCCTCTTGCCGCGCTGTCCACGCTGAAATGTCGTTGCAAAACCCAAGCCTAGTGCTGCTAAAACAAACAGCGCATCAAAAGTTGATTTTGCGACGTAATGTGGCAAAAATACCCCTGAAAACGGGCACCATCCAACTGACTAACTGATTCACTTGCAATTTGCGCCGCTTTCAACATTATTCAAGCCAGACTTACTGACCTATATGTGTCCAGGGTTCCTCTAGTACTAGATCAGGATTCAGGATTCAGGAGCTTCTTGCCTAAGGATACTCCTGCGAAAAAATCTAGTACGAATTATACCCAGGACATTAAGGTTGCGAATTCTACACCGTTACAACCGAGCCACGCAGGACCTCAAGCAAAGTCTAATCACTACTTTTAGTAAAATGAAAAAAAAAAAAAAAGGGGGGGGGTAGGACCTTCTGCAGAAAAATGACATAATATCAGGAAATTGTGCCTCTAAATAAGAACTGAGTTGCCAAGGGAAAACAAAGATACTGAAGACTATTGATATTGTGATAAAAGCCTGACACCTGTCATACATAAAAGTAGGCACTTCTTCAAGAAACTATAGCCAATTGTCGCACTGGGAAATATTGTCAGCACTTAATACTTCACCAGACATTTACGTTCCTGAAGAAAAAAAAAAACAAAAAAATAGAAAAACAAAAACATTTTTGGGAAAAGAAGCAACTGCTTTTTACAAGCAATTGATCCTTTTCCCAAAATCTTTTTTCAAGCCATTCAAAGACAGCTGTCTTTTTTCTTGCTGTTTGTTATTTCTACCATTTGTTTAATACTTAACCTGCTAAATAAGTGAAACGAAATTTTTAGCCAATACTAAAACTCAAATTTCGCTATTTCAAAGGTACTTTTTGGGAGGAAAAATATCTCCTTATCGGACAGTGGAGATTCAAGCTCAGACTGCACGTTCAGTGCAGACTAATCTTGATCTACACCGTCCGCAAAAGGTCATTGAGTCGCGGTAGGCAGCCTAAAGGTTAATTTAAATCTATACTCGGTTCCATAAATAAGTGTACACTTAATTTTCTTTTATTTCTCGTCGCATGTTTTACTGAAGACCAACAAATTTGGTATCATACTTTAGTTCAGAGTCTGTAGAAAATGCCAGGCTAATCAGATTTTGACTAACAGAAAGTTTAAGTTAGGTTTTTGCAGTTTAAATGAAGGTGGTACTAAAACCAAAGTTGCAAAAGTACTCAAAGACTAAGGTAACATTAAAGGTAGGTTTTTCTTAAAGTTCTTGTAATTTTTCAATCAGTATCTTGTATGGCCACCTCTGCTGTCGATACAGGCAATTATTCGACGTCGCATAGACCTTACATAAAGTAAAACATTGCATCAGGAATGTTATTCCATTCCTGAACGAGAGCGGTGGCCAAAACCTAACTTTAATGTTACCTTAGTCTTTGAGTACTTTCTCCTTTTCCTACAATGTTTTCTAACCTATAAAAGACAAAAATCATCATTTGAGCTTTCAATTTGTCGTCCGCAAATGCTTTGAATTGAGACAAGTTTAAATTTTTGTCGTTTCGTAAGGAGTTAAAGTAACGGGATGACGGATTTGCAATCGGAAACTCTCTCTGTTTTATATAAGAACAGATCTGACGTCACTGTACATGTACCTATTTGAATACGAGCACACAGAGTGGATGCGTGCTATCGATTGTGTGACATTCCTGCACGTGTTTGCAAAATTCTGGCAAAAACTCGTAAAAGAAAAAGAATCTTCAGAAAATTGGTATCACTTTGAAAAAAATCACTGTGCGGTCTGATCTTGATCAATATCGTCTGCAAAATCCGCTGTTTACGCCCATGACTCTAATAAGATTAAGTATTCCGTAGAATTACATGTATACTAACGAAAGAGTTCAAATACGCCTTTGCGAATATAGGAATTTATCTTAATCTGTCAAAACATAAATTATTCTGGATCGTTTCTACTCGGAAATAAGAGTCCCCAGGTGCATATATAAATACAAAACCGAGATGTCTCGGATGTCCAAAACACTTTCAGATACTTTTGGATTTTCTTTTTTTTTTCGGGGGTGAGAAAACCAAGCTGTCAATATTGCATGCATTTCCATTTGGCTTGCAACACGCAAAAAGAGACATTCGGACATTTGCGTAAAGTGTTGTCTCGGATCAGCCTGAGCAGTCCGCGCAGGCTAATCCGAGACGGCACTTTACGACTACATTATATTTTGTGCTACAGTAGACTTGCGCAAAACAGAACATTACTTAAAAACGGAAAGTGTCGTTTCGGATCAGTCTGCGCGGACTGCGCAGGCTCATCCGAGACGACACTACGCAAATGTCCGAATGCCCCTTTTCGCGTGTTGCAGGCCATTTATGTTTATGGACAGTATGTCGTTCATCTTTGAGTTGTGCTCTGCCAAAAGGGGTTTAATTCATCTGCAAAAGAAGTATCGACCCAGCTCAGCCTTCGCAGTCCGTTGGGGCTGACCTGGGTCGAAACGATACGTTTGGTCATTTTTTTCTGCATGTTTAAGGACCATTCTGATCATTATTCACTTGATTGCAAGACAAAGCCATTTCACTGATCCATAATTATCGGATGACTGCCTTGATATAATGCATTACGGTGATGCATAACAGATATGCATAAAACCCGTTTTTTTGCCAAAGCGTGGCTAGTTTAGCAGATTTATAAACTTATTTGGAGAATTTAAATACGGCTTTGCGCATGCGGGCGTCGCCCTTATCTGTCACAATCAAAACATAAATTATTCTGGATCGTTTCTACTCGGAAATAAAATTCCCAAGGTGCCTATATAAATACAAAACCAAAATGTTTCGGATATCCAAAGAACGCTTTGAAATACCTTTGCGGGTTGTGGGGGTGAGAAAATCAAGCCGTTAATATTGCATGCGTTTTCATAAATGTATAACGACAGTATGTCATTTATATTTAGAAATTGCTCTATGCTCGATGCATTATACCAGACAAATCATAACTAAAATATGTATCTATGAAAATAATTTTGTCTGACAACCGATTGGATCGTGAGGTAGTATGGTCCATAGACATGCAGAAAATTTACGAATAGCTCAAAGTTCCGATCCAGGTCAGCTTGCATGGGCTGCTCAGGCTGACTTGGTTCAAAACTTTTTTTTTCCAGATGCATTAGACCCCCTTTTAAGAAAGCATGGCCCATATGATCACGACCTTTTTTTAAGGTTGAAAAATCCAATCTGCTACAAGTTCAGAAAGATTTTTTTCTTTAATTTTTAAGTCTTGCTAAACAAGCAGACGTTTGAGATCCAAAGATCAAACTGCACGTTCCACTCGGGTCTGATCTCGTTGAATGTCGTCGGCAAAAGTCCCCGTTTTCGCTCATTACACTAAAAATATTGCGCACTGTTATAAATATCTACTTATTGGAAGAGTTCAAATACGGCTTTGCGCATGCAGAGAGTCGCCCTTATCTGTCACAATCTGTAACTGTATATCCGACAGGCAAAACATAAATTATTCTGGATCGTTTTTACTCGGAAATAAAATCCCCTTGGTGCATAATATATAAGTACAAAACCTCAATGTTTCGGATATCTAAAATCACTTTAAAATACTTCCGTTTTTTTTGGGTTTTTTTTTTTTTGGGGGGGGGGGGAGAGAAAATCGAATCGTCAATATTGCATTCGTTTCCATAAATGTATAACGACAGCATGTAATTTATATTTAAACCCTGCTATGTTAAAGCGGGTTGAATGCATCTGCGAAAAGTATCGACCCATGTCAGCCTGCGCAGTCTGCGCAGGCTGACATGAGCCGAAACTTTTCGCTGTTTGAAATTTTTTTTTGCATGTTAAGAGACTATTCCATCTAATGAAGCAGTTGGTTGTAAGACAAAATGGATTTTATGGATCGATAATTATGTGATAACTTGCCTGGTATAATGTATTACGGAGATGCATTAAACTCCCCCCCCCCCCCCCCCCCCAACTACCAGAGCGCCGATAATTCTAATGCCAGAGCGATTATATCAAATACCGCAATGTGAATACAGGAAGACATCTAAGTCTGCAATAATCTGTAACTGTATATCTGACAGGCAAAACAGTAACTATTCTGGATCGTTCCTGCTCGGAAACAAAATTCTCTTGATGCATATTTACTGTAAAAAAGCTCAATGTTTCGGACATCCAATAAATTATAAACATGAACCGTGCTCTGTGAAAACGGGGCTTATAATGCATCTGCACGAAAGTATCGACCCAGGAAAGCCTGCGCAGTCCGCGCAGGGCTACCTGGGTCGACACTTTTTGCTATTGGTAAATATTCTGTTTGGAAAAGGACCTTTTTTTTTTATCCCCCAGTTTCGGTCGATTGTAAGACTATCTATTTTGGGGATTCATGATAATCATGTGATGACGTGCTTGGTACCCATAAAATGCATCACGGAGATACATCAAACCCCCTTTTGCCACAGCGTGATCCATTTGGTAGAAATATACTTATGGGGAGAATTCAAATACGGCAATGTGAATACAGGAATTTATCTAAAACTGTCACAATCTGTAACGGTATATCCGACAAGCAAATTATTCTGGATCGTTTCTACTCGGAAACAAAATTCCCCAGGTGCTAATATAGGGCCTATACTGTAAATACAAAACCTCAATGTTTCGGATATCCAAAAGCATTTAATGCTTTCAGGGGTTTTGGGAGTGAGAAAAAGAAGTCGTTAATATTGCATGCGTTTCTATAAATGTATAACGACAGTATGTCATTTACGTTTGTTTAATTGTCACTCAAATGCTTATTTAGATATTTCAAGTAAAATGCATCATACTTATAGCCGAAATATACCATTTCGCTTCAATGTTTGAGGCTTTCAGCACAAAATTACATTTCCTAAGTCGATCTCTTTCGACAACTGAAATAGAGGATCTTACATGAGTGTTTATGTATTATCATTTTTATCAAACGAGTTGACTAAAATTGTATGACGCGAGCCTTGGTGAGCATCAAATACATTTTAGTCAACTAGTTTGATAAAAATGATAGTACATGAACACGAATGTGTGATTCTATTTATCATATAAAAGGAACGACAGACAAAAATAATTCCTGCATCATCACCTTTAGCCTATATAGTTTAAGGGGCCATGTTTACAGTTGTAGTTCGGTTTCCTATGTGTACATACACAAGAAGATAGCTGTTTGACATTTACATCGAAAGTAGAATGAAACAGCTTCTAGAGGGGTTGAGTCGAACTATTTCCACAATTTTATTGATTTTAGATAACTTTATTGTATTTCTTGCTTTTATTAAACCTTAAAATCAAAAACTTTCCAAACTTATACGAGTGCGTCATTATTATTATTATTATTATTAACTGGTGTTTTAAGGCGCATCGACAGCTGTGGTCATTTAGCGCGCATGATGGTAATTATTAGAAATGGAACAATAAAATGTTAATATGAAAGTCTATATTTTATTATAAAAATCTAGCTCTTTTAGGTATCCTAAAATGTTATTTTGTTGTATATGTAAAAATAAATTTTTTAAGCTATCAACACTAAAATGTTTTGACCGTATACGGTCGAAATTTTCACAGTTTAATAAAATATGTTTTATAGTTAAAGGTTCATTACAGTTTATACATTGTGGTGCTCTCTCATTATTTAAAAGATGCACATGTGAAAACCTTGAGTGTCCCACACGACATCTTGTTAAAATTACTTGACTTTTTCGGTTACAATAAAATTCATATTTATCATTAAAATTTGGCTTGATCGCTAAAAGCTTGTTGTTAAAACATTGTTGCCATTTAATTTGACATTCAGACTTGATAAATTCATTTATTTGTTGTTTTTTGTCAGTATAAGGAATTTTTATGTTGGCTATGTTCATATTTACGGCATCCTTTGCTTCTTGATCAGCTATTTCATTACCTTTTATATTAATGTGACTGGGTATCCAGCAGAATATTATTGTCTTTGATCTACATAAATAAACATATTTTCTGAAAAATTGTGAATGATTTGGGTTATCAGGATGTTTTAAAGATTGTAAAACTGACATTGAATCAGAAAAAACTATGAATTTCTTGTTACTATTGTTTTGTATTGAACAGAGAGCAATGTTTAAAGCTACAGCTTCTGCTGAAAAAATAGAGCTATGATCTGGTAGTCTTACTTTGGCAGTTTCTTGCTTGTGTACTGAAGCGCAACCAACTTTATTATCTTGTTTCGAACCATCAGTATAAATTGAAATGTAATCTTTATACTGTGATTTGATTTCTAAAAATTTATTTTGATAAAATAATGGATTTGTAGCCGATTTCTTATTTACATTGAGATCAAAAATAATATTTGGTGGATTTATGGTCCACGGCTCTTTTACAGGAAGTTTAAAGGGCTTAATATTCTTTACATTTACGTTTGATTCATTAAAAAGAGGTTCAACTCGTAGACCAAGTGGTTTGATAAAATTAGGTTTATTTTGAAAGAGTATTTTGTTTGGTGGATTAAAAATGTCATTGTAAACCGGATTCTTTGTATTTGAAGCCATTTTAGTTACGTACTGTAAGGAGAGTTTTTTCCTTCTATCATATAAGGATGGCTCCTGGGCCTCTGAATACAAACTTGTGACAGGTGACGTACGGAAAGCTCCCAAAGCTAACCGAAGACCCTGATGATGAATAGTGTCCTACTTTTTTAGGTAGCTTTTCCGTGCAGAGCCATATATAATACATCCATAATCCAGTTTTGAGCGTATTAGAGATCTGTATAGATTTAAAAGAGTTTTCTTATCTCCTCCCCAGTCAGAGTGGGAAAGTACTTTTAAAACATTTAAAGCTTTTTGACATTTCAATTTCAAAGCATTAATATGTGGAATGAAAGAAAGTTTTTTGTCAAAGATAACTCCTAAAAATTTTGCTTGATCTACTATTGGAATTGGACTATTATATATTTTCAATGATGAATCCAAGTGTAGCCTGCGCTCTTGGCAGAAGTGTTCACAGTTTGTCTTTGTCTTGGAAAATTTAAAACCATTTTCTATAGTCCACTTCTCAATTTTGTCTAAATTATTTTGAAGCTTAGTTTCAATTGTTTTCATATTTTTGGACCTGTAACATATTAAAAAATCATTCACATATAAGGAACAGTTCACATCGTCATCTAAACATTTTACAATATTGTTAATCTTGATATTGAACAGAGTAGGTGAGAGGATACTTCCTTGAGGAACTCCCTGTTCTTGTTCATAGTCATCAGAAAAAGATGTGCCTACCTTAACTTTGAAACATTTATTTGATAAAAAGTTTGAAATAAACTTAGGTAGATTTCCCCTTAATCCAATTTTATGAATGTCTTTTAAGATACCATGTTTCCATGTGGTGTCATAAGCTTTTTCTAGATAAAAAAATATGGCAACTACATGTTGTTTCTTTACAAAAGCATTTCTGATAAAAGATTCTAATCGTACTAACTGATCTGTCGTGCTTCTGTTTTTTCGGAACCCTGATTGATGTTCCGATATAATATTATTGGATTCGAGGTAAAAATTAAGTCTATTGTTTATCATTCTCTCCATGGTCTTACATATACAACTAGTTAAAGCTATGGGTCTATAATTTGTTGGATTTGTATGATCTTTATTTGGCTTAGGAATTGGAATGATTGTAGCTTTGGACCAACTTTTCGGGAAGGTGCCTTGTTCCCATATAATGTTAAAAATGTTTAACAGAGTTTGTAATGAAATACGAGGTAAATGTTTTAAAAGTTAAAAGTGTATTTCATCTGCACCTGCAGCAGAATCATGAGCATTTTTAGAGAATTTTCAAGTTCCGATAATGTGAAAGGTAAGTTGTAGTTTTCATTTGTATCCGTTTCAAAATTAAGTTCTTCCATTTCTGCTTCTTGCTTATGTTTTTTAAATTGTGGTTTATAATTTGCAGACGAGGAGTTTGTTTTTAAAGTTTTACCCGGGATATGAGCGATTTCTTCTTTACTTTCATAGTTTTTGTCATCTACCTTGATATGCGAGTGTTTCATGGTTTGATTCTTTCCATTTGTTTTCCTTAACATATTCCAAATGGTTGTCATGGGAGTTCTAGCATTAAGTTTAGAAATGAAATCTTTCCAAGATGATCTTTTTGCTTGTTTAACAGTGCGTCGAGCCTTAGCTCTCATAATTTTGCAAACATTTAAGTTTGATTTTGTTGGATATTGCTTGAAACGTTTTAAACTGTCTTTACGTTTTTTAACAGCTTCTTTACAATCATCATTAAACCATGGCTTTTTCTTCTTAAAAGTATTTGTTGAAATCTTTGGGATGCACTGACTTGATATGTCAATTAAAGTTTCAGTAAAAGAAAGCATTGGATCTTCTGAATTTTCAAAATTGTCAATCAGTAATTTTTCATGGCAAAGAATATTGAATTTTTCCCAGTTAGCTTTTTTAAAATTCCATTTTGGAATTTTCTCATCTTCTGTTTTCTCAGTTTCTTGTATAATGATAGGAAAATGATCACTTCCATGAGAATCTTCACATACTTTCCATTCATAATCAAGGTACAAGGAAGGATGGCAGAGTGAAAGATCTATTGCTGTGAAAGAACCTGATCCAGGATGCAGGTATGTATGTTGATTGGAATTAAATATACATAAATTATTCTCTGCAATGAAATCTTCAATTATTTTACCTCTATCATTGGTATCTGAACAACCCCATAATTCGCTATGTCCATTAAAATCACCACATATGATGTAAGGTTGAGGTAGTTGTAGTAAAAGATTTTCTAAATCATTTTGATCTATTCTTTTATTTGGTGGGATATAGATAGAGCATATTGTTATAGTTTTATTTAAAGATGCTTTTATTGCTATTGCTTGTAGATTTGTGTTTAAGTCTATCTTACGATGAGGTACCGTAGAATGTATTATGATAGAAGAACCACCAGATGCTCTTTGGCAATCATTATGTATGTAGTGGTAGGAAGAATAATTGCGAACTTCCAAGTTATCATTGGGGGTTATAAAAGTTTCTTGAAGACAACAAATTTGTGGATTTAATAAAGATAAAAGAATTAGTAGTTCATTAAAGTTGGCTTTTAGACCTCTACAATTCCACTGTAAAATTGAGTTTTGACCCATTATACTTGTATATTGGGAGTTTGAATTTACTTAAAAGTTATTTGACTGAGGAGTCAATTTCCAATTCCATGTCTTCTAAACTTTCAAATTTATTTGCCAGCTTAATAGGATCCTGTGACCCTTTCTTCTGTCTGTTTGATTGTTGTTTATCTTTTTCTTTTTTATCTGGTTTATTTTTCTGGCTTTTATTTGGTGATATAGGGCATGAATTAGTTCTAGAAGCTGATCTTGATCTACTAGAGTCTTTTGTTTTGTTAGATTTTGAACCTGTTTCAGATGTTCGAGGTGGTTGGACAGATGGAGACGTAGATTTCGAGGAAGGTTTAGCGCCTTGCTCAAAATCCACGGGATCATACTGTGTTCCACAAGTTCTCGTCTGAGGTTTTGCTGTTGCTGATTGAACTATCTTAGAGTACCTAGGTTCAAAAGCTGTCTCATATTGTTTTTTTGCCACAAAGTACGAAATCTTTCTTATTGTTTTAATTCTCATAATTTCTTTTTCTCTTTTCCAGACTTCACAGTTGGTTGATCTTGCACTGTGATCTTTACCACAATTTACGCATTTGAAAGGTCTTTGGCAGATGCTAGATGTGTGTTTGGATTCACCACATCTATCACAGATTACTGCATCTGTGAGCTTGCAGTTGTCTTCGTGGTGTCCAAATTTTTGACAATTAAAACAGCGCAAAGGATTTGGGATGAACTGTTCCACTGGTACTGTACGATAAAAGATTCTAATACTCTGAGGCAAAGTGGTGGTGTTAAAAGTGAGGAGTAGTGTATTGGTTTCAAGTTGAACATTATCTTTTTTTATTTTGAATCTTTTCCACGCAACAACTCCTTGCGGTGCAAGATATTCAACAATTTTTTCCTCTGTTTCTCCTTTCAGTACCCTGTCTTTCACAATTCCTCTGGATTTGTTAAGTGAGTTGTGTTCTGAGACTGAGACTTTCAAGTTGTAAAACTTTAACTTTTAATAGAGATTCAGCTTGACTTGCTCTTGATGTTTCAACGAGTAGTAGTTCGTTTTTTAATTTTTCAACTGATTTTGGAGTGCCTATCAAACTTTCTATCTGTTTTTCTATTATGAAGGGAGACAGAGATGTGATGGGCTTTGCCTCCTCACTTTTAATAACCAAGAACTTTGTATTATTTAAGTAAGACGTTTCATTTTCGTTATTCGGTCAGGGTCTTTTGTTTTGGGAAGCCATGATTTTGTTAGTGTAATTTCAATAGCTATGCGCTCCACCCTCCTCGGAGCCCTACAAGCGGACGTCTAATGGAAATGGGTTTCCTATTTCCGACGCCAGAGCTACATAGCTATTATACTTAACAAACCTTAAGCGAAGAGAAACTAAAGGTCTATTAATTAGCCCATCAGCCGCCGCTTTATAAAGGAAAACAATGCAAAAGATAAGAAAAAAGAAAAAATCTAACCCGGTTGGTATCATAAGATACAAAGAAAGAAATATAGATAAAAGTATGTAATCCTAAAAGCTAGACACGACCGAGCCGATTGAGACGGGTCGGGCCTAACCCATCCCTCTCGTCTATCCGAGGCCAGGGCCAAAACAGTGTGTTGAGTGCTGGAGATCCCTGGGCACTCTCAACTACCAGGATCCCCTTTTCCGGCATACGAGATGCCACCCACGGCAAACAAGTGGCTTCTGAATTAAAGACAGAATTCTTTTATCAGAAGAAAGTTTGCTCAATGAAATATTTTCAATCAAGAAAGCTTTAGATATAGAGTGTTAGCATGATAACTTTAATGATTAGAGCTGATAACTTAGAGCTTACTAGAGTTCCCATTATAGATCTCTACTTGTAGGTAAGGTTCTAAATACAAGTATGCCAAATGTTTCAAATTCTTCAAACATATAGTTCTAGAGATTGGAAAAGGTGTTGACGAATACAAGAACAAAACATAGATGCTATACACAGATTTTGTTATACTCTTCGTCCAGTGTGCTACCCACTGGCACAGATGATACACACACAAATGAGCATGTTAGTATATGAGACAGGAAAGTGTATAGGAAAGATATGTCTTCAAAAATTGAAAAAATAAAAAATCACTTTTGGAATGAAAAATTTGTTTTGGAAATCATTTGATCTTAATTTATCTTGTTCTTCAGCCACTTTTATGTTTTAATTTTGTGTTTGTTATTTTTTTCTGGAAATATTTAATCGTATTGACTTTAGTGTTTTTATTTTCATATTTAGGTTGATTTTGTTATTGTTATTATTATTTTTTTTTTTTTTTTTTTTCTAATATTTCCTTTGAATTAAATTATTTTGGACCTGTTTTATTAATTTTAGTTTTATTATTATCGGTCTCCTCTGTTTCTGGGGACTTTTACCACCCATATGCCACAGTGGCGAAGGCAGCCACCAATTTCTAAGGCCCCGAGTGGCGGGGGCCAACGAGTGCGTCATAACAACAAAGACGTTATTTTTTCTGCGAAACGGCGTGGTAGCACGGGCTGTGATTGGTTTCTTCGTTTTGACGCGCTCATGACTGAAAAATTATCAGATCTGGGACCCCAAAAACGATAATACATTACATGTAGTGTATTATCAAAAATAAGTCATGGGTTTAACGAACTGCCGAAGGAGGTTTTATGTGATAAAATACAATCTAATGAAACTCGGAAATGTTTTATCTTATAAGCTCGACAAATCCAGTGGAAGGTAAAGGTCCAAAATCACACTGCACGTTATGTGGAGTCTAGTCTTGATTTATGCCATACGCAAGCTTGGAGAACAAGGATGGCTTAACGGATTATAAGTGGCAAAGTCTAAAAAAAAAAAAAACCCACACATTATCTGTCTGTTGCCTCAGGCAGGCATGAAAAATGACAGTTTCATAAATCATTGAGGACAGTCTCTCAACCAAAAATTAAAGTTAATAAAAAGAAATAACAAGAATTTTCCGTTTTGTAGCCTTGGTTCCAGTCTGATCATTTTTTAAACATATAATCAGATGTTACTTGGCAAGAAATGACACAACAAACTACAAACTACAAAAGTTTTAATAGAGTATTTAGGCCTCTGGCCCATGTACATAGATGTGATCAAACATCCATATAAAGATGAGAGGAATACAAAGTATTATTTATGCACAACAATTATTCCTACATGGAGATAAAGAAATAACAAGGGAAGTTCTTCGTTGAAACATGTGCCAGATTACATTTAAACCATTAGAGCGCTAATACTAGCTAACCTGTCATGTAAATAACGAAGATCAAGATCAGACCGTCCATTTGGATTAATGGAATATTGCAGGTCAAGATCAGAGAGCAATACAGGGTGCAGTCTGATTTGAAGACTGCGCTATCAGCTAATTTTCCAAATATTGGAATGAGTGTAAATGTGCAGGTCATGATCAGTTCGCAATTAAAATGTGCAGTCGGCTAGTTTTCGAGTTATTTTGATAGATTGATTGATTGTATGGTGTTTAACGCCGTTTTCAACATTATTTCAGTTATATCGCAGCGGCCAGTGCGCTTATCCATGCGTTCCTGGAGTCTCTTTTTTACCAGTACTTCGCACAATTTTCTTTCCAAGCCACTGGCTGCTTTCCCACATAATCATCGTCGAAACAATGGTCAGCGGTGGGAGAGGAATGACTCCTGTCGCAGTAAATATCATCAATCCTCGGAAAGAAATTGGCCGAGCCAGGGGTCATAGCCAGGGATCGAACCCTGGACCCCGTGTTCTCAAGTCCTGCACGCTACCGACTGAGCTACGGGGCTCGGCTATTTTGATAGAAATAGCCAGTAATTACGTAACCGGCAAACAGTTATGCCACAAATCTATTCAGGCCGTGGAATTAGACCGCAATAGAGACTAGTTAAGGAAAGTATTGCCGCATGGACCTCGGCTTTTCGGTGTATAGCATATATGGCTACAAAATTTATTATTTTCGTACCTAAAATATATATTGGATCAGAAAGTTTT
Organism: Hippopus hippopus; assembly: GCA_946811185.2. Lineage (NCBI taxonomy): Eukaryota > Metazoa > Mollusca > Bivalvia > Cardiida > Cardiidae > Hippopus > Hippopus hippopus. The sequence goes on from OX328096.1 coordinate 75,508,810, forward strand.
TGTGAGAGAACAGTTTTTCCTGTGTGTTTTATTTTCTTCCTGACCACAATTTGAAGTATACAGCTCATAAAACATCAATGTAAAAGGTAGCTTTTCAACAAAGTTTAATATGAACAAGCAATTTCGTTGAAATCATATCCCCGACCGAAAAAGACCTTTTTTGATACAAACATATTAGAGAAATTGTGTTTTGCACGTACATGTAGCCTTTTTGTTATTGGTCCATGATGAAATCACACATTAAGCCCCCTTTTTCCATGGCACAGTATTTCATTAAATAAAAAAATATATAAGAGGTCCATAATGAGATTATACATTAAGTGTCCTTTTTCCATGACATGGAATTTCATTAAATGAAAACAAATAATGAAAATATATATTAAGCCCCCTTTTTTCCATGACACGTCATTATATATAGAAGGAAATTGTATCAACGGACTATCCAAAGAAGACATGCATGAAGTTTCATCAATTTTCGTCAAGTACTTTAGAAGATATCTGTCCAGGCGGACGGATCGGCGAACAGATTGTTATTGGTCCATGATGAAATTATACATTTAGCCCCCCTTTTTTCATGACATGGCATTTCATGAAATAAAAACAAACAACTATTGTCTGTGGCTTGTGATAAACAAAATAAATATGAAGTTTCATAACATTTTGTCCTGTAGTTAAAGAGATATTTGTCCATAATGAAAGTATACATCAAGCCCCCTTTTTCCATGACACGACATTTACTGAAAAAAGCTAAAATAATGATATTGGCGGACTATCATAAGGAACACACGTATGAAGTTTCATAAATTTTCGTCAAGGATTTTGAGTTAAAGAGATATTGATCCCTAACGGAAATATACATGAAGCCCCCCTTTTCTATGACACAATATTGAATATGAGAAAAGCATAAAAAAAAATATCGGCCGACATCACAAGGAACACGTGTATGAATTTCCAATAGTTTTAGAAGATGTCTGCCCGGAACGAAGGACAAACAGACGGTAATTGGTCCATGATGAAATTATACATTTAGCCTCCTTTTTTCATGAGATGGCATTTCATTGAAATAAAAACAAGTAACTTTTGTCTGTGACTTGTGATAAACAATATAAAAATGAAGTTTCATAACATTTTGTCCTGTAGTTAAAGAGATATTGGTCCATAATGAAAATATACATCAAGCCCCCTTTTTCCATGACACGGCATTAAAAAAAAACAAGGGTATATAATTGTGGTGTTGCATGGTCAATCTGGGTGAAACTTTTTGTCCTACATTTCCAAATGGTGCTTGATAAAAAGTATATCGGCGGAATGGGTTATTGTACACACATATAAAGTTTCACGAAATTATGTCCAATGGTATTGGAGATATTCTCCCGGACGGACGGACGGACGGACGGACAGCCAGACAGACGGACGGACAGACGGGCGGACAGACGGACAGACGGATAACGCTAAATCTATATCCCTCCGCCTTCGGCGGGGGATAAAAATATATGAAAATACTTTTTGCAAAATGCAGAAATTTCTCGCAACGCAACAAGCAATGTTCCCTTCTGCTACAATTTCAACAATAACGGTCTCGGGAAAAAAAAAAAAAGTCGGCAAATGATACTGACATAAAAAAGAGTGTAATCCATGTTTGTTTGATCTTTTCATTTCTATATGGCTTGCAACACGCGAAAACGGACATTCGGATATTTGCGTAAAATGTCGTCTCGGATCACCCTGTGCAGTCCGCGCAGACTAATCCGAAACGACACTTTCCGTTTTTATGTAATTTTCTGTTTTGCGCAAGTCTACTGTAGAACAAAATCTAATGTAGTCGTAAAGTGCCGTCTCGGATCAGCCTGCTAGGACTGCGCAGGCTGATCCGAGACGACACTTTACGCAAATGTCCGAAGGCCCCTTTTTGCGTGTTGCAGGCCATATATGGTCCAAAAAGCGTTGCACCTCCCTGTCTGTTGTACATGGGATGATGTTTTTTGCGCTACTAAAAGATAATAGAATGAGGACCAGAAACTGCATGATGCATACACCAATAAATCAAACTTGTGACCATAAGATATAAGCTGTAATGGGGCACACATTGATCTCGTGGCATGTATGAATCTTGCGCTCAACTATTACGTCCAAATCCACATAAGACAAGAATGTTTTAAGTATGGTTAAAAAAAAAAAATAAACTTATGTCGAACCAAAGCTACCGACTACGGTCAACATTTTGAACTTTCGCCGAGTACTTGGGTGACAACTTGCAGCCTTCGTCAAATAGTGCAGTGCTACTAGAAGTTCCCGCAAGTTCTGTGGAAGATGATCGTTACATTTTATCAGGCAGCCCAAAGTGTCCCAACTGTGATACAGGGAATTGAGATCTAGGTCCGTTTTTAGCAATCATTGTTCGTTGAATACTCAGTATCATTTTAGATTTAGAAAGTAACGCAACTTCTGATTGGCTTAGCCAAATGGTTCGTGGCTCAACCAAATGATTTAGCCAATCAAAAGTTATGTTACTATCAAATTTAGATACTTGTTGAGAGTTAGACTAAGGCTGTTCTTAAAAATGCTTGTTGAATGCCGACTCTGTATTCTTGGCTCAGCATGTTTTAACCCTTTACCAAACAATTCCTTGTTTTAACGACCCCGAAGGAGAAAGCTTTTGAAAATATCATGGGAAAAGGAGAAAATGCTGGTAACCAGCATTTTCTCCTTTTCCCACAATGTTTTCTACCCTATCAAGGACAGAAATCATCATTTTAGCTGAATTTAATTTGTCGTCTGCAAATGCTTTGAATTTAATCTAGTCCAACATTGTGTCGTTTGATAAAGAGTTAATATGGAGGTGCAGCACTCTCTAGACTAAGTATAGTATAAACGGGTGAAAGCGTATCGAATACACCGAATGAACCTTTTAGCACTCTAATAATAAGATAGTACGAGTAAAAATGACCCTCCAAATATCCAAATATGACTACAAAATGACATTTCAGCCTGAAGGTGCGGCTAATTATTCCAGGACCCTGTTCGTTTGTAATAGCCTGACTCTTATCTCATCGAGTATACGAATGTTTCTTTCTCAAAAATAACTAGCGTTTAGTTTATTTGTAATTTAATGCGGCTCATGTGCCCAAACCCGTCCACAGAGAAATTGGGAGTGTAGACCATGGTCGGACAGCACGTATGTGCAGGCCGAGCTTGGTTTTACACTCTCCTCAAATCATATTTAATCCCGCGGAAGTCTTGAAAAGGATGAAAAGGAATCAGATATGATATAATTATGTTCGTGATATTTTTGCTAAATGGAATCTAATTACCTAATTTGGCAACGCTTGCGGAAAGATAGGCATGTATCTGACTGTGACAGATCATAACCACTGTAACTGACTCTGCCGTTGCAATGTTAACCCATTCCCTTCCAAATACATATGAGCCGTGCTCTGTGAAAAGGGGGCTTCATGCATCTGCGAAAAGTATCGACCCAGGCCAGCCTGCGCAGTCCGCGCAGGCTGACCTGGGCCGAAACTTTTCGCTACAAGTCAATTTTCTGTTTGTCAAAGGACGAATCTACCCTATGATTAAGTCGGTTATTGAAAAAAGTGGCTCCTTTGGATCCATAATTATGTGATGACTTTGGCAGGTATCAAGTATAACGGAGATGCATTAAGCCCCCTTTTGCCAGAGCATGGTTCATATATTTCGTTCATGTTTTTTTTTAATCGGATTCGAGTCGTTTGAGTGAAACCACAGACATTAAGAGACATGTTTGCAGACTGATCTAAGTAAATATTTCAGAACAGTATGTGCATGTTGCCTGTGTGTACGCATGTCCTCTTAGAAATTAGTTGCACAATGGCACGCCTGCTAGCGCAGTCAAAGGACTCTATTTAATGCAAAAATGCCAAGCAAAACAGTTTCGTAAACGCCTTGTCGAATTCCTCTATTCTGTTGTCATGTTTTACCTTAAAGCCCAATGCCATCTGCATTTACTTGTATCCCCCCATTCCCATTTTCTACAGGAGAGTCAAATAACATCAAGATTAGGTGACCCCCCCCCCCCCAAAAAAAAAAAAAAATCGAAGAAATCCTTAATAGTAAACTGATACGGCGCATTTTCGTATAAGGAGATTTCATTGTAAAAACAGACTAAGCTAAAAATAGAAGAGGACACAGAGAGATGCGCAAGTTTGTCAGGAAGTAAACAAGGTGTCGGTACTAAAGATGGAGTTAACAAGCAGCAACAAACAGAGCAATGGAAGTAATTCGGAGTAAATATATGTCATGCGTTCTTCTCTTATTATTTCAAGACATCCCAGCAGTATGCGAATTATCTCACACTTCATTACCATATTTCAGGTCTTGAATCTAAATATTCATAACTGGGGGTTTCCCGTAATTACTCTTTTAATTAAAGCTTCAGTACGGTAAACAGCAATCTGGTTTCTATACAACCTACATGTATTTAACAACTTATTTTAATTTCTATGCTCATTCTTTTGATGAAAGAGTGCATGGTGCTTTAAACAACAGTGACAAGTGAAAAAAGTCTAATTTGAAATCATTACAATTCTTAGCCTGTAAAAAATGAATAATTAGATTGCAACGACAAATTGCTTTGACTTTTGTGGTCAGTTTGGGGCAACATCAGACCACACAACACTAAACTTGCATTATCTGGGACAACATCAGACCACACAACACTAAACTTGCACTATCTGGGACAACATCAGACCACACAACACTAAACTTGCACTATCTTGTATGCCAAAATATTTTCGATTATAAAAAAAATCACACTCTTTGGAGTTACGTGAACATATTTAATTCACCCATTTGATTTATTCAACCGCCTACCCCAACAATCCCCAATTTTCACGACCTCGAGGAAGAAATCCTTTGAAGACGTTGAGGGAAAAGGAGAAAATGCTGGTAACCAGCTTTTTCTCCTTTTCCCACAATGTTTTCTACCCTTTCCACCATTTGAGCCTTATTTGATTTGTCCTGTGCAAATACTTTTTACTTAGACAAGTCCACCATGATATCGTTTAGTAAAAGATTAACACTGTTAAGGGTCTAAGAAAAATATCTACAGTGTCAGCAGACAACTCTCTATTGTTCGCATACAAAGATAAAGCAGGTTGCCAGAAACACTTTCAGAAGCTGGTACAGAGTAATTCTCTGTATGGAACTTGGCCGAAATGTAACCCATTCGGTGCCAAACGTAATTCTAGTGTAGATCAAGACCAGACTATAACTGAAACAAGAACTGTCTTCAGACACCACGGCTCGCACGGAAAAGTTAACTTTTTTGGGTGAAACATCAAGAGGTCAAACTAAATCTAACCCAAATCCATCATGGTTTGGAAAATGTTAACTCTTACACGTAAATGTAAATGGCGACTCCGGCGGTAGCGCGACAGCTCTTCCGACACTCTGTCCACTCCAGCTTAAAACGCTTACCGAAGTGCGCCCATTTCCAAATTGTCAGCGATTCATTCATTGCCCTGGTTGAATAGCTTTTGATTTGTAACTTAAGTATTCAGTAGTCCTCGCTAGTGGTGTCGGATGTGTGGTACTGTCCTTAGACAGTAGACTTTGAATATAGATACTGACTGAACAAAAACATTCCTGATTTGCACAGTTCGAAAGTCCCGTACCTGATATAAAATTTAAAAAAAAATGTGACTATCGTTCAACCAATCTAATAGATAATTCAAACAAGGCGACGCATAAATGTTTCCTTTTGTTGTGAAAATGTGCCTATAAAGCCATACATCAAATTGCCATCTAATCATAAATAGTGATGTTTGATGGAAAGCAGGGAATTTTCAAACTGAAGGATGCCAAAGTTTGTTTGGCCGGAGTTGCCAGTAATATTGAGAACGGGGTCCCGGCCCGTATTTACCCACCATTTTTAATTTCATTCTTAGCCTATTTTAAGATTTAAAAAGTAACACAACGGCTGATTGGTTAAAAAAGATTTCGTTTAGCCAATCAGAAGTTATGTTACTTTCATATCAAAAAAAAAAAAAAAAACAGTGAGAGTAAGACTAAGAATATGGACCAATGTTGTAATTCAAGGGACTCAAAGCACGGAAAATGTTGACATGATTATTCAAGAAGCAAAATGACCTATCAACTTCAGCGTTATTCACCTGCAAACCAATGCTTTTAAAAAAAGTGGGTGAAACTCATGTACCTTCCACCCCTTTGGATCTTTTCTTTCACTTCTTGAAAAAAAAAAAAAAAAAAAGCAGAACTGGGTTACCAGAGCCCGTATCCATAAACCGTTCCAAATTACTTTTTTGGTATTTTTATAGATAAAAGAAATAACGCTATTTCTGATAGGCTACACCATTTGTTTAAGTCAATCAACAAATTGCGTTAATTTCAAATTCTGACAATTCTTGAGAATTAAATGGTGAATACAGGCCCCGAACTTATTTAATAGGTGCCAAGACCGGTAGCGCAATCGGTTGCGTACAGGGCTTAAAACCATAGGGTGGCTGGTTCGAATCCCGAGCTCGGTCAATTTCTTTTCGAGGATTGATAATAGTCATTGCAACAGGACTCTTTCCTTTCTAACCGCTGATCATTGATTCGAAGATGCTTTGCGGTAAAAGCAGCTAGTGGTTTGGGAATAATATTGTAGGAAGTACTGGTAAGACAAAACTCGAGAAAAGCATGGATAGGAACGCTGACCGCTGCGATTTAACTGAAATAATCTTTAAAACAACATTTAATACAACATACAAACAAACAATACAAAACAAACAAACAAACCTATTTACTGAGTACTTGATTGGAACATGTGACAATTTCCTGGTTCTCGAGGAAACCAATGCATTCAGAACTATTAACAAAACGATTAGCATGTTTGTTGCTGTCAGATGAACATTTAGCACTTGCAAGGTTTCTCACTTTGTAAGCCTTTTCACACAGTTCAACTCTTTCGTCGCCAATGGCGAAAACAAAAAGCTTTTGCGGACGGCATAGATCAAGATCAGACTGCACAGAACGTGCAGTCTGATCTTGGATCTATACCCTCCGATTGTTTAGTCAAGTCTTTAAGACACATTTTATGTAACTTTAAGTGAATTTATTTTCAGCTATCGGTAAAGGATACTTTTGCGTCTGAATGAAACCCTCTAATTTTTTTTATCATGGAGTCTCTTTCGCAATGTCACTTTCTTAGTCCTTAACGGCTTCCTTAAAAGAAGTTATTCAGTTTTTCTATAATCCCGCTAAACTTAAATGATTTATCACTGAATTAAGTAAGGCGATAGCAGGCAAACCATCAGTGAACAAGATAGAAACAAGAGGGCCATGATGGCCCTGGATCGCTCACCTGAGTCAATAGGCGAAATTTCACTCCACGTGAATAATTCAATTTCTGACTATTTGTCAAGTCAATTGAACTAAAAATGTGGCCTCTAGCGTGTCCACAAGGAATTTTTTTAAGTTGACCTAGTGACCTACTTTATCACCAAAGGTGACCCAATTTTGAACTCATCAAAAATTTGTCAAGACAATCATTCTGAACAGTTTTCAAGTACATTGAGCAATAAATGTGGCCTCTAGAGTGCCCACAAGGTATTTCTTTAATTTGACCGGTGACCTAGTTTATGACCCCAGGTGACCCAATTTTGAAATCATTTTAGATTTTATCAAGACAAACATTGTGACTAACTTTCAAATCAATTGACCAATAAATGTGGCCTCTAGAGTGCCCACAAGGTATTTCTTTAATTTGACCTAGTGACCTAGATTATGACCCCAGGTGACCCAATTTCAAACTCATTCAATATTTTATCAAGACAAACATTCTGACCAATTTTCAAGTCAATTGAACAAGAAATGTGGCCTCTAGAGTGACCCAAAGGTACTTCTTTAATTTGACCTAGTGACCTAAATTATGACCCCAGGTGACCCAGTTTTGCACTCATCTTAAGATTTCATCACGAGAAACATACTGACCAATTTTCAAGTCAATTGAGCATGAAATGTGGCCTCTAGAGTGCCAACAAGGTATTTTTCTAATTTGACCTAGTGACCTAGATTATAACACCAGGTGAGCAAATTCAAACTCATCTTAGATTTCATCAAGAGAAACATTCTTACCAATTTTCAATTCAATTGAGCAAAAAATGTGGCCTCTAGAGTGCCCACAAGGTATTTCTTAATTTGGCCTAGTGACCTAGCTTATGACCCCATTTGACCCAAAGTCAGACTCATGTGAGATTTTATCAAGACAAATACTCTGACCAATTTTTAGGTCAACTGAGCAAGAAATGTGGCCTCTAAAGTGCCCAAAAGGTATTTGTTTAATTTGACCTAGTGACCTAGCTTATGATCCCAGGTGATCCAATTTCAAACTCGTCCGATATTTTAGCAAGAGGAATAGTCTGACTAAATTCAGGTCATTTGAGCCATAAATGTGGCCTGTAGAGTGCCCACAAGGTATTTCTTTAATTTGATCTTGTGACCTAGTTTATGACCCCAGGTGACCCAATTTTGAACTCACTGAACATGTTGTGGTCAGGTGGGCTAACAAACTTAGAACAGGATTACTACATACCAAATATCAAAGCTCTACGCCTTCTAGTTTCAGAGAAGAAGAATATTAAAGTTTTCCTTCTTTGTTCCTTTGTTCTAACTTGTGACCCTCGGGGTGGGGCCAGTTTTGAACCCAGGGCCATAAAATGAACAAACTTGGTAGAGGTCAACTAGGAGATGCTACATACCAAATATCAAAGCTCTAAGCCTTCCAGTTTAAGAGAAGAAGAATTTTAAAGTTTTCCTTCTTTGTACTTATGGTCGAACTTGTGACCCCCGGGGCGGGGCCAGTTTTGACCCCAGGGGCATCATATGAACAAACTTGGAAGAGGTCCACTAAAAGATGCTACATACCAGATATCAAAGCTCTACGCCTTCCAGTTTCAGAGAAGAACAATTTTAAAGTTTTCCTTCTTTGTTCCTATGTTCGAACTTGTGACCCCTGGGGCGGGGCCAGTTTTGACCCAAATGGCATCATATGAACAAAATTGGTAGAGGTCCTCTGGGAGATGTTATATACCAAATATCAAAGCTCTACGCCTTCTAGTTTCAGAGAAGAAGAATATTAAAATTTTCCTTCTTTGTTCCTTTGTTCTAACTTGTGACCCTCGGGGCGGGGCCAGTTTTGAACCCAGGGCCATAAAATGAACAAACTTGGTAGAAGTCAACCAGGAGATGCTACATACCAAATATCAAAGCTCTATGCCTACCAGTTTCAGAGAAGAAGAATTTTAAAGTTTTCCTTCTTTGTTCCTATGTTCAAATTTGTGACCCCCGGGGCGGGGCCAGTTTTGACCCCAGGGGCATCATATGAACAAACTTGATAGAGGTCCACTAGGAGATGCTACATACCAAATGTCAAAGCTCTACGCCTTCTTCTTTCAGAGGGGAAGATTTTCAAAGATTTTGCATTTTTTTCCTTTTTGTTGCCATGGCAACCAGAGTTTTGGGTGGAATTCAATTCTTTGAACAACTTCGGTAGAGCTTTACCCAAGAAACATCCCTGCCAAGTTTCATCAAGATTGGCCCAGTGGTTTAGGAGAAGAAGATGTTTAAAGAAATTGTTGACGGACGACGGACGACGGACGACGGACGCCGGACATAGGGCGATCACAATAGCTCACCTTGAGCACTTTGTGCTCAGGTGAGCTAAAAAAAGCAAGAAAAAATGTTAGTGGTATTTCCTTAATGGGCTACGTAGCCCCTCAAGGTATTTTTTCGATTTTGCACCAGCGCTTTGTACAAATTTCTAAGATTGTCATATGATCAATAGGGCGCGTCGAGTACTGAGATTCGAATTTAAATCAGTATGATGACATCATATCTGATGTAATAAAAATAGACGGAGTTACCGATAGCAAAATGGCCATCCCGGTTTTCAAAGCACAAAATTGCATTTTTTTTTTTATAGAATGTAACCATAGAGTTTCTGAATGATTGAAAAAATATTAGTGTATATCTAGCTTTATTCATTGGTGCTTTAGAAGAAATCTTGATTTGCGTCCTAAAAACTACAGAGCCAGGGGCGCAGCTAGCCTAAAACAAATATTTATACGCAAAGGTAATATCGAAGGTGTTATCCGGGGCCTTAAGTCCCGAAAGACTCTCCCAGGAGAATCTAGAGGCCCTCACCCCTTCCCTACCCCCCAAAAAAAACACGAAATGTTGAAGCTATTTAGTGGCCTATGTTGACGTTTTTTGGTAAAAATGCTTTTTTTTTTTACTCTTTTTGCTAAAGGCACGTAACTGCGTTTTAGCGTACAGGGAGCTACGCCCCTGATAGCCCCCCCCCCCCCCTTTCTTTAAAGACGCCTTTCCCTAACAACTTCTTGTTTGTAAAAAAGCTATTACGCTAACAGCTTTCTTAATCGTAAAACATCCGCTGCATGAAAGCCTCGTAAGGCGCTTTCTCTTTATAGGCCTCTCAATAGAGAAAACCCTCTCTGTCTGTCTGTCTCTCTCTCTATAGCGTACCCTATATGGTAAAGGCAATACTGCCCTATCAGTTTCACAATCGTATGTAAGCTTCTCTATGGACATCTTTTTGCTTTGTTGACATCCGCAGAGGAGATATTCGGTCAGGTAACCGAACACTTCAAAAAACACCTTGCAAAATGACAGGTTGCTCGTTTTGACATTTTTATAAAAAAGATTATGAAACCTGTCATTAACATCTTACGGTGGCACAAAAGTGACATGGAAGATATATTTTATACTACGTGCGCACGCAGTAGCTAATACGTGCGCACGTAATAAGTAATACGTGCGCACGTATTAGCTACTGCGTGCGCACGTAGTATAAAATATATCTTCCATGTCACTTTTGTGCCACCGTAACATCTTGTAATGTTTTTTTTTTGTTCTAGCAAATACATCAGCTGCAAATTTGTTTCAAGAGTTATTAAGTTTAACCCTTTACGAGACAAATTTAAAACTATACCATTTGTTCCATAAAAGTATTCCGAGAAGGCGAAACAAAGGTGACTCAAACGATGGGATTTATATTTGAAAAGATAGGAAACCTTGCAGGAAAAGGAGAAAATGCTGGTTACCAGCATTTTCTTCTTTTCGCACAATGTTTTCAAAATCCTTTTTCCTTATTGTCTTTAAATCTCAGGATTGTGTACGTAAAGAGTCAATCGATGAACAGTCTACCTCAAAGCTACGAACTCTATATAGAAATTCTGATTCATTCACTTACCTGCAACCAAACACATAGAAACACGTAGAATCACCGACGTTCTCTATAAATCCGTAATCAAAAACACAACTTTTTCCACTCGCTTTAGGCCATATACTCAACATAGAGGTTCACTTCCGAATCTCAACAGATAAAACTATGGTTCACCGAAAACTGAAGGTTATCAAATACAGTCTAAGTGGCAAACAAGTTTTGTGGAATCAGCTTACACTTCACTTGGCGTATTGGTAATCTTGTATTGCTGAAATGTATGGAGAGAGATATCTCAGGCAATATTGTACAAATATGAACAGTTCTAACTCTTATCCTGCTAGATAAGTCAAATGAAACTTTCAAGCCGATAGCAAAACCCCAAATTTTATTATTTCAAAGGTATTTTTGGAAGAAAGATATCTCCTTATCGGACAGTGTAGATCTAAGATCAGACTGCACGTTCTGTGCAGTCTTATCTTAATCTATACTGTCCGCAAAACGTCAGTGAGTTGCGCTAAGAGTTAAAATAGCCACCTAGAAGCCTGCACATTCACATGTCCTGATCTTTAATCTTTTTTTAACAGAACAGAACAGAACAGAAACTTTATTCAAAATATCGACTTGAACACATAAGGTTCATCGTCGAACACATATATTGTAAATATATGCATGAGGATGGACAAAACAGAACGAACAAAAAACAAATGATATCAAATGGGTATCCTGAAATGAATGAGCGAATGCGGATTTAATGAAACATGTACATAGCACATTAGAGAATGAAAAGTATTAAGTAAGATGTCAAGCGTACACTTGCATTCTTATATAGTTGCAGTATAGAATATTTACGAGTAATATATACCATCATTCTCAAATTTCACTGGTGAAAATCATTACAAGGAAGATAAATACTATCAACGCGGAAGTCGTTTTGGCAAAAGAAGTCGCTTGTTAACCTTTTGCTCTCATGTATGTCCTGGCTTTCCCAGCAATAGGATGGGACTCTGAAGTGTCTTGCATAAGGACACACCCACGGAAAATCCAGTGCCTCCGGGAAAGTTCCAACCCTGGTCCTCCTTGATACAGGGCCTACACTTTACCACTGAACCACTCAGGACCCCGGACATTAAAAGCTAACAATACAACCCCTAATAGACCTATTGCAATTCGAAATTCTATTTTATACCATGCTTTCCGGTAGGTTATTGAGAAATATCGGTGAAATATTTTCCGATATTTCATGGTTACGACCAGTGAAAATACCGATTTTTGTATTCTAACTTTTCAATTGAAGGCGGAAACAGTTGTTCCCGCACACTAGTTACCTACGTAAAATGCGCGTGCCTCAAAACCAGACGGAAATATGACGTAATTTACCTTACATTTCTCGCGCTTGACGTAATATTGTAATGTGTTGCTATGCGGAGGGGGTACGCCACGGGGAATAACCGAAAAGAACTCTACTGGATATTGATTAAGTTCGCCCCAGAAAGGGTTAAAAGCATGAAATAGAATTTTTTTTTTTTCGGTGAAAGATCGAAATTTATTTCATCTCGTGAACATCATCGGTAATATTTTCACTCGTGGCTGCGCCACTCGTAAAAATATTACCGATGATGTTCACTCGATAAAATAAATTTCGATCTTTCACCGTAAAAAAACAAATATCTTCTATATATTAGAACCTCACCGTATCGGACAAGGCAGATGCAAGACAAGAACACACATTCTCTGCCTAAAGACTAAAACAAATGAGCCATGCTCTGGCAAAAGGGGGCTTAGTGCATCACCGTGATGCAATATGGCCTTCAACACGCGAAAAGGGGCATTCGGACAATTGCGTAAAGTGTCGTTCCGGATCAGCCTGCGCAGTTCGCGCAGGCTAATCCGAGACGGCACTTTACGACTACATTAGATTTTGTGCTACAGTAGACTTGGGCAAAACAGAAAATTACATAAAAACGGAAAGTGTCGTTTCGGATTAGCCTGCGCGGACTGCGCAGGCTGATCCGAGACGACACTTTACGCAAATGTCCGAATGCCTCTTTTCGCGTGTTACAAGCCATATACCAACCAAGTCATTATGTCATTATGGATCCATAAAACAAAATTTGTCCAACAACGGTCTGAATCACGGAGTAGAACGGTCCTCTGACATGCAGAAAATTGACAATAGCAAAAAAGTCCCACCAATGTAAGGAGTCGATACTTTTTTTTTTAAAGTTTTTTTTTGCAGATGCATTAAACACCCTTTGCACAGAGCATGGTTCAAATATTAGTGACGTCGATTACTTTTAACTAAGTAGTGAGTAACCCATCCAGCCGACCTTTATTCCTTTCAAAAAAAAAAAATTAAAAGAGAGACAAATACTTAGAGCTCTAACAAATATAACAAACACATGAGTATGTTTCAATACATTCTTTTTACTTTCAACATTACAAGAAGGGAAGTATTATTTTTACGTCCCACATAGTCTTAGTTTGCATTTCATTTGGCTCCTTATTGACAGTTTTCGTACCATAGAATTTGTATTTAACACAGATTTCCCCTGGGACAAAATAGTTCTTTGAATTCATACGATTAAACGAGAAATATCTATCCATTAATTTCAGCATATACGCCATGATGATTTTTAAACCCTTTCGCGCCATAGGTGAAAGCAATGGCTTTTGCGGACGGTATAGATCCAAGATCAGACTGCACAGAACGTGCAGTCTGATCTTGGATCTATACCGTCCGCTTGATTTGTCAAGCTTGTAAAAGTTTCTGATTTTAATTGGACTGTACTTTCAGCCGTAAACGGAGATCGGGTAGATCTATATATTTTAGCCACGCTCTGGCAAACGGGGTCTTAATGCATCTCCGTGATGCATTGTACTAAGCAAGTCATCACATTATTTTTGATCCCTAAAATCCATTTCGTATAAAAACCGACTTAATTATGTGGTATATTTGTCCTTTGACATACAGAAAATTGACCAACAGCGAAAAGTATCGACCCAGGTCAGCCTGCGCTGTCCGCGCAGGCTGACCTGGTCCGAAACTTTTCGCAGATATTGCCAGAGTATGGCTCATTTTTTTTTTCATCCTTTTCGGTAGTTTATCGACAAATAATTCAATATTAGTTTTTTTCATGAACATTGGCGAATTCCGATTGGCTGAAATTTTTTTTTCATAGCTCCATGAAAAAAAAAAACATCAGCAGTGCCGGAACTATTTTTGCAGTCAAACTAAAGTAAACAAACATGTATACGAAATTTCATAATGTTTTTCGTTCTGATTTTATATCGAGTTCGAAATTCAAATTGCTAGCTGAATTTATTTATTCTGAATACTGAAAAAAAAAAAAAATCCAACAGTAGGCTAAATTCAAAGAGAGAGCTGAAAACTCATTGTTACTCTGCTGGGTTTAAACAATCTTATTTTCAACTTAATTCTAGCGAATTGAACTTCTAATAATAAATCCACTCAATCTGCAAATGTTCAATACTATAATGACGTCATGATTTACGTCATTTTTACGTCATGAAGGAGCAGTTTTACCGCGCTATGAAATATCAATGAAAAGGACAGTAAATGAATACGTAATGTTGGATTCACAAAAAAAGAGCATTTAGAATTTTTTAAGTGCATATTTGTTGTCTGTGATATTGAATTACAAGGAATGAAGAGAATTTTTGTTGTTGTTGTTGTTGTTGTTTTCATGGAGGTATGAAAAAAAAACCTAATCACACTTTTGTATGAAACCGCTCTTCGCGGTTTCATACAAAAGTGTGATTAGGTTTTCTTTTCATACCTCCATGAAAACAAAACAAAAAAAAAAATTCTCTTCATTCCTTAAATAATTGCACTCATTATGTTAAATCGTTTTTTGATTGGTCCAAATCGGGTCATGTGACGAAAAAACCGTCGTACCATTTTACGATGAACGCAATGGGACTACTTTCGGTTTTTCCAAGTTGTTGTGTATTATCTAATTTTAGATTTCATGCAAGCTCTTTAGTGTTATTTTCAGAGTTCCATCGCTGAATCAGTAAAATGCTGAAAGATTGATTTTTTTTTGGCTTGAAAAACTTGGAAAAGAAAACTCCCGAATAAACCTGGAGAAATTGATGAATATTAATCTTCATTTGCACCCTAAACTCATGAGAAATACACCGTTCTAAAAGTGAATCAAGTATTGAATGGGCGACGTCATCAGTTACATCATTCAATACGTCAGCGGTCGATTTCTATGAAGCCAGGGTCACTTAGTTAAATTACGTGCACTGTGTAAACAGAAAAGTTACTCTTGCTAAGATGGAAGTTGATTTCTTGTTTCATGACGAAGTTGCTCTAAGTTTGTTTATCGCGAGGACTGAGTTTAAAAAAAAGGATGGTTGACAGATGATTATTTATCACAAAGAAAACTCATTGTGGATTTGATAGAAAGTGTAGTTAAAGCTGGGAGTGTTGGAGAAAGGATCGGAAGAAGTAAATGCAGTGTGTCAAGAATTTTAAAATGTTGGCGTGATAGGGATGATATTTAAAACAAGCCTAGAACTGAGAAACCAAAAAAATTGAAGAATTAGATCTAACAGCTGTGACACCGTTTTTTACATTCTAATAAGTGGTTCACAAAACGTTGGCGTCATTCGACTCATAGCTTGCAAGAAAACTGGGATAGTCTTAGCCTACATCGGCTACAGGTAGATACCCATCGAGAACAGATCTGCCGACGGTATGTACACCTATTCTTTACAGAATATCTATAAAAAGGTCACTCGAATAAACATATCGTCCGCTCAGCCTCGAGTTTAGACAATTGATTGGATTTTTCATAGACAGTATCAGAAATTTCTATTTTGTTTGATAAATCATCGAAAGTATTGATTTCAAAGTCAGCAAAATGGCCGTCTTTGATTGAAAAATATGATGCAAAGCTAAAAGTAGATTGTGTATTCATGCCCGTGCCACCAAGTGTCCGCCAAAGAAAGTAACTCTTGTATACTGTCGTATTTGTCCGTGATTTTTGCTCTCTATCATTTTCGAAAATTGATTCAAGTGAACACAGAGTGCAATTATAAGGGTCGAGTGCAGATTTTTGTGTTTTCATCGAAATATAAAATGCATTTGCCTTATTACATGGCGTGACATAACGCCCCTCGTGCGTTGTTTGCCATGGAATAGGGTAATTGCATTTTATATCTCGATGAAAACACAAAAATCTGCACTCAACCCTTAAATAACGATGGAATATTGTTCGATATTTCATGGTTACGACCAGAGAAAAATACCGATTTTATTTTCTAACTCTGCAATTGAGGGCGGAAATAGTAGTTCCCGCGCGCCAGTTACCTAGGTAAACAGCGTATGTCATTCAACCTGATGGAAATATGACGTAGTTTACCCTACGTTTCTCGCACTTTACGTAATAGTGTAATGTGTTGTTATGCGGAGGGGGTATGCCACGAGAAATTACCGAAAACAATTGTACTTGGTTTTGATGTAAGCCCCCCCCCCCCAAAAAAAAAAAAAACATGGGTTAGAAGCATAAAATAAATAGAGTTTATTATTTTTTTGTTTCGGTGAAAGATCGCACACATAATGTTCACTCGATGATGTAAATTTCGATCTTTCACCGTAAAAAAAACCAAATATCCTCTATATATTTAATGCTGACAGAGTTCAAGGAAAATGCACCGACACGAATTGACGCCACTGTTTACTTACAGAATTAAAATGTTCTCGATAGATCTTTAGAAATGACAAGTTCATTTATTTTCTCATTTTCCTCTAGACTCTAGACATTATGCGAAATACCTTCTCTCTCTGCCTCGAAGGCAATTGTATTGTTAAAATTATGATCGGTGCGTTTTTCTTGACATTTCGTCTATCCCAAATGTTTTTGTCCGTCATCTTACAAAAGGAAGAACATTTGTATTCAGGCAATTTCAGGAGCCGGTTGGATTTGTCCTCGTTTTATGAGATATCTTTTTTTTCATTTCTTTTCTTTTTTAACAGCACTTTACTTGATTCTTAAAGTCAGGAAAATGAAGGCAAACGTAACTTTTGATTGACAGCAAAAAGCACGTCTCAAGGGAGGGCATTTTAACCTTTTATCAAACGATAAAATTATGGTTAATTAATTGCGTGTTTGGTGTTTAGCGCTATTTTCAAAGTTATTCCCGTTATATCGTGGCGGACAGTGAACCTATCTATGCTTTCCTGGACATTTTTTCCCTCACACTTCGCAAAAAAATATTCTTTCCGAACAAAGGGCTGCTTTCCAACATAACCACCGTTGAAACTAAGATCAGCGGTGAGAAAGTCATGAATCATGTCAGAACCTTGACTATCATAAATCCCAGGAAAGAAATTGGCCAAGCTGGGCATTCGAACCAGCGACCCTTTGTTCTCTAGTCCAGAACGCTACCGACTGCGTTACCGGGGCTCGGCAGCAAAATCACAGACTTGGCCAAATTGAAAGCATTTGCAAACACCAAAATAAACCTGACTCATACACTGGAAATTTGTTATTGAAGGCAAGAAAATATTGTTGGAAAAGGAGAAAATGCTGGTAACCAGCATTTTCTCCTTTTCCGACAATGTTTTCAAAAACCTTCTTCCTCAAGGTCATTCAAACTCCGGATTGTATGGTACAGGGTTACTCCTTAATTTGGAGTCTACAAATTCTACCAATATGAACTAGTCCAAAAGTTTGATGTCTAGGTCCATTGTTATTTCACCATTAATTTTCTCTACGACAGATCACTATGATAACACACACTGTACTTCTTTACACGTTTATTAATATTTCTTATATACATGTAATTTCTATTTTTGTACATTCCTTCTCTTTTTCAGTTTTGAATTAAAGATACATCTTTACTCGTTGTCATCCAGTTTTTAACCCATTTAATCTTTATTTTATGAAACTATAATCATTCATGTATCATCATGCCAATTATTGATCCTGATGGTTGCACATATTACGACAGATAGAAATTGCATGTTCATTCTCTGGAGGATATCCAAGAGGTCACTGTGGTTGTTTTCGGCTTTTAAATCGAGACAAATCGCTAGAGTTTCTTCATCCCATATACCTTATATACACATATTGATTGTATATCTATGTTTACAATTCTGACTAGAATCTACACAATATCAAGTTTTAACAGCGTTTTTTTAACTGGTTGAAAAAGATGTATATTTAAAGTTACATACTATACACTGACATTATTTGTTATGAATGATTGAATCTTTGAAAAATAAAACATGTCTGTGTTTTCAGCCTTTAGTGATTAGACTGTTAAACCTTAAACTACTAAATTTACGCCGGGAAAAAATCAGAAGTTAATGAAAACCCTAAATATTGTTATTTCAAAGTTTTTTGTTTGTTTTCTTTTGAGAAGATCTAACCGTATCTGAAAGTGTAGATCCAATATTGTACTGCGCGTTCAGTGCAGTCTTATCTTGGTTCTACAGTCCACTAGGGGGAAAAAGTTACGCTTAGCATTATGATAATTAAAGTACTTTTACTGATATAAGTTTTGACTTATATATGTATTACCATCATAAAGTTTAAGACAAAAGACATCTCTATCTGACAGTAGATGCAGACTTAAAAAGGTCTCAAGTATGATATACAATTACTAAATAAATAGATAAATAGATCATAAATAAATAATAAATAAATAAAAACAGATAAATAAAATATGTAAATAAAATATGAAAATAAAATATGTAAATATTAAATAAAAAGACGTATGATTTTGCTTGAAACCTGCAAATAGTTTCATCAATCACCCTCGTATATCAAGGAAAGGGAACTGAAATTCCTTATTGAAAAAAAAAAAAAAAAAAAACTTGTCGTTTAAGTTTTACGTGTAAGTTAAGATATTTAAAAGAACCAACAACGAAAATCAAGCTTACCATACTAAAACATTTTAAAATTCAGTAGAAGCACTTGTTACACATCCGCCTGAGTAAATGACAAGAGAAAAACTGTAATTACACAGTGGAAAATTTGTTACTCTCTAATACTTTGTCTAAATAAAATTGGTCTCTGTTTGTATCCATACAAGGTTTGTATAGAATGCCAAATGCTGGTTCAAGAATATCCAATATATGGACAGCAAGTGGAATGTCACCCTATGTCTATCGCTGTTTACAACAGATTTACCCGCCCTCAGGCTGCAAGCTGTCTATAAAATTCGAATAATGACAAACACTGTTGATATATTCTGATCAGAGGCAGCGAAACGTTGCATCTGATCTGTCTATACTATGTTTGAACTGGGAGTAGAGACCTACATGTAATGGACTGATGCCGTGACCCCAAATAATACAAGTTTACAGTTTTTAGCAATTCTCTCAGCACATTAATATTATGTGATATGAGGTAACAACAAAACATGTATTTGTAATAGCTCGGAGTGATGGGAGGAAAGGCTTATGGAAAACATAGCGAAAAGGTGAGGTCAACTTGCTTGGTTACTGGTGCTATGACTCGCAAGCAGACAGAATACATATAAATGTATTATTCACGGAAGGTATAAAGATTAATAACTATTAGATCTTTTGATTATTATTATTATTACTTGTAGCAAACAAGGTTTAAAAACAATGTGGAAAAATGAACAACTGACCTTTTCCCATAATGGTCACCAAATCGTTCTATATACAGGTTTTGCTTTCACTCGTATTCTTCTTTTTGTCACACTTTGTGGTATGCCAGAAAATAACGTCTGATATTTATTGGAACTTTAATGACTTTTACGTCCCAATATGGTCTATAAAAACATTGAGTTAAAAGGAGGAATTGCTTGCACACAAGCAGTTGTCTGTTTTCCCTCAATGTTTTCCATACCATTGAAGAAATAGAGGATATATTTTTTTTACGGTGAAAGATCGAATTTTATTTTATCGAGTGAACATCATCGGTAATATTTTCACGAGTGGCGCACGAGATGAAATAAATTTCGATCTTTCACCGTAAAAAACAAATATTCTATTTATTTCATGCTTTTAACCCTTTCTGGGGGGAACTTAATCAAAATCCAGTACAGTTCTTTTCGGTTATTCCCCGTGGCGTACCCCCTCCGCATAGCAACGCATTACAATATTACGTCAAGCGCGAGAAATGTAAGGTAAATTACGTCATATTTTCAGTCTGGTTGTGAGGCACGCGCATTTCACCTAGGTAACTAGTTGCGCAGGAACAACTGTTTGCCTTCAATTGAAGAGTTAGAATTTAAAAATCGGTATTTTCACTGGTCGTAACCATGAAATATCGAAAAATATTTCAACGATATTTCTCGATAACCTACCGGAAAGCATGAAATAAAAAATAGTTATCCATCCTTCAACTTTGCGGTCTCTAAGTCTTATGAACTAGTTTTCGCTTGGTCTAGAATAAGTGTGTAATCCTTTTCCACACAACCCAGACTTTTAATGACCCCGAGGGAAAAAATGTGGGAAAAGAAGAAAATGTTGCTAACCATCTCCCGCAATTTTCTACACCTTATTGAAAATATATATATATATATATATATATATATATATATATATATATATATATATATATATATATATATATATATTTTTTTTTGAGTCAAATATACTATTTTGACTGTAGTTTCTTTAAATTTGGAGGCGTCTAAAGCTGGGTCGTTTGATAAAGAGACAGGTGTTAAGCAATCCTATTCTTGTAATGCTGTTTCCGAATATAGCCGCATTTTGTGAAGAGTGTGGACAAAGAACACACTGCATAAATTGTGCAGTCTGATTTAAATCTACATTCCCCGCTTCTTTGGTGAAGGTTTCAAGCATATAATAGTTGCATTATGCCAATAACCGTCACGATAAACTCTTTTTTCTAAATCATAATACTAGTAATACTTATTCGACAGGATAAGAGCTAATATCATTGTCTGGAGTGCGTGACTTGGTTTATCTGACTCTGTGATGTTTAAGTCCCATGGCGATACGGTCTTGGTGACATGTTAAATCTGGCCATGACAGAGGCAATTTAGTGAGCATAATTTATTTTTTCCTGAAACGTAAGAGTTTTTTTCTATGTCAAATGTTCTTTTTTGGGTTACATTGGGGACATGTATTCTATTGACTTTAAATCTGGCCAGGACAGTGGCGATTTCAATGGCGAAAAGTTTCTTTCCTGATTTTCTTTTTTATTGCCAAATGTCTTTTTCTCAGTGAGTTGTATCGCCTACTTGCATTCTACAGGCTTCAAATCTGACTATGACAGAGACGATTTAGTGAGCTTATTTGTTATTTCCTGAAATGTACACGATTTAATTTCATGCTTTTCGGTAGTTTTTCGAGAAATAATGGTAGAATAGGGTTTGATATTCTACGGTTTCGACCAGTGAAAAATACTGAAATACTTATTTAATATCTATAACTCTTCATTTGAAGGCCGAAACAGTAGTTCCCGCGCACTAGTTACCTAGGTAAACAGTGCGTGCCACTCAACAAGACGGCAATATGATAATTTACCCAACATTTCTCGAACTATACTAAAATTGTAATGCGTTGCTATGTGCAAGGGGGTGTACGCCACGGGGATTTACCGAAAACAACTGTGTTGGATTTTGATGCAAATCACAATAAAAAAATGGGTTAGAAGCATGAAATAAATCGAAACTTATTTCATCGAGTGAGCATCATCGGTAGTATTTTCACGAGTGGCACAGTAGCCACTCGTGAAAACATTACCAATGATGTTCACCCGAAGAACTAAATTTCGATCTTCCTCCGAAATAAACAAATATCCTCTATTTATTTATGTGAAATGTTCCACAGGCTTGAACTAAGAGGGAAAGGCTATTTTTTCCTGAAATACACATAGTCGATGCCAAATTTTCTGTTAGTGTTGTATAGAAGATTTGCATCATATTTGAGCTATGCTCTGTGAAAAGGGGCTTAATGCATCTGCGAAAAGTATCGACCAAGGTCAGCCTGCTCAATCCGCGCAGGCTGACTTGGGCCGAAACTTTTCGCTATTGGTCAATTTTCTATATGTCAAAGAACCAGTGTACCTCATGATTCGGTAGGTTGTTGTACGAAACGGATTTTAGGGATGTATAATGTTGTGGTGACTTGCTTAGTATCATGCATCACGGAGATGCATTAAGCCCCCTTTTGCCAGAAAACGGCTTATAAGCTTTGAAATCTAAGCAAAGGTCATGACATCATATACAAAATCGCCTCACTGAAGTATACCAGATAACAGAGCTCTTGTCCATACTGAAAGCATTTGCCGGGGGGGGGGGAGGGGGCATATTAAATGTGGCCAAGATGCTGAATATTGTTTTTGATAAGGTAGAAAACATTTTGAGAAAGGGAGAAAATGCTTGTAACCAACATTTTCTCCTATTCCCACAATGTTTTCTAAAGCATACTTTCTCAGGATAGTTTAACTACGGGACTTTCTGAAAGGGATAAAAAAAAAAAAAAACGGATTAGAAGTCAAGCGTTTTGAAAACAGAGCGACAGGAACATTTCACTGATGCATTGTATCCCAGTTGCTCATCGGATTCGAATATGTAGAATCCGTATACACCAATCATTCTAGATTCAGTTCTGATTCTGAATTCAAAGAGATTCTGTCTGACTGGCTGGGAAGCATTGTTTCAGTCAGTCAGATGACCAGTCTCAGAATATTGAATCAGAATTTAATTTAGAATGATTGGTGTATAGTAACATTGCACCAAAGCTTCTCAATGTGTCGCACTACTGTTTTTTGCCATATTGAAAATAGAGTGAAATCAACCTTCTTTCAAGCTTCACAGAGGATTGCTTAATCGCAAACCTTTTGATTTTTCGTCTCTTGCTGTCTAAAGTACGTCCTTAGCCCTTCAAAATAAATGCATTGAAAACAACATGTCAACCGACTGTGTTTTTCGCTAAATCCCAACAAACACAGGTACCATAGAATTTGTCCTGTCATGATCCACTTTTTTTTTTTTTCTCTATGAAACAGTACAACAAAAGTGCTACTGCAAAATTTCACAAAGGACTGCTTTTCACTACTACGACCCGGAAGTAGTCTCGCCGTGGTGCAACACCTCAAACATTCATTGTAAGGTTTCGCTGTAATCTGGTCGCTGACGGAACTATTTACGATATACTAGTATTCAACGGTCTTCTCAAACACGTGATAGTCTATCAGTACGTTGACATTAAACCGCAATATATTACTGGGTCAACTACTTCAGGGCTTCTACTGGCGAAGGAATTAGGACAGGTCGTTATCAGGATACACTAAAATGATCGCAAAACTCTTGGATTGTTCGTTACGAGGGATTTCATTCTTTGGTGTGATCTGTTTCAATTAATTGAATGCTGACAGATGAAGATGGGCGTCACTCAGGCAAAAATGGGTTTCAATCATGCATCTCCATGATACACCATACCAAGGAAGATATCATAGTGTTAGTCGTTGGCAGAAAAATAAATTTTAAAACTTGGCACAAAAAGTTGCAAGGTCACTCTTTCTCATACATGTATTTACTTTTGACCTAGTTTTAAAGTTAATTCTGCGAGCCACTAACACCACACATGGCACACAATAACAGATTTTCATCTTCAAAACAATTTCCATACTTTTAAATGGCGCTGTCCAAATAAATCTGAATGCATTTCAACATCCAGTGTTTCCTTTTGGTCGCCACTGGACCTTTAACGTCTCATCTATTTTTGGCCATAGCTTATAGGTAATTTCGTCCATCAAAAGCCGTGACCTTTTTGTCAGTTAAGTGTGAATTACTTGATCTGATTATTGTTTATTTTCTCCCCAAAGACAGGACCTCGTCGACACATTTAGTCTGGTAATAGCGATAGAGATTTACGATAGCAATTATCTGTCTTGGGCGCACGCTATATTTATACTTTGTGCCATCGGTTTTCACGCTATTCAGCGTATTGCGTGCAAGTATGTCATTGTAACCTTATTTAGAGTCGCAAGACATCGGCGATGTATCAGGCATGCATATAGTCTGTGTCAGTCAAAAACATTTACAATTATCGTCGATGTACTTTTGGTACATGTATGTTTCTCCTGCTATGCGATATAATCACTTAATCACTAAAATAATTCATTTTCTTCAATATTTGTATATTGAAATATGTCGTATATATTGCATGCTTTGTAATTAACTGTTATGACCATTGAGCTTGTACGCTTATGTGTCAAAATAAAATTTCTGTTCTGTTTTGTTCTTTTCTGATATATGATACATAAGCCATGCTCTGTGAAAAGGGGATTGGTTTAATGCATCTGCAAAAAGTTTCGATCCCGGTCAGCCTGCACAGTCGACGCAGGCTGACCTGGGTCGAATCTTTTTGCTATCAGTCAGTTTTCTGCATGTCAAAAGACCAGTCTATCTCATGCTTTTGTCGGTTCCTGGACAAAATGGATTTTTTGCATCCATAATATCCAAACTGCATTAAGCAAGCACCTTAGAAATACCGAAAAAAGGCTAGTTTCGGACAGATGCATTTCGAACAGCTGTTTGCTTAGCACAGGTAGATTTCAACATATTTGTCTTCATTTGGAAGTCAATAAACACTTGCTTTAAAGAGGTTGTATGCTCAATGCACGTGGCCGCTAAGACTGTTTTGTGTGTATAATTATACAATGGAACATGGCGTAAAATACAAAACAACAACAACAACAACAACAGAAAAACCTCAGTTGCAACCAGAAGTAAATAATGCAAGACTTAAAACGCATTTTAGTCTAAATCATACCATTTAAAAGTATGGAAATTGTTGTGAAGATGACAATGTGTTATTGTACGGTTGGTCCAAGTGTTATTTGGTGGCAGAAAAATTAATCTTAAAACTAGGTAAAAAGTAAACAAAAGATAGAGCGACTAGTCGACTTTTTACCTAGTTTTCTGCCAGAAACTAACACGTGGACTGATTGTTAAATAACAGATAATCATCTTGACAATAACTTCCATACACCAACTGTGCGATTTTAATTTAAATGCATTTTAGCACCCGTATTTTCTTCCTCTGGCCGCCACTGGGTCTTTAAGCGATCCGTTTAAAGAAGCCTCTTTATCCCTATTGGGAGATGATTGTCCTTCAAATGTTTGCTGCTTAATGGACTCTGAAAGACAACTGCTCAGTGTGTGCGGGCCATAGAGAATAAAACTGTCCGATAAAGTTTACACGACCTAACATGAATTGTGCGCACAGGACAGAAATACTTTATGACTAGTACAATAATGTTGGTCGTTCATTGAACGACATTGGTTAGAGCGCCGAGTCCAGACAAGCTCACACCCATCATCTAAGTAGATTTTCACAAGAACTACTTACTGATGCCTACAACTAAAACGCATCCGGTAATATCCATTTAATTCTGTCCACACGGGTTACCATTCAACCGTTTATACACGGAAAAATAATTTGAAGGCCCAAACTCAAAGAAAATTCAACGAACCGCAAATGTGCGCATGTACAGTACAGAAAGCTTCCATTGAAGTTTCACTGAAATCCATCTATGGTTAGTAAGATACTGAGTGGAAACAAAGTTGGGGTCTTAACATTCAAAAGGTCATTGATTGATTGAATGGTGTTTAACGCCGCTTTCAACATTATTTCAGTCATATCACGGCGACAGCTCACATATTCATGTTTTCCTTGGTTTTACCAGTACTGGGCTAGGGACACTCCCACGAAAAGCCCAGTGGATCTGATGCGGCTCGAATCCAGAGCTTCCAGGTTGCGAATCCCACACTTTACCACTGAGCCACGCAGGACCCCTCAAAGGGTCATAATTGTAACAAAGATCATTGGACTATAAAGGCTGACAATCCTCCTTACAGTAAGGTTTATAATGAGGTTTCGTTGAATTCCATTCAGTGGTTGCTGAATAATAATATGGGACTAAAAATTCAAAGGGACATAACTTTGACACCTATCATTTAAAAGAACATGCTGACAATATGCCCATTCGGAGTCCTGTGTGCCTGAGTGACAAAGAACATGTACTTAGTTTAAACACTATTTATCATATTTCGTTGGTGTGACCTTGGGCAAGCCCAGGACATACATGAATAATTATGCAAGCTGTCGCCGTGATATGACTGAAAAAAAAAAAAATGTTGAAACATCATTCCATCCGGTTAATCTATCAAACAATATGCCAATTCCAATGGGACCAATTATGCTGACTTTGTTTAGTAAGCAAGACCAAATCATCAAATGGCTTCTTTTCGTAAAATGATCGCTGGATTTTCTTCATTTTCAAAAGTGTTCAATCTTTTGATAATACAAATAACATCTGCAAGTTTCAAAGGAATTGGATAAAAATTTAGAAAAAAAAAAAAATGTAAATTTTCATCTTTAAATGACTACTTTTCGCTTACTGATTGTCGCATGAGTTTCTTCAAAATCAACAGGATTCAAGCTGTTGATGATATTAAATAAAAACAACTGCAAGTTTCACAAAAATCTGACCACAAATGCAGACTTTATCCCGTATACAAGAAGAAGACTAATGGACGGACGGACAAACAGACGGACGGACGACGGAAACCACGCCATGGTATTACCTCTGCTTGCCTTCAGCCAGTAGTGCTAAAAAGGGATTAGGTAGGCCTACACGGCGTCCGCGAAATAAATCACCGAGCACTATCGGGTGTCGCACCATTGCGAGACTGCTTCCGGGGTCGTAGTATCAAAAGTAGTCCCATGTGAAATTTTGCAGTAGCACTTTTGTTGCACTGTTTCATGTAGCTAAGAGGGCTTTGTGGTATATAATTTATTTGCTTCAAATTAAGGCGGGGGGGGGGGGAAACCACTTAGATGTGTTTTAATTGTAGATTGAGTGGACTATTTTGTGTCACTGGAGGAACAAAAAATTGGGGTCGTGGGGGTGAATAGGGGTTTTGAGAGGGACAATTCTAGGGTGCCTGTCTTTGTTTGGATTTAGCGAAAAACGCAATTGGTTGACATGTTGATTTTAATGTATTTTTTGAAGGACTAAGGATGTACTTTAGTCAACAAGAGACGGAAAAGCAAACGGTTTGCCATTAAGCAATCTGTGAAGCTTGAAAGATGGCCAATTTCACTCTATTTTTTATATGACAAAAAGCCAGTGGTGTGACACCATCGTGTTATATGATGGCTTAAATCGTGTATTCCTTCAGCTCAAGTAACTTCTCAGAATGCTACCAGTAAACACAAGAGGGCGATTGTTGACTTTAAACGAATTTATTGAAGATTTATCAGCTGATTCTTCACCGTATCTTTTTCCTCAAATATTGTGAAATACTTGGAATATGCCAGAAGTAGTCGCAAAGTAAATTTTACAACTTTGGTTTAAAAGCATTTAAGTGCAATCGTTGCGCTTTTCAAATACACTTACAATGTTTAACCCTTAGGCTGCTAAGCGCGATTCGACGACCATTTGCGGACAGTGTAGATCAATATCAGACTGCACAGAACGTGCAGTCTGATCTTGGATCTACACTGTCCGATAAAGAGATATTTTCCATGAGAAATTAACTTTGAAATAGAAAAATTCAGGTTTTTACCATCGGCATGAAAATGACTTTTAAGTTATTTAGCAGGTGAAGGGTTAAACAGATGCCTGGAAGGTTAAATATTGGAAAAAAAGACCCTGTAACGATTTGGAAACCAATGCTAGAAAAGGAGCATCGGCGTGTTGCAAGCTGAAATTTTTCCACGTATGTTTTCAAAGCTGCTTTGACGCCAAAATGTCTTATTTGTGGGGCTCGATAATAACCTTTCATGTTATAATTGTTTAAGGTTAGAATATTGTGTCGTGTATAAACAACAACAACAACTACTACTACTATTATTATAATGATGTCTTATTATTGGAGCTTGATAATAACCTTTCTTGTTATAATTGTTAAGGTTAGAATATTGTGTCGTTTGTAAACAACAACAACAACTACTACTATCATAATGATTATTACTATAGTTATCATCATTATCATTATTGTTATCATCATCATCATTTGTATTATTAATATATAGTATGTATATATGCTGCAATATGGCCTTTGTTTATCCCTGTTTGAAAAATTATAGTAGAAAAACAACGAAAATATCGAACCAGCCAGTATTCTGTTTTCTATGCATTTTCTAGGCCAAGCAAAAAAAAAAGAACAATCCCCGCAATAATCATGAAACAAAACGAAAGACGACGATAAAAACCAAAACGAAAGCATTGCTGAATACTTCCAACCAATTTGACAGCCGTCTCCTCTGAATTTAAATCAATTTTATTACTTACAGAAAGACAATTTCTCTCAAATAATGATGTACTTGGATAGTTAAACCCAGGAATTAATGATTTCTTCCCAACAGATAATATGCGATGAAATTTACGGTCCCAGAAATACGACAGTGAACGCAAATCTTCAGCACCATAAAAATAGTCCCTGTAGAATTATCGTGAAATTATTTAAAAATCCCCATAATATATTTGGGAGTCAGGCTATGTGGAAAGAGGGTCTAATTCATTTTCAAAAAGTATCGACCAAGCCTGCGCAGTCAGCGCAGGCTGACATGGGTGGATGCTTTTTGCTATCGGTCAATTTTCTGCATGTCCGAGGACCATTCTACCTTATGATTCAGTTGGTTGATAGACAAAATCGAATTTATGGATCCATAATTATGTAATGACTTGCTTGGTAATTTTGATAATGAGGATGCATTATCCCCCCTTTTTGCCAGAGCCCCTCTCAAATGATATTTGCATGATATCTGAGTAATTTTGGCATATTACTACATATCTGTTTTAACGATCAGCTGTCTCTGTTAATTGTGTTGAAAGGTAGTTGGTGTTTATGAGGGAATGATCTGCATATAAAGTCCTGAAGTACTTTTTACTAAAATGCGTAGATTTTCGCATCTTTTTTTTTTTTTTTTTGGGGGGGGGGGGTGGAGGTTGAATACACATGTACGATCCCTGCTTTACCCATAGATATGATCTGGCGTAATCAAATATTTACTCAAATCGTAGATTTATGCAGTTCAGTGAAACTTGTTTCAGACTGGATGCTTGCCTACAAAAACTGCGGACAAAAATTTCGTGCTTACGCAGTTAAATGAAAGGTATCTCCGGTATATAAACAATATTTATTTAATACTTTCCGGTAGTTTATCGAGAAATAACGGTGAAATATTTTTCGATGTTTCATGGTTACAACCAGTGAAAAATACCGATTTTATTTCCTAACTCTTCGATTGAAGGTGGAAATAGTAGTTCCCGCGCACGTCTTACCTAGGTAAAATGCGCGTGCCATTCAACCAGATGGAAATATGACGTAATTTACCCTACACTTCTCGCGCTTTACGTAATATTGTGATGGGCTGTTATGCGGAGGGGGTACGTCACGGGGAATTCCCGAAAAAAACTGTCCTGGATTTTGATGTAAGTCCCTCCATAAAAGGGTTAGAAGCATGAAATAAATAGAAGATTTCTTTTTTTTTTTCGGTGAAAGATCGAAATTTATTTCATCGAGTGAATATCATCGGTAATATTTTCATGAGTGGCGCCGAAAAAACAAATATCTTCTATTTAATATATAACAATATATATATAACAATATAGATAGGTGCCCTGATGGCCTTGACACAAATAAAACAGACCTATTGTTAAAAATGGCTTTGAACACAAAACAATTTTTGTTTTTCCCTACGACCAGCAACCTCTTGGTTTAACCCCAAGCTGCTAAGCGCAACTCACAAACATTTTGCGGACAGCGTAGATCAAGATCAGACTGCACAGAACGTGCAGTCTGATCTTAGATCTACACTGTCCGATACGGAAATCGCTTTCCTCCAGAGATACATTTCAAACAGCACTATTTGGGTTTTTACTATCAGCTTGAAAGTTTCTTTTCTGTTATCTAGCAGGATAAGTGATAAAAAGATGAACCAGTTACATGTATATTGCTTTTTAGACTGGCGATCACAATATCGCTAGTCCATAGCCATCGAGAGTGACCTTGATTAAAATGTAATAAAAAACAACAACAATCACAACAACAACAAAAACAGTGTCCCCCTCCCCCATTGAAAATAATTCTTTCTGTTAGAAATCGTCATTCTGTTAAATTCGACAAGGCTGACATGAAATACATAATATCTACCACTGCAGTTTGAACATTATTTACTTACAAAGTCATAGACTGAACAAATCATCCATAACGTCCAAGATGTTTGCTTATATGTAAATCAAGTCAGTGACCTATGTAAATCAGGCTCATCTATACGTATCCCAATGCAACCTTTCTCATCCTTGTGTTTTTCGCGGGTGTTGTATGTCTGGTCCAGCTAATTGTTCGTCTAATCGATAAGATTGTGAAAAAAAGGGTGGATAGTTTATCTAAAAGTGAACTCTGGAAAATATTCAAATGCCAAATCATCAAATCGATATGTCCTTTCTTTGCTTTTTTTTCCCAATTAAAGATCACCAAATAAAAGCTTTTCATAGTATTTCCTATTGTGACTTAATAACCGAATTGGACCATTTTATTTATGTATTTATTTTCAATCTTGTACGTACGAGGGTTGTTCGATGTGTAATGTGTATTGTACGATATCTCAAAAGCATTCGACTCAAATAGTGAAATGAACATTACATCCCTTCAAAATATTCTCCGCAGTTTGAAATACAAAATTTCAATCTCTGAATCCATTTCTGAAATGCGTCACGGTACGCTGATTTAGGTAGACCTCTGAGGCACTGACTGATGGCTGAGCCAAGGGCTTGTCGGGACTTGTAACGACGACCAGATAAGAACTTTTAAGTTTTGGAAAAAGGAAAAAGTCGCATGGGGCTAGATCTGGAGAGTATGGTGGGCGTGGCAAGACGGTAACCTTCTCCGACTTCAAAAATTGCTTCACAAGCTCAGATGTATGTGATGGAGCATTATCATGAAGTAGACGAACATGCCTAAATCCTGACACAGGGCGTCGTTTAAGATAATATTTCTTGACCTTTTTTAGTATAACATCTCGGTAATACCGACCTGTAACACTTTTGCCCTTCGGCACCGGAATTTGTACGGCTATACCATCACATGAGAAGAATATGCAATAAAGAACCTTCTTTGTGCTTGTGCTTCTTTTGGCAACTACAGGCCTTCTGCCGTGTTTAGTTAGCCATATTTTGTTTCCAATTTTTCTTACTGGTTCGAAATAGTGAACCCATGTTTTGTCACCAGTAATAATGTTTGCAAATTGTCTTTGATTGAATTTAGGAAACATTTTGAGCAATTGCTTAGCGGTTTGTACTCGTACCCGTTTTTGGTCATCTGTCAATATATGAGGTATCCATCTGGCAGAAATCTTTCGTACTTTCAAAATACGCTTCAAAATGAAATGCACCCGCGATAGCGATATGCCAACAGCGTTGGCAGTATCACGAATCGTGTATCTGCCATCACTTTCAATTATTTCCCTGACTTTTGAGACATTTGCCTTGCCTGTTAAAGTCACAGGTCGGCCAGATTTTGCTGCATCTTTGACGGACTCTGTGCCAGTCAGAAATTTCCTTCTCCACCTACGAACTGTCTCATAAGATACCTTATCAGACCCATAAACTTCCCCCAATTCAGTAAAAATCTGCATTACCGAATGACCGAGTTTTGTGCGAACTTTTATATAAGCTCTAATTTCTTCAATATTCTTAATCCGTTTCCCAACCATTTTTACAACAGTGGTCAACGACTAGCTCTATTGAAATGACTATAAGTTTAAAATTATGTGGAGCTAAAGGCTCGTGTTTATACCGTTGGAAAGGTATTGAATAGAGCTACTCAAGCGTATCATCATCCACGAAATCGTGCAAAGCGTTATAGCGCTGTGGTACAATACACATTACATATCGAACAGCCCTCGTAAGTAACAGCCAAAGATGATCTTTACCAAGACCACTTATTCCACATTCGCTAGTCTATAAGTACTTAGTACTTTGATTTCTCTAGGTAACCTAGCTAGAAACAATGGCCCCATCTTCATACTCGTCAATTCTTTCTCTGCAAATAAATAGACCTTTATACTTTTTGTGAAACTAGACTAAAAAAAGTCCACTACAAATTAATGTAACATTTCGTCAAAATTTTGTATCAAGCAGCGTGGACTCATGATCAGAATGCACGTCCTGAGCAGTCTGATTTTGATCTACTTCGTCTGCAAGAACTCTTTAATTGGCGCAAAATAGCAAAAAAAGATTAATTCACTACCAGCGCATGAATTTGTAATAAGTTCCTATAACGGAGGCGATAAAGCACTTTCTCCCCAGACAACATAAAACAACTTAAACTGTCTGGGGTGCATTCCAAAGTGTAAAATATGAGAGAAAAATCAAACAGCAAAAGGAAAAAAGCTGTAAACGGCTCGGAAATAGATGGAGAGCTACTTTGTTTCATGAAAGTTTTATGCTTGTTTTCAGTATATATCACATAGCGTAAGTGCTTTATGCACTGCCGCACTTCTATAGTGGTCACTTTATTTAACCAAAGTAGACGTATGAAATATGTTCCAATCAGACCTTTCGTATTCTGAATAGAGTCTATTTTAAACCTTCAGACAAGCAATTCAATTGGCCGAGATGTTCTGTTTCAGCCAATCAGATTGCTAGTCTTGCAAATCAAAATAAGAATTAATTCTGAAGGTAGGCCTTAGCATTCAAGAAAAAAGTATTGAAAAAGAGGTTGAATCACTTGCTGCGAAGTATTTCAGTGATGTATTTTAGAAATGCTCGTTCCATTAACCCTTATCCTGCTGAATAATTTAAATGATGTCTTCAAGTCGATGATAAAAATCCAAAGGTTGCTATTTCAAGGTTAATTTGGGGGATAAATATCTCCTTATCGGACAATGTAGATCAAAGATCAGACTGCAGGTTCTGTACAGTCTAATCTTGATCTACACTGCCCGCAAAAGGTTAGTGAGTTTCGCTTAGCAGTTTAAGGGTTAATGTTTTTCGTAAACGACAGTAATATTGGCAAATACCATTACTTGTTGGGTTAGGAAAACATTTTTGATTCAGTATTTCTAGGGAACTAAATGACTTTTGACATCGAAGAGAATATCTCAAAAATTCATAAGTTTAGCAGAGTACTCTTTGCCGCATTATATCTCGTATTCATATGAACAAGTTCAGTAACAGTCTATTTTTCTTCCTGGAAAGGGGGGGGGGGTGTTTACCTGACCTGATAGGCTAACACACACCGTGAGGCATCAAACGGGACTGGCAGTGTCAACGTCATTTAGGAAATGACATTTTCTTTAGAATTTTTTTTTTAGTCACTGACAGTATATAGTTTCATTTCTTGCTTTCCAGTAGTTTATCGAGAAATAACGGTGAAATATTTTCGATGAATTTTCATGGTAACGACCAGTGAAAAAAACCGACTTTATTTTCCAACTCTTCAACTGAAGGCGAAAACGGAAGTTCCCGCGCACTTGTTACCTAGGTAAAATGCGCGTGCCACTCAACCAGATGGAAATATGACGTAATTTACCCCACATTTTTCGCGCTTTACGTAATATTGTAATGTGTTGTTATGCGGAGGGTGTGCGCCACGGGGAATTCCCGAAAAGAACTACTGGACTTTGATGTAAGCCACCCCCCCAAAAAGGGTTAGAAGCTGCGCAACTCGTGAAAATATTATCGATAATGTTCACGAGATGAAATAATTTTCGATCTTTCACCGAAAAAAAGATATCCTCTATTTATTTTTCATCATAATCGTTTAAGCTTTGACTTGACAACGAATGTTTTTCGCCCATGTAGGTCTCTGCTCACAGTTTTGGAAAATTAAATGTTGCTCGTAACTGTACCTTTCCCTATAATAGTTTCATCACCGTTGAAAACGATACTTTTTTTCTTTCCTTAAAACTATATGTCTTTCATTGCATAATTAGTTAGAGAATTAGAGAACAAGTTTTAAAATAGACTATGCGATCACGGGCCAGGTTAAACGGTAAGGAACCTTTTGGCGTTATTTTGTTTGTAATTATTGACTTGTCTGTCAACCTGTCCCTGCGAAAAGCTTCGTTCCAGACGCTATCAAGACTGTATTTGATTTTTGTCCGACTTTAATATAGCCAATATCGCGGTCAAATTTCTTTTCCATCAATCAGAGTCCGTCAGTCACGTGACCTAGGTGTCCATTTTTATAGACAATTGACCATAGTAGTAAGAAGAGCCCGTCATACCTCACACAAAATATCGCCCCGTTTTTCAAAGGTTACTAAACTGGGGTTTGCGGGCGGCGTAAATCAAGATCTAATCGTGCAGAAGGTGCACACTGATGTTGGATCTATTCTGCCCGCTTATCCAGCCAAGTTTGTAAGATAAAAACAAATCTGTCTGAGTTGCAGTGGATTGTATTTTCAACCGCCCAAAGACAGCGAGTTTATACGAGCCACATTCTGTGAAAAGGGGGTTTGACACCTCTTTGTAAAGCATTGTACAAAGCAAGACATCATCTGGATCCATAAAATCCATTTTGTTTAAAACCGACTGAATCATTGGGTAAAATGGTCCTTTGACAAGTACAAAATTTACCCATAGCAAAAAGTTTCGACCCAGGTCAGCCTGCGCGGACTGCGCAGGCTGACATGGGTCGATACTTTTTGTAGATGCACTCCTCCCCCTTTTCACACAGCATGACCCAGTTACTATATTTCACGTTGTAAGAGTTCACATTCACCACTAACTAGAGTAAAAGTAGCATAAAAAAGAAAGGAAAATGTCCTTTTTGAAGAATTTCGAAAACGGTGTGGAAAGAGTAATCACTTCTTTTCCTCACCCATCACTGGGCGTAGGCTCGAATCCCGCGATGAACAAGCTCAACTTTAGTTGCATCATTTTGTGCGCATACTGGTATTTAAAAAAAAGTGGTTGAAGGTAGATACAAGTAGGTAAGCTTTTGAAATTATGTATGACTATATAAGAATAATTAAGAAAAAAGGGAACATATCCTCTATGAAAATAAAGCATATATATTTTAGAAAATGCTATCGTATAAAAGAATCAAAACACTGAAAGTCAAGGAACCTAAACTGTAAGGCAAACGGAATGCAAGCTCTGACACAAGATCAGACTGCATACGCTCTGTAGTCCGATCTTGATCTATGCCGTCCACAAATGCCCCTTTTTTGGCCTGTGCTGCTAAAAGGGTTGAAAAAATTAGCAAACACTGAATTTTATAAACATGTAACTTTAGAGACTAGCATTTTTGGCGAGGTTTGACGTCAATGGAAACGACCATGCACTTCCGGTGGTACACTGTAAATACAATATCACAGTAAAGCATACTTAACGCAAGAAAAGGTTGTTTTCTTTGTGCCGTTCTCGAACTACAATAAAGCTATACTACATGTAAATAAAAAGATTAAAAATAAATGAAAGAAGCGACTCATTTTAGTTCTAGAGCAAACGAAGAAAATTAAGGCTGGTCAATTGTTGTGGTAGGCATGTGTAGCCAGCATAATCAATTATGTTGAAATCCAGGAATTTGTCCGTCATAGCGCAGAAAACATTGTGGAGAAAAAGAGAAAATGCTGTTAGCCAGCATTTTCTCTTTTTCCCCACAATGTTTTCACAAAATTCACAAAACTTTGTCACCGGGGTCTTCAAAGAAAAAAAAAAAAAAAAACGGGATTGTTCGGTGAAGGGTTAGATTCAAGTTCTTTCTCGTTAAAACCTGGATCAGCTGTGAGTAAGTTTTACAAATGAACGTACCTTTTACTCAACTTTTCTTTACAATATACTTATATAATTTCTCCTTAATGCTTTATAATGATGTCCATTTCTCTTTCTGTCTCATTTTGTTCTCTCATACATTTAAAAAGCGTCTGCTGGTTGATGGACTGATAATGTCCCATTAGAATAATGGACATAAGCATCAAGTTAATTGAATCATTAGGCAAATAAGAAGTTCACGAAATATTTATTTCACCTTGGGCCGGTAAATTGACTGTCTTGCTACGTGATAATCACTAATGCTGATTTAGTAAATTCCCGTTCCTGCCGCCGATCTGAGTACAGAGATATCGCCCGACCGGCAAAATTACACGACAGAGTCTGATGGTGTCTGGTAGGGGTTCCACACGACGGAAGTGGAATACGATGTATTAATAACCCGCGAAAACGTCTTCTGTGACGTATATATCCATGTAGTCGGGAATGATTTGGTATGATCGGATGGAAATCGTGTTTCCTTTATTAGAAACATGACTTCCATCCGATTATACCTGATCATTCCCGACTACATGACTGTGTAAAAATATGTGACAGAATATCTTCCCGAAGAACGACATTTTGTAAATGAGCCTACCAGAGCCACACAATGCATTTCAGACCGCTTCCAGATATGTTTACTCGATCGCTACACGTATCTTTTGACATGTCAAACACAATCGTAGTGAGACCCCGACAGCTAACGACTAAGGCAGGACTCTGCTTACCGGGCGCGACCCAGTGCAGACCGAGGAAGATCATTTCACAACTTATGATCGAGTTTGATCGAGGTTTCTAATCGGCGGTAACAAGAGGGCGTTTTGGCGCAGTATACTGGTCGATATTTCGACAAAAATAGTCTTATTATTGCAATGTTTACGTCTAGTTTACAGACAAAAAAAATTATCCTCATTTTACAATGATGTTATCAAAGTCGACGTCTACAATGTTATCTCTGGAACGCATCAGGTACGGCTTATTTGCTTCTATGATCTCAGTCCCATAATTTTTGTGATATATAGGATCTGAAATAAGTTGGGGTTTGAGATAAACATATAAAACGAGTCTAGGAAAATGTTTATAAGCGAGCCTCTGCCTAGCTTAATAACATTTTTTTTTTTTCGGGGAGTTTAATAAAATTTTATTTCTTACGCCAGCGAATGAAAGATTCTTACTATTGTTCTATTTTACTATTACATATAAAAATTAACTTGAAAAAAATATTAGATCTGTTTGATATTTATATATTACATATTCACGAATGAGACCGAGTCACTGCTCTGGCATAACTGTGCGGAGCTTGAAATATTTCCAAAGAATATGACATATAAATACATAAATTACTTGATCTTATTTATGAAAAGAATATAAATCTTAACTTTACCACAATGAAATTTATGTGGGACATTGGTTTTGGAAATCGAGGGCAAATACAGTGTTTTAAGAAATGGCGACACATAAATCTCCCATTTGACGTCATCGAAACTTATCTCAAAAGTGTGTAAGATAAGAAATATCATTCACAGGTATAAAGAGCCTACTCTTAATTCTTACGAGACAGCAAAATTTTGTACATACTGAAAGCAGTTGAAGTCATTTTATAAAAAATAGCTCGAATGATAGACTTGAAAGGCAGAAAATGTTTTCGATAAATAAAAGAGAAAATGCCGACTTCTAGCAAGTGTCAGAGTACATGTGATAACATAACAAGTACAGCAAAGTTTCGAGATTTTTTTAGTACAAAAGAAAATATATCAATTATGATTTGCAAAAACGAGAAATAAATCGTCAAACTGGCATTCCTTAAGGCACATGTACTGTTATCGAGGATTTTGTTTGGCTGCCATTCAATTCCTTTCTTCGTTTTCTTGTCATATTGGTGTTTATAGCCCTAAATTACTTTCATGGTAATCCATCACTCCAAATATGACAGCCGGCGGCCTTTATTTGTACTGTACTTGTAAACAATTCGTTGGACAGACACGCATTGTGGAATCTTCAGAGCAATAATTCTTCCTAGTACTGTTTCCTAATACCGTTCTGTTTAATATTGTTTACCTTTCTGTGCCTATGCTCACTATACTGCTCCCGCTATTGCCCACTGGAAAATTCCGGAAAATTGTCTCCCCTTCTTAAGGAAAAATGTTAACCAGAAAATTGATTGATTGATTGAATTGTATTTTACGCCGCTTCTAACATTATTTCAGTCATATCACGGCGACAGCTTACATTCATGTATTTCATGTATTTCTTAGGTTTCACCGGTACTAGACTAGGGCTCTGAAGTGTCTTCACTCCCACGAAAAACCCAGTGGATCTAGTAAGGCTCGAACCCGGGATCTTGCAGGTCACGAGTCCTACACTTTACCACTGAGCAACGCAGGACCCCTACCAGAAAACTATACCCCAAAGAAAATTTCCCTCACATACATTTCACCTTTGTTCATACCTATTTTAAATATTCAGTTCAAATAAGAATTGTGTGAAACATAAGTTGTCATAATTACCATGAGTCATGGTCTGCGGTGGTTAATTAAATGCATCTGGGAAAAGTATAGACCCAGATCAGCCTAAGCAGACTGGTAGAAATCTTTTGCTATTGGTCAATTTTGTGCATGTCAAAGGACCAGTCGGTTATTCCACATAATTTATTGATCCATAATTATTTGATGACTTACTCGGTATAATGCATCACGGAGAAGCATAAAATCTTCTTTTGCCAGACCGCCACTCATATAGTTTTCTTGAGGATATTTTTTGGGTGGCTATAATTCCAGCTGGCAAGTTCGATGTGTGTGTGTGTGGGGGGGGGGGGTTGAAAGGGAGGGGCAGGAAATGCACTGATTATTATCAAGAGGCAAATGGCAAATATCCCGGCGTTTGTGGAGGGAAGGAGGTTCCGAAGCAAATTTATCTAAACGTGTTCTATCTTTCCGATATACCACGCGTACTCAGAAGGTTTTATTAACATAGTTAGAGTTTAGAGTCAACTCTTTTAGAGAAAAAACAAATATGCTGTACTGCTGGAACCGTTTTTGATGCCGTTTCGAATTAGAGAACGTTTGCCGGATCTACTTTCAGGATTAATTAAGTCGGACCAGTCAAATTGCCGATGAAAATGACAGACTGTAGGTTTACCAAAGATAATGAACTTAGCTTTATATACATGCTAGGCTAGTTAACACTAAGGCTGCTCTGTGCCACTGTGTGGGCTTTTGAGGACAGTGTATATCAAGATCAGACAGCACGTTCTGTGCTGTCTGATCTTGATATACACTGTCCGATACGACAAGATTTCTCCAAAGGGGATAATGTTTCAACCCTTTTCCTGCTAAATAAAAGGAATAAAAGTTTCAACCGATGGTAAAAGCCTATTTGTTGCTTTATGAAAGGTATTTTTGGAGCAAAGACATCTCCTTATCGGACAGTGTAGATTCAAGATCAGACTGCACGTTCTGTGCAGTCTGATCTTGATCTACGCTGTCCGCAAAAGGTCAGCGAGTCGCGCTTAGCAGCCTAAGGGTTAAATCGTGAACTAATTACTTTCACTATTGGCTGGAAATCTTAAGTTTGCTTTATTTAGCAGAGTATGGATTACAGACGATAAAACGGCAAGAGGTTCTAGAGATCGCTGACTCGAATTTTGATTTTGACGTAATTGGGGTAAGAAAAACACTTATGGCGACTCTCTTTTTTAAATGGCCGTTTCACTTTAAAATGACAACCATGACGTTTCTCTTTTTTTTCTTTTAATAGCCGTTTTACTTTGAAATAGCACCCATTAAGTCTTTCATTCCACTCCCTTTTCTCCTTCCCTATTCCCTCGTCCCGTCCATCTCACCCATCTCGCCCACCCTTTTCGTGCGAACATCTATAGGCTATACACAGAACGTATCCTTACCCTGAAGAATTTATATTCCTCGGTTCAATGCTGCTTTACCACATCATAACTTTATTGTTTGGGCACAAACGTGACATAAAGAAATTTAGGCTCCGATGATGTAGACCCGCTCTGAATTTGTCGGTAAACACCGATGGATGAGGGCTTCCTTTCAAACATTTAGTTATCGGTAACTTATTTAAGACATTAAGCTCTGTTTTCCCGTTAATACTTTTTACTCTGAAAAAGTTAAAATATACGTTTGTTCGATGAAACACGACCGAATTCCTGAAAATTCAGGGGACTGATTTTGTCACAACTGGAAAATGCTGTCTAACATTTGTCAACATTTTGAAAATACTGTTAACTAGCTTTTGATTAGCCTCGGTCGGTCAGTGTCCATTTATATATTATTTTGTTCTCTAGCTCTCCTCTCTTGGGTGGGTGAGTGGCGGTGTGGGTATTTGGGTGAATGAGAGAACGATCTCTCTCCCTCCCTCCCTCTCGGGGATCAGGTGGGGAGGACAGGGGCTGGGGACCAATAAAAAAAAAAAGGAGCATCCATTCTGAGGAGCTCAACATTTTGCCTTGTATAAGGCTTAATTAAACGTAGAGTATGAAGGGTTTATTTACAATCTATAAAACTATTCGACGGCTTTGTTGATATCGACATTTAGACGGGTTCATCGAAACCTCAGCAGATTTTTACAAATCATAAATCTGTCTCCTTATAGTAAGCTTTCATGATTCTTTGGAATAGAACGATATAAGACAAAGGATTAATTAGAGCAAGTTACACACTCCCCTCCGTCTCTAAAAATAAGCAATTGTTTAATTTCTGTTTCAAATAATGCAGCTAAAAAGTATTTCACGACTATAAATAGGAACGTTAAGTTCTGAGTACCCGTTAGGTGTGTTAGTTGATATAGCCCGGAGGTCCTAACTGTTTTCCCCGTAAATACAATAGCTGTGTCGATATGCATAAAATTAGTTTTTATTTGTACATTTTCATTTCTCTTTATTTCATTTTCATTTCTTTTAGGACCGAATACTTTGCCAAGCATGTCAAGAAAAATTCTTTCATTCATTCATTCATTTATTCATTAATTCATTCATTTATTCATTTATTCATTTATTCGTTCGTTCATTCACTCATTAATTAATTAATTAATTCATTCATTCATTCATTTATTCATTCATTCATTAATTAAATTTTCTTCTACGAATTTCTTTCTTTCAATCAATTACTACGACTTCTTTGGAATCAGGAGTTTGTGGCCAAGATTCGAACAGTTCAAAACGTGTACCATTAATTCCCGAATGCTCAAGAATTGCAAGAACCAACTACGAATATACGCGATTCAGTTAGGAATTCCATGAAATGATTACAATTCATCTACAAATCCTAAAGTTTATCAATGTGTTGCGTTCGTGGTCTGAGTGTATTAGCAGCGTAAGGTTTTCTGTATACTTTCGTAGATATCTGACAACTGTAAAACGCATAAATCTTGGTTCTCATTTCTTTAAACCTTTGCAACACAACCCTGACTGTTACAGACTTTGACAGGGAAGGCTTTTGAAAAAGCTGGTTTCTCCCTTTCCACAATGATTTTACCTTTTCACGGACAAATTCCATCATTGGAACAAAATTTAATTTACTGTCTGCAAATTTATGCTTTTGAAATGGTCCAGTCTAAAATCTTGTTTTATAGTAAAAGGTTAACCACAAGCGAAAATAAAGGTGTGTTCCTGCCTGGCTCAGTTGTAAAATGTGGGGCTCTTAAACTGGAGGTCCCGGCTTCGAGTCTTACCGTAGAGACCGGGTTTTAAGTGGTAGTGTCCTTGGGCAAGACACTACAGAGTCTTAGCCTACTGGTGAAACCCAGAACATACATGAATTTTAGAGCTATTGCTTCGATATGATGGAAATAATGTTGAAAGTGGCGTAAAACACCACTTAACACTTTACCAGACGACAAAACTTTAGACTGGTCCACATTGAAAGCATTTGCAGACGACAAATTACACGTGACTCAAAAACTGAAATGTGTCTTCGGACGGGAGAAAACATTGTGGGAAAAGGTGAAAATGCTGGTCACCAGCATTTTCTCCTTTTCCCACATTATTTTCAAAGGCCTTTTTCCTAGATTTAAAACTTGGGATTGTGTGATAAATAGTTAACATGAGGTTTTAGTGGACGGCATGAATCAAGACGAGACATTCGGCACGAGTACTGGTGTAGTTCCCAGGAAGCAGAATCGAGAGAGATTAGTATAAGTTGTAAGAACTTGTTTCTCAATCGATGTAAAATAAATATGTTTAAACTAAACTAAACGTGCAGTCTGAATCTGGATATATTTCGTTCACATGTTTATTCGAGCATATAAGATAAATCTTTCGTCCAACTGTATTTTTCCACAGCTAAAAAATGCACTTGGAAAACAAGAAACATGAAAGTGATTTTTTTCTTCCTCTTTTACAATGTTTCTTACTTGTAATGATCTTATGCATATTAACCCTTTAACGACCCCGAGGGAGAGTTCTTTCGAAAATATGGTGGAAAAGGGAGAAAATGCTGGAAACTATCTTTTCTTCTTCCTACCATGTGTACCATCCTTTTAAAACCAAATTTCAATTTTTGAAAAAAAGTATTCTTTCGTATGCAAATACTTCCAATTTTGACACTAATATTATTGTAACACTTTGTTGTTTTGTAAAGAGATAAATAGACGTGTTAACTCTTTACCAAACGGTAACATTTTGACTCAACCGAATTGAAAGCATGTGCAGACGACAAAGTAAATGTCGCTTAAAAGATTTTTTTTTTTGTCTTTGATCACTGTGTTGTAAGCTGTACGGGACGAAATGTGTAGTCACTTCCAAGATGGCGGACTGTTTACATGGAGAAAGGTGGGTGTCACATTTTATCATCAACAACTTTTTTTCTTGAAACCTTCCAGTCATGATACTTACAATATATTGTGGGGGAATGATATGGTAAGCCTCGGTGCTATATAGCAAAGAGCCAGTGCCATTATTCGATACGTCATATCAGCGTAAACATTGCCATTCGGTAAAATTTAAATTTTAAGCGTGGAACTTGCATCGTTTTTAGTTATAGAATGGAAAATAAGCTAATGCAGTGGATGAAGGTTGTTGTTTCTGTAGGTATTCATCACGTGCTTTCCAATGATTACGGTAATTTTTGTTTAGTATGTCTAGAAAGACCCGAAAACATGTGTTATGTAAATCGCCAATGCAGCGGTGTAGTCCACATCAACAATTTCACACACATCGGTGTAGACACACTGTTTTCTGAACGGTTTAGACAGATATAAGCTTTATATTCTGTACGGTTTAGACATAAAAAAAATTGACAGTATCTTCCATAGCATTTATAGTACTGAAACAAAAACAACATCAGGGCTTTTGGAAATACAATAGTATTGCTATCCTGTATATTCTAAAAGACAAACTTATATCAAATAAGATGCCACTGGAATTATTCATGTTTTGAAAGTGTTTCGCTAATCATCGATTGTCTTCCTATCAAAATACGGGAAACTGAAATTTCTTTGGTACTTCGCGAACGGGTCTGCGTATTCACCTACAAGATGTAGTCCGGGGCCGAAAGAAACATTCGGGAAACTATAAGAATAAATAAAAAACGTTATGAGATAACTTATCTTAATGGGTAACATTCGATTTTATAAATATAAATCCATGACCCGTATATTATGAAATCAAACTGTACAGTGGTAAATGAAAATTGTGAATATCGATCACACGGAATTCCATCTTACGAGTTTTCCTTTTGGGGTAAAAACAACAAATACATAACATATTTTTTACTCCAGTCGGAATTTTTGTAGATCCCCCATCCCCTGTTAACCTACCGGTCATATTTTACTCGAACAGTGGCACAGAAACCAAAAACTTTAACTAGATATTAAACAAACAGATACCAAGATACGAATCAGCTAAAGTATTTCAAACAACTCCGAAATAAAAATGATTGGCAAGTCCGGGATAGTAATTATCATCCTAAGTGAATGATTGAAACTATGGCTGCCACCATGCTGGAATTGATTTGTAATTGCACAAATTTTCATTAGTAATTTCATAATTTATTTTTTCGTGATATAATACTGACTATTACATAAATAATATCGTAAATAATCTCTTGATGCACTCTTTTGTACCCAACTATCTCTTTTCGTTCCACGATGATCCCTTATCGGTTCCACGGGAACAAGACAGTTCCCCAACAAGACAGTTCCCCGACACATGTTTTCGAGACAGTTCCCCGACAGATTTGGAGATAGTTCCCCGACACTTTTGTAGATAGTTCCCCGACACTTTTGTTCGATGTCAAACAACAAAATAAATCTTATCATGGATAAAAAACATGTTTGATAGAGAATTTTATGGATAAATGATCGTTTGTGAAGTGTTTGTACATGTAATTGGTGAGAATCGAGAGAGATTAGTATAAGTTGTCAGAACTTGTTCCTCAATCGATGTAAAATAAATGTTTAAACTAATTGGCGCGTACATTTCGTCATCGTGGTAATGCCTATAAGCTTAGTTCGACGTAACAATTTGACGGCCTATCGTCACAAAATATCAAACAATGTCGAAATAGACTACATTCTCCCATGGTATATATATAGATCTACAATATACATGTATGCAAAATTGTCCGAGTGTACAAGATAAACAGAAAAGGTATTTCACTCAGACCCCCCCCCCCCCGCCCTGTATTTCTATAAAACAGGGGAATGCAAATAACTAAAATGCATGTACAAATTATTCAGCGCCAAATACTCTCTATCCTTTTATCAACTTTGAGGCTGGCTAAAAGTCTTCTTAGAATTCTCTTATGTTCATGACAGGCGTGATTCGTCGTGAATTCACC
Source organism: Hippopus hippopus (assembly GCA_946811185.2). NCBI lineage: Eukaryota > Metazoa > Mollusca > Bivalvia > Cardiida > Cardiidae > Hippopus > Hippopus hippopus. The sequence goes on from OX328096.1 coordinate 75,553,587, forward strand.
CATGAGACAATAACTATCCGTCGTTCTATACAGATATCTTCTTCACAGGGTACAGATAATTCGATCACATCAATTATCCACGAAGATTTCTAATTTCTCATGATTATCAATCATAATTGTGTAAATTCTACAGTATAAAAGGTTATTTGCCACGAAACAAAAGTGTCCGTGAACTGTCTTCAAAAGTGTCGGGGAACTGTCTCCAAATCTGTCGGGGGAACTGTCTCGAAAACTTGTGTCGGGGAACTGTATTGTCGGGGAACTGTGTTGATACCGGTTCCAGACGGTTCCTTCGGTGGGTTTCGGTAATAAGGGAGACTGTCTCGAACTGTTGGTGCCAATTTTCAGGATTCTGGATTAACGCCAAGTTACGTTATATTCAGAAAAGAATAGATTCGTTTCAAGACCAAGCCAATTTTGTCTAAACCGTACATACATTGTGCTTTAAATTGTGTCTAAACCGTTCAGAAAACAACGTGTCTACACCGCTGTGTGTGAAATTGTTGATGTGGACTACACCGCTGCATTAGCGATATACAAAACACATGTTTTCGGGTCTTTCTAGACATACTAAACAAAAATTGCCGTAATCATTGAAAAGTACGTGATGAATACCTACAGAAATAACAACCTTCATCCACTGCATTAGCTTATTTTCCATTCTATAACTAAAAACGATGCAAGTTCCACGCTTAAAATTTAAATTTTACCGAATGGCAATGTTTACGCCGATATGACGTATCGAATAATGGCACTGGCTCTTTGCTATATAGCACCGAGGCTTACCATATCATTCCCCCACAATATATTGTAAGTATCATGACTGGAAGGTTTCAAGAAAAAAAGTTATTGATGATAAAGTGTGACACCCACCTTTCTCCATGTAAACAGTCCGCCATCTTGGAAGTGACTACACATTTCGTCCCGTACAGCTTACAACACAGTGTTGATTGGGTAGAAAACAATGTGGAAAAAGGGGAAAATGCCGGTTATTGCCGTTTTAAACATATCAGTTACATCTAGGCGACCAACGCACATTATCCTGTAGTTTCTCTCCACCAATATTTTGCATTTATAAGTTTCTTTTTATATGTCACGAGACCCTCTCTGACATCAGAGCCTGAATCGCATAAGATCCTTTCTAAGCCACTAGTCCCTGTCTGACTTTGGATGAACAGACAGGGTGAACAGACAGACAGGCAGGCAGGAAGACAGACAGAAAAACAGACAGACAGACAGACAGACAGTATGGAGTAAGATAATGAATAAAGACCAAATGATAAGATAAACTAATAAATAGGTGCTTGATTTGAAGAAATATTTCTATATTCGATAGCTGGTAAGCACACGTAATGGTCATTCTTTTGTTGTGATAGAACAGTTAGTACCCCCGGGCTACGTCTATCAACATACACTGTACTAATACGGGTTTTCACGGCTTAACCTTTGATTCTACATATAGATGTAGGGATGAAATACTTTTACGTTTCATTTTAAAAGCAGAATTTAAGTGTTTGTTTGGTTTCGGAGACAGACGAGCGTATGGAACTTTTTCTAAATGGTCGTTAAATGCAGTCTGTTTGCTACAATGAATAAAGACAACCTGGTATAAAGTAAAACATTTACTAAAGTTAAAAAACTGCTGAGGTATCGATGAACCTCTGTCTTATTTTCAAATGAAAAAAATCCGTAGGGATGTTTTGAAAATTGTGAATAAAAACCTTCATATCTAGAAAACAGAGAGAGAGAGAGAGAGAGCTACAAAAAATGTGGGCCGTTTTGGCACTGGACCGTTTTCGGTACCGGGTCTTTGGAAAGCAGGCCGTTTTGACCCTCCTTCTGATGGGTTTCAAGTGCAAATTAAGGCTCTGTGTTGGATTTAATATTGTTTCTATCAACATGCGAATGTAAAAAGAGACGATAAAATTTCTAGGGTGGGCCTTCCTAAGCTAAAGGAGACATAAAATGCTTCAATTTGAACCAATCCAAAAGTTTGTCGTTTAGTAAAGAGTTACAGATCATAAGATCTTAAATAATTCTTGCAGTTTCCTCTTCAAGTTTGACCTGAAGATCAGAATTCTTTTTGTGCATTACGTATGTCCAGAAAATCATAAGAGGTTTTACTTTTATTTCACGAAAACCCATTAAAGTATAAATGTTTAATGATTTTACAAGGCTTAGCACACTTGCATTTCAGCAACTTTTCTGGCCAACTCTTAATCCTTTGAGCGCAGTGCTTAGGTCAAAGATCTAGCATTTACGGACGGTATAGATTAAGATAAGACTGTACAGAACGTGCAGTCCTATCTTGGATCTATACCGTCCGCTTGTACAGTCACGGCTCTAAGATAAAAATATATCTGAATTTCAGTGAAATGTATTTTCAGCAGGTCGATTCCGAGAGAGGTCGAGTTTATATATACTACATCAACCTTGCAATACAACTCCAAAATTACTCGATATCTTTTACAAACGCTACATTTTGTTTGATTTTGAATATTTTATTTCATTTTACTCTTATTTGCATTAAATTTAACATAACACTGCAAATAATTGTATGGTGTCCGTGGTTGTGAGGAAGACCGTCAGCCTCGTAACCCTAAGGTCCGGAGTTCGATACCCGGGAGCGGATGTCAACTTAGAAATCGCTCATTGGCCCACGCATTCGGCGCATGCACTGGTGTGCTTTCCGGGAAGCAGAATCGGCATAATGCCGGCAAACGCTCCTCCACTATACAGCCCTATGCATACATGTGGTATTGTTTTACGAATTAACAGATAAATTAATGAAAGTCTGTGCTTTATTCCGTAGACCAATATTGTATTTGATGCATACGGAATGAATCCATAAGAAATCAAAATTCTTTTGACAAAGGTTTAGATGTTGATCGGTTTTCGCGATATAGTGGAGGGGCGTTTTCCGGTATTATGCCGCAGAATCGAGAGAGATTGGAATAAGTTGCATGCACTTGTTTCTCAACCGATGTAAACAAAATTTGTTTAAACTAACAATTGTAAACAGAGAGAACGAATAATTGCGTACCTGTTTGATCAATTTTTCTCCACAATCTGGCAGTCATAGATGGGGCGCAGTTAAGGCCACACGCTACCTGTCGCTAAAACTGGCCAGCTTGCAGCAGTCAAGTTACCCGTTCGCCGGCTTCTATGCCCAATCTTGACGATTTCAAAGCAGTTTAGCTGTACAATACATGCGATAAAATGACAGTCAAGTTTTCCGTAACTCGCCAAGAGAAAGTGATATCCGCGGATAATCACGTGCTGCACGTGGAACTTACTTTGCGCTAAATACGTATTATGTCATTTGTTCAGTCAACTGTGACAGAAAATCAATAAAATTTACATGGCGAATGTTGCATGTGCTGGATAAATTGGTTGTGAATGTTTATCCCTTCAATTAAAAAAAAAAAAGAGAGAGTAATTTTGGTGTTGCGTTGCAAGTATTTTTCATAGATCTAGTATGTATTTGGTCTGGAATGAGTTAACCATTTACCACAATATCCCGAATTTTAACGTTTTTTTTAAAAAGAAAACCAATTTTGCCATCTCTCAATAGCACCAAGTGTTCCATTCCGTTCCACCGCAAATCTTACCATAAATTTGAAAACATGAAGAAGCTAGCTATGCTTAGCCGAGAAGAAGGAGTTATATCAAGGAGCGATATTCATACAGCTATTTCACCAGCATTTTTAGTTTGAATTTTATCATACCCAATATTGATTCCATTGAAAGAATGAGATCTGAAATGTTCAGGAACTTTGAGCAGATGTGTCTTACGTTCCAAGTCTCGAGCCCGGCCGCGTAGCTCAGTAGTTAGCCTATCCGACTCGTGACCTGGTGGTTGTGAGTTCGATACCCGATTGAGGCAAACTTTCTTTCCTGTGAATTTTCGCCTCTCACCTCTGATGTGAGAAAAGTAGCCAGTGACTTAGAAAGAAAGTTTGATCGGTACTGGTGTGAGAAAGCGAGGAAACCCATGCATACGTGCACTGACCGCCGTGATATGACATAAGCTGTTAAAACGGCATTAAACTCCAGTACAATTAACCAATCAATCAATCAAACAATCAATCCTAGTATCGAACCATTCTACGAAAAAAAGTACATATTTAGCCCAAATATACAATATATGAGAGTTTTACCAATCATTTCTAACTTAACAATGGTTAATTTGATGTTTTCTATTTTATTAGAAATGATTTTTCAGGCTTGGTCGATATTTGAAAGTACACAGGGCATAGTTTTACTCTGTAACACTTTGCCCCATGTGCCGTGTAACACATTGCCCCTATCGCAGTAACATGAAAAAACAATGTCTATATAAAAATCCGAGGTAGGCCGATTATTGATTCATATTGCATTGTCATCCTCAGGATGCACTCTAACTTTAACCTTAAGCTGGACAATCCACCTGCCTCGAGAACAAAAGGGCACGACTTTAAGTAAAATAATGAAAATTCGCTTTTATGTTCCAAAAAGCGTCGGGTCCTCTTCATAAATTAACGGTAGAAAGGGTCTGCCCACGACATAGCTCATAAGATGGCGCTTTCAAAACTCTCTCACTGTGTAAGGTTCATGGTGTAATAAATGACGAAATTCCAAAGTTATTTCAAGTGTACCACTTTGCCCCGTGTAACATTTTGCCCCGGTTTCCCCTAGCATGTCCTAGGACATGCAGAAGATTTACAATTAGCAAAAAAAGTTCGACCCGTGTCAGCCTGCGCGGATTGCGCAGGCTGACATGGGTTGATACTTTTTCCAGATGCAATCAACTAATGTTTTAAAGAGCTCATTTATTTGGCGATAACAAAGGCATTTGACTTTGCCCATCTCAAAAATAATCAGATGTAATTTGCGAATTAATAGAAACATGAAACACTTGCCGACTTTCCACACGACCTCATTTATTTGGCGATAACAAAGGCATTTGACTTTGCCCATCTCAAAAATAATCAGATGTAATTTGCGAATTAATAGAAACATGAAACACTTGCCGACTTTCCACACGACCCAACACTCGGTTGGACAGTCATTATTGCCGCTAAAATCTAATATATCGCCTTAAACATGGAATCTGTCTGTCTGTTATTATTTGATGTGATTTACTAATAGAAAAGTGAAACACTTACCGACTTCCCAAACGATCCAACACTCGGATAGACAGTCATTAGTACTGCTAAATTTTAGGGTATCGCCTTGAACGTCTGCCATAATGGTTTTGTCCATTATTTAACTATTTACCAAATGACAAAATCATAGTTTTGTGTAAATTGAAAGTATTTGCAGATGACAAATTAATTGTCATTCAGAACATTTCAAAGGGTAGAAAACGTCGTGGGAAAAGGAGAAAATGCTGGTGACCACATTCTTTTCAAAAGCCTTCTTCCTCAATCAGCGTATATCAAATGAGCGTGAGCATCGATGAAAATGTTAATTAGTTTCATTTTCTGTGTAACTTCAACTTTTATCTTCAACTAGATGGCATTTTTCAAATACATACCCATATGATTTGGGTACAGAACCGTACTAGTTTTCAAGGCGGCAATCGATGCAGCGAATTTCAAAACAAAATATACGTTTACTCACTAAAACTCTACCTGGTACGATTCATCGAGCCATGGTTAGCTAGCATTTATAAAACCTATGCACCAGTCTTTTACAAACACAGTCCCTATAAGCTTGGGAAATAGCCCCAGCATAAGCCCAGCATGATGGGAACGTTATTTTTGGCAGAGGGTTTACCCCGCTGTCATAGTTCCCACATCACGTGTGAACGTATATACTGATTTTTGAAGCCTACTATCTTTATCTAGGTCAGATTTTTGCTTCCGACAGGTTTTGCCTGGATACGCGTGTAAACAAAACCACTTTCGTACACTAACAAAATAGTTCTGCCATTGATATTCAAACAGAGCAGTTCAACTTGATACTGTATGTTCTCTGAAAGAAATTAAAACATCATGTTTCAGTTGTCTTTTTTATTTAAGGCCACAAAAGATGTTCAGGCTTAAATAAAACAAAAACCGTGCCAGATTTAACACCTCTCCGCCATCTAGCACATTTATACAATAACATGCCTCGTTGCTGGAGAACTCGGACCCTGGTGAACTCGTAACCTAATCTCAAGGGTAAAAGTTCTCTGGAGAACTTTCCGTTTTGATTTATATTTATATTAGAACACACCAATTAGTAGCATGTATTCGGAGCCAGAAAAGAAATCCGCTGCCTTCAGTGCGTTAGCGTTTTGATGTTGTCATTCTGTTGGACAAATCCCGGTTTTCCCATGTCTATATTTAGAAACTGTATACAAAGATTTGCTGTAAACATTGGTGTTTTATAAAATCATTTTTCCTGTTAGAAATTATTATATTTACAGGAAGTTTGTAGCTAGAAACGGGCTTGATTTTTTCCACATAATCGTGCATTATCTATAACTATTTTCCGCATCCTATTTTAGCGGCAATTTACGCATTGCGTATTAATAATTATCCTGTACAGGATTGTGATGCGTCAAGGAAGACAGGTCATTCTTCAAAGTATATGATATACCGGTTAAGCCATGAAGTAAATCACCAAATGCTACGACCAAAAGTATTAAAATGCAATTTAATTTAAACCATACAATTTACAAGTGTAGAAATTGTTGTGTAGGTGACAATCTGTTGTTGAAAGATTGGTTGAAGTGTTAGTCGCTGGTAGAAAATGAATTCTAAAACTACGTTAAAATTTGCCAAGTCGCCCTATCTTTTATTTTTGACTTGGTTTTAAAACTCATTTTTCTGCCAGCGACTAATATTCGGATCGACTGTACAATTACAGATTGTCATCTTCACAATAATTTCCATTCTTTTAAATGGTATGATTTGAATTTAAATACATTTTTTTGCACTCACATTGTTTACTTTTGGCCGCTAATGGGCCTCTTACAAAAACATCATAAACCGATCGGTTTGCCTGCCGACTAGCGAGTCACAATATGCAAAGTTCCGTGGACTGAGCGCAAAGTGGTGTTAACTGCATATGGCCTGCAACACGCGAAAAGGGGCATTCGGAAATTTGCGTAAAGTGTTGTCTTGGATCAGCCTGCGCAGTCCGCGCAGGCTAATCCGAAACGACACTTTCCGTTTTTATGTAATTTTTTTGTTTTGTGCAAGTCTACTGTAGCACAAAATCTAACGTAGTCGTAAAGTGCCGTCTCGGATTAGCCTGCGCAGACTGCGCAGGCTGATCCGAGACGACACTGCGAAAATGTCCGAATGCCCCTTTTTCGCGTGTTGCAAGCCATATTGTAACAGTTATTACTTACAACGTTTCATGTTATAGACGGACAGAGCCGACGTAGCACATTCCGCTGATTGCAGGACTTGGAACCAGGGGGTCGCTGCTTCAAATCCCCAGCTCGGCATAATTGTATCTTTCCAGGGATTGATGATAGTCATTGCGACAAGAATCATTCCTCTCTCACCGCTGATTGTTGTTTCGACGCTAGTTTTGTTGGAAAGCAGCTTGTGTTTATATTGGAATAAAATTCTGATGCAAGGAGTAATATGAAAAAGGCAAAGCCTCAATACGAGCGACATGAATGGTTTGTGGAACAAATATCTATTAATTCGAATGACGACTTAGATTCTAGATCTTGAAATCAAAGAGTTTTGAGTTCGGATTCCGGCTTTGCCAAATTTAATTTTGAGCGTTGTAAGACGTAGAAAGAATTTTTCTTTCGTAGATTTATACATGTGAAATAGGGCGAACTGTCCCTGATTTCCTGAACAAAATAAAGACAGTTCCTTGACAATTTCGTTAATTTATGTCCAGAAAAATATCTTGGTATGATTATTGGTTCACATACCTGTAAAGACCATTTTACGGGAACATTTCCTCACTGCATGTAGATCTAGATCTATATAAGAGAGACTTTGATTTTTACGATACTAGTATTGAGCAGAGTACTGGTAAAAGGAACTTCAGGAAAGCATGGTAGGTGCACTTGCCGCCGCAATGAATATACACACAAAAGGAAAAAAACAAACAATCAAACAAATTCTTTCTTTCATTTCTTCGTTAGTGCACAGGTCTACCCACGTTTTACCTGGAGTTTCTTTAAAATCAGAGTGCGTACATCGCTAAAATCAGGTTATATGTAGACGTCTAGCTTTCCTTTTTCATCCCATCTGCTTTCCTACACATCCATCGTTGAAATATTGATCAGTGCAGAGACAGGAATGAATTCTGTCGCAATTACTACATCTAGATCTATCATCAATCCTAGGAAAGAAATTTGCCGAGTTTTCGGATAGATATCCAACTTATGGCAAAAAAACGCAAAACTTTTAGATCTATTAACAAGCTTTCGTAACATTAAATAAATATATTTGAGCCATGTTGCGGTAAAAGAGGGTTTAATGCATCTCCGTGATGCATGATACCAAGCAAGTCATCACATAATTATACATCCATATTGTGTGATAACTGACTGAATCAAAAGGCATGCAAACTAGTCCTTTGACATGTAGAACGTTGAAAAATAGATCTAGCAAAGAGTTTTGACCAAGGTTAGTTTGCGCGGACTGCACAGGCCGACCTGGGTCGATAGTTTTTGTAAATGCATTAGGCCCCCTTTTTACAGATCATAAATCCAGCTTTCTCTGTAAATGGCATTTTGAAACAGCCAAAAAACTAGTTTAGCCATGATTTCTTCGACACAATGCTTTCCGCGAAAAGCCGCTCGTGCATGACGTAAGAATAGTATGATTAATGACGTCATTATTTGCTAGCATAGATCATTGCGTATGTTTATACACAAATAGACGCGTAATACACTGAAAGTAAGTAAGAAATTAGATAATCTGTACTCATTAAACTGATAATGATTTTTAAGTAATCATCCGATCGGTAGATAATTTTTGTCATTTTTGACCAATCAGGTACTTGTGCGAAAGATTGTGTGACGCTGTGCGACTAACCGGAAGACACTCAAATTTTTAGTCATCCCTATTCAGATTTAGACTAAAACCCAGAACGAAGTCGGAATTTCATTTTTGAAGATCTAGAACGGTGTTACCGCAAAACGAGCTTCACTCGTTACCGGCTTCGCCCGTAACTCGCTGTGGCTCGTTATTAGTAATTCTTAGACGGCGAGAATATAGTACGAAATACTGGAAAAAGAAATTCCAGGAAAGCATGGATAGATGCACTGCTTTCCGCGATATAGCTAAAATAATGTTGAAAGCGTTCTTACACACCATACAAACAAAATTAGTCTAAAACGATTTAAAAAATGTGATTATGAAAAAAAAAAAAAAAAAAACCACGCGTAATTGGATCGATGGCCCGATTAGACCTCCATACTTAACCGTGTCCTGTTAAACTACCGTTGTATTAGGTTAGTTTTCTTCTCTATTGTATCGGTGATTATGGCCCTAAATAATTTTCATTTTAATCCATCAATCAGGATATGACAGCTATCGGCGTTTATTGGAACTTTCCATGTAAACAATAGGTTCGACTCTTCTCACTTCTTATTCTACACGTGGAAAGTTTTGCGTTTAACCTACTACCAGTTGAACTATACAAACGCTGCCTAGTCTTAAATTAAGGCTGTCTGGTAAAGGGTTAACCTGTATGCTGCTGAGCGCGACTCAGAGACCTTTAGCGGAAAGTGTAGATCAAGATCAAACTGCACAGAACGTGCAGTCTGATCTTACATCTACACTGTCCGATAGGGAGATATATTTTTTTGCCAACCTTTGAAATAGAAAAATTTCCGGTTTTATTTTTTTGTATCGACTTGAAGTTCCATTTCACTTTTTAAACAGGTTATGACTTAAAGTTCTACAATGGAAAATTGAATGCATCGATGGTCTGAATAGAATTTCTAGAATTCCGTACTTAAGTGTGACTATTTTAACTGCCGTTGTTTTAGGATAGTTTTCTTCTCCGTTGAATCGGTAATTATGGCCCTAAATAATTTTCTTTGTAATCCATCAAAACGGGTATGACAGCTATCGGCGTTTATAGGAACTTTCCGTGTAAACAATAGGTTGGAGTCTTGGGGCGATTCCATACGTGTATATTTCGCGTTTTTAAACCCACTGAAAATTTAGCTATATAAGCACCGGTTGGTCTAAGATTTTGTTGCTTGTTTGAGTGTTAAAAAATGTAATTTGGAAAAAAACAACCTGAGATTGGAATCGACGGTCCAATCAGAAGTCCGTACTTAAGCGCGTCCACTTTTACTGCCGTTAAATTAGGAATAGTTTTCTTTTTCGCTGTATCGGTGATTATAACCCCTTAAATAATTTCATTGTAATTCATCAATCCGGATATGACAGCTAGCGGCGATTATTGGAACTTTCCATGTATACAATAAGTTGGATCCTTAGCGCGATTCTGCACGTGAAAAAAATGTGTTTTTAAACCTACTGATAGTTTAACTATATAAGTACCGCCTGGTCTACAATATTGTTTCCTGGTTCAGGGTTGAAAAATGTAATTCTAAAAAAAAACGGTGCGATTGGATCGATGGCCCGATTAGACCTCCATACCTAAGCGTTGTCCTGTTTTATTGCCGTTAAATTAGGATAGTTTTCGTCTTCATTGCATCGGTGATTATGACCAAAAGCAATTTCTTTGTAATCCATCAATCCGGATATGACAGCAATCGGCATTTATTAGAACTTTCCATATAAACAATAGGTTGGACTCTCAGCGCGATTCTTCACTTCCCTTTTAACCTACTGCCAGTTGAACTATCAAAACGCCACCTTTTCTAAACTTTTGCTGTCTGGAAAAGGGTTAACCTTTAGGCTGCTAAGCGCAACTCAGAGACCTTTTGCCGAAAGGTTAGAAAGTTTAGATCAAGATCAGACTACACAGTCCGATCTTGGATGTATATTATCCGATACGGAGATATTTTTCCAAAAGAATACCTTTGAAATAGCAAAATTTCGGTTCTTTTTTATCGGCTTGAAAGTTTCATTTCACTTATTTTGTAGATTAAGGATTAAACAAATTTATTTTGAAAAAAATATGATCCGATCAGAATTCCGTACTTAAGCAGTTTTAATGCCGTTAAATACGGATCGTTTTCCTCTGCGTTGTATCAGCGATTATGACCCTAAATAACAAATAATTTTCATCGTAATCCATCAATACGGATATGACAGCTATCGGCGTTTATTCGAACTTTCCATGTAGGCAACGAGTTGGACTTTTAGCGAGATTCCAACTGTGAGAAAATGCGTTTTTAATCCTACTGCAAGTTTAACTATATAAGTACCGCCTGATCTAAAATATTGTTGCCCGATAAAGAGTTAAAATGTAATTTGGAAAAAAGAAAAGATATTGGATCGATGGTCCGATCAGAATTCCGTACTTAAGCGTGTCCTGTTTTACTGCTGTTACATTAGGGTAAGTTTTCTTCTTTGTTGTAGCCGTAAATAATTTTCATTGTATTCCATCAATTCAGATATGACAGCTATCGGCGTTTATAGGAACTTTCCATGTAAACAATAGGTTCGACTCTTAGCGCGATTCAACACGTGGAAAATTTTGCATTCAACCAAAAGTCAGTTAAAGAATATTAAGTTTTTAAGCGCCGCTTCTCCCTCGTATTTGTTGCTCGCCATCTCTTTCAATTAACATTTTACAGTAGAGTAAACAGTAAGGTTTCTGTGGTTATTAATTCTCTTACTGTCAAACTATTCGGCTAAAAAATAAACACCTCGATCTGGCCTCCATAAGAAATGTTGAGAGTAAGTATTAGTGTCTCTGGTGCCTCAAGTCATTATTAAAGTAAGCGTTCGACCAAGATAAAACCCCAATTTACTTTACTCAATACATAGAGAGGATCGTTACAGAAAATATCCTTGATCATGTTTTGGGACTCGGTTACTGTGCTTAATCAGACGTCTTCGTGGAATCATCAAAATACAGAGGGTTTCATAATATATGTTATACTTTCAAATATGCCTAGGGTACATAATTTACAGCGGTAACACATTACCATTGATACCATTTAATAAGTGTAAGAATACAGATTCATGACATACATTTTATGTAAAGTAACACTGAAGAATAAAGGTGGCCAGCGCCTTTCATAAAATATACATCGATTTACATCAAATGGTCAAAATAACGTTCATTTTTACATCGCAGGGCATTCAGGCTCTTCTGAAATTCGCTATCATCGATCTGCACATCAACCTCATCTATGTTACTATTCATACCTTAAACTCATCTGTTGTCTGAGGCTGGACAAGATCACCGTCGATTCAAACTTGCTTTCCAACCATTTCAATACCCTATGAACTGGGTGTGGTCTTTTACTATCTTGCTGAAACTGCACTTCCTCTAGTGACGTTACTATATGCCTTACCACGAAGTACTGGCATAAACTTGTGCTTCAAGGAAGAGCTGTGAATATCGTTCCCTGTCTTTGTTTCATCGCCTTCACTACTGTTTTCAAAGCAGAAAGGCCCAATTACACCACTCACACTCAAAGCATTCTATACAATGTGCATAAAGCCCAGCCTAACACAACAGTTGAACTAAAGGCATTAATAGTTCCAGAGATGAGGCTGATCGCAATTTAGACGTGCAGATTGATGAAAGCGACGTCACTTTGAACATTTATTTTGATGTCAACCAACGTATTTCTGAAAGTCGCTAGCTGCCTTTATTTTTTTAATGTCAGCTTATATACTGTGCATGTCATAAAAATACATTCCAACACATATGAATTAGTATAAATTTTAATGTTTTACCTTTACAAAAAATATACCATAGATATTTTTGAAATTGTAACATGTATTATGAAACAACCATGTATATGAGCTATGTTCTGCCAAAAAATGGTGTAAACTAAAAAAAAGTATCTTCAAAATGTATCGACCCAGGTCAGCCTGCGCAAACCGCGCAGGCTGACCTGGGTCCAACTTTTTGCTTTTGGCAATTTTTTCTCCATGTCAAAGCAAGAGAGAACCCAGATAACGTACATCATTGACCTTGACTTTCCCAAATCCTTGAAAGGAATTTCGGTGCCAATGGTAATCGAACTAACAATTTTGAGTTAATATCGACTCAGTCTGTCATAACACTTTCGGGGCTCGCCGAGCGTGTATTTTACGGTTTCGTAATTTTTGGCCTAAATATGTAGAATGGAAATCGATTTATTTCTTGCCGCTGTACCAGGATCCGGAAAATATTTGTCTCTCGGTAATCAATTAATAAAGCATAAATGACTCCCCAGATTACACTTACTGTGAATTAATCAACAAACACAATTTTCTGCTTTGTCACTTTATTATACAATTATACAAGGATTCCGGAATTTCGGCCTCGGATGACTGGGTGATGGAGCTGAAATTGGAATAGGGCTATAATAGCGATCTCTTTTTTATGTTTTTTTATGGCGAAAGAAGACAAAAAACAATGATGGTCAGTATTCCTCAACCTTTCTTAAGAACATTCTATGTCTTCTTCTGAAGAATGTTTTAAATTTGAAAGAAACACAACTTCTGATTGGCTAAACCAAATGGTTTAGCCAATCAGAAGTTGTGTTACTTTCAAACTTAGAAAATCTTGGACCATAAGACTAAGAACGTTCTTAAGACCGGTTGGTGAATAGAAATCCAGGACCTGTCTTCGCTAACCATGCTAAATTGCCCTCTTAGTCTTATTTTGAATGTAGAAAGTAACCCGATTTCTGATTGGATAAACCATTTTGGTTTAGCTGATCAGATATTGCGTTACTTTGAGAATCAGAGTAACAATGTAAATACGGGTACTGACTATATAAATCTTCAAAGTATCTGAGTACCACGATAGGTTTAAAAGTAGTCTTCTTACACACGACATTACCAGAGTCTACATGAGGTCATAACACCGTTGTCTGCGCATGTCATATTCTTCGAAGATTCGACCTGTCTGCTATGACGCATCACCCATCCCCGTATACCTGGGAAAAGTAGGGCTTATACCGAAGCTATTAGCCTATTACCCAAGCATGTAGGGGCTGTTTTAATAAATGACCGATGCATAGGTTACATGCTAGCCGATCACAGCTGAATGAATCACACCAGGTAGCGTTTTATTGAGTAAACGTTTATTTCATTTTGAAATTCAAAGTAACGGTTATTTTGAAAAGTAGTCCGGTTCTGTACCCAGAATGCCCAAATTAGATAGATGTGTATTTGTAGAATGCCATCTAGCGGGAGATAATTGTCACATCACTGTATCATTCGGCTAGATGCGGGTGATATTTCAGTTGCGATTTGTCCGCTATTTCATCCACGTGGGAAACCAAAATATGAGCGAAAGAGTAAAGTCCAACGGATTTGGCCGGTGTTGCTAAGATAAAGACACTCTATGACGGCTTGTAAAGTTGCAATGGCCGAAGTGATATGCATGTAAGTAACAACTTCTTAAAATGCGTTTAATACCAATCGAACACAATAAATGATGAAGATATGATGCAGAAAGTATAAATCATAAGACATAAATAAAAACCAAAACAGCCTCAAGCATAAAATTTAAAAGTGAACATACTTGCAAGTTCCCTTTCCAGGGCACTGACCTCTATTTGACCTTTTCAGAAACAATTAGAATAATAGGAGTAATTTAATTCCTGTCTAATTACACATTTCTTGAATTCAGCAGTGTCAAATGAATTGTAAATGAGAACAACCACGATCGAATCGAAGATTAATGTCCCTGTAAAACGGAACAATTGCAGACAGATTTGAGCTGTACTGTTTGAAAAGCAGATTTAATGCATTTGCAAAAAGTATCGACTCAGGTCAGCCTGCGCAATGCGCGCAGGCTGACCTGTGTCGAAACTTTTTGCTTTTGGTGGATTTTTTGCATGTAAAAGGACCATTCTACCTCAGGGTTCAGCCGTTTGTTTAACAAAACGGATTTTTTTTAGATCCATAATTATGGGATGCCTTTGCTTGGTATGATACATCACGGAGATGCATTGTACTCCCTTTTTTGCCAGAGCTTGGCATATTTACATGCCTTGCTTCACCGTATTTATAAACGGTACCTAAATTAATCATTTCGCTCACAAATTTTGCGTCAAATATCAACCCATCATCACCTTAACGAGAAGATTTTTGATAAAAAAGATAGAAGGCTTAAGAGGCACGGGAACGTGAATATTACGACTATTTTATGGTTCTATATAAAGAGAAATACGGGTAATGATAGGTAACCGCAAAACATGTGAAAACTTCCATTAGATATGTTTTTTTCTTTTTTTTTTTTTAAGAATGGGTGTTAATCAAAGTCACTGTTGGAAAGGGACCAATCGCTGCTAACATTGGTGTGTCTAGAAATACATGCATAGAATTTACAGTTATGGGTTAAATACTGTAAACATAAAAATCGAATTACGAATTAGAACAAGGAAAGGATAATCCACTAATGTATCCATTTGCTAAGGTGTGAATAAGCACCGGGTGTTATCGGCTGACGGTAATAACACTTCCACATTGGTGTATGTGGGCTTGCTAATATGCCTGCAGAGGCCTGCAGAATAAACATGCCCGCATTTTTTCTAATCACCAATTATTCGTTCCAGACTAATACTAAGAGGTAGGTCAGAAGCAAGCTCATACAGCTACGCCGAAAAAAAAACCTCACAGTTCTCCCTGAAATACGAGGAGTCTAATTAAAGCATTTAAAATATTTCTAATTCTGTGAGTGCGTTTCGGCGTCTTATTTTGATTCACAGATTTTGTTACTGTTCACTTTTATAGAAAACAGGCATACATGGATTAATAGAAAATAACATAGAGATTAAAAAAATGTCATATGTGTACAGTTTACAGTTTTCCCTTGTTAATCTAAGAAAAATGCGCTATCACAGTCATATAGGTCAGCATGAAATAATCCCAAAAAACTAAATATATAATTATATAAATTGTTTCTCCAGTTAACATGATTGGCAATCTTCTTTTAGGCTTAAAAGGCGTGTCCGAGTTCTTTTGTAGACATTTTAGGTAAAAATCAGGGTACGTATTCACCAACTAGAATAGTCATAACAAAACATTCTTTGTCTTATAATTCTCAATAACATTTTTTACATTTGAAAGTAACACAATTTCTGATTGGCTGAATAAAGTGGTACAATGTGGTTTAGCCAATCAGAAGATACGTCACTTTCTAAATCTACAATTAGACTAGGAATGAAATTTACAATGCTTGGTGAATACAGACAAAGACTGGATAAAATGAAAGATCTAATCCTGGTTCTCCACTTTCTTCTTTGATATTCTGACCATAGATAGTCTTAAAATTAGAACTTCAAGATTTTTGTCCGATTGAAATTGAGCCATGCTCTGTTAAAAAGGGGGCTTAGTGCGTCTGCAAAAGTTATCAACCAAGCTCTGAGCCTCAGCCTGCGCCTGGGTCGAAACTTTTTGCTGTTGGTCAATTTTCAGCTTGTCAAAGGACCAGTCTACCTAAATAATTAGTTGGTTGTCAGATAAAATGGATTTTTATACATCGAGAATTATGTGATAAGTTGTTTGGTATAATACATCACGGAGATACATCAAAACCCATTTTGTCAAATAGAGCATGGGCCTTTTATACTTTTCAAATATTTCGTGGTTTATTGCCTTGACAAATCGGATAAACATTCAATAACATTCAATAACATTAAATAGTTTTTTTTTCGGATTGTGTCTGTTAGAAACCAGAATCAATTTAGATTTTGGCAACAGGGACAAAAAGCCAATTACAAGGATAAGCTGCCCCGGGGACGGAATCGTGTACTTTTAACTGATATACAGGAAAAATTGGAGAGAATTACATTTTAGCCCTAGTTCATGGTTACCATGTTGCAAATTTCCATTTTTTTTTATGTTTGTAATGTCCGCCAACACTGTATCACATAACCGTCCTTCTTTTCAGTGTAATTATAGGTCGCTGAAAAAAATACCTAGTGGTTGGTGCAGATGGGTTCAGAAATGACTTTTCTTTTGTTACCTGACCTTCCAACGTTTCAAACGACTCTTGCAACCAAGCATTGGTGCTGATTTCATGTATCTTAAAAGGACTAATAGATTGCGAAAAAGCTAACTAAAAGTAACTCAAAAATAATTTATTTGGTTTTGATGAAGGGTATTATGGGACGGTTCTGTGAAAGAAAAACGTTCGGAAGAAAGAAGAATTTGTCATTTTAACCAGAATTCACTTCACTTTTCTTTCCCATTAGTAACGATTTCTATAAACTTATTTTAAGAAAACTCACGTGATTTTTCAGGCATTTGTTAAAAAATCCTGCAAAAATGCTCAACAAATTCCACCGAAGAAATCGAATAGTGCAGAAAACGCGAACTAACATTAAAATCATGTTAACCTCCGCCCACAAGCGCATAGATTCCATAAAACACTGAATGAATACCTTATACCCTCTTTCGACTGGGCGGCGATTCAACTGCGCTCATGGCCATGATGGAGCTTCTCCAAAATCTTCAGAATCTTCGCAGAAGCGCCAACATGTGCAACATTTTGGAACTTAAGCTTTTTCAATACCCTCAGAGTACGCTTCAATCACGATCTCGATGAGCTGCTCACGATCTTGTTACGCCGTTGTTGCGCTTCTACGGCGCTTTCAAGACGCTTTCTTATAAACATGAAAGTTCGTAACAAATGCATAGCTCAAATACAAACCGCCCTGGCTGGGATTCTAACCCGTCATCATCATTTTTTGAGGTTAAAAGGACCAGTACACTTACTAGTACCACTGAGCTAAAGAGAATTCTCCCAAACACAGCTGTCAGGTATCGATTCTATACGGGAAGAAGCTATGCTGTAAAGCCCCTGTCACACTATAAGCGTTTCCACTGCGTTTGCTCGGCGTTGTTTAATTTTCCAGAGCGCCATGGGATTGCAGGAAAAATCGGATATTTTTCGCGAAGACGGAGACGTCACAGCGTTCTCACCACGACCAAAGCGTTGCTACGGAGCTCCAATGGCGCGTTATCGCGTTCCTACGGAGTTCTTCTTGGCGATTCTCTGCGCTCTCAGGGCGCTACCACTGCGTGTTCTGCGCTTTCATGGTGCTCATACTGCGTGCACTGGGCGTTCACGGCATTCTCAAGGCGCTCACACTACGCCGACGGCGTGTTCTTGACAATCGTTCGAACTGTCTCTGAAAACGAATGGTATGTATACATATTTATTCATCAATTGTTTTTTTGCTGTGGTCTCGAAAAGTCAATGGACAATAAAACTATGCTCGTTCAAAGAAAGGGGAAAAAAGCAGGACATAAACCCCAACCCTCTCAAACAGAAGCAAGTCAACCATAGTCACCTCCTGAACCATTACTAGCCCGGCTTGCTAGCGTACATCAGCCATGGTGAATTGGATATTTATTTGCATGCTTCGTCTACTACATGTATATGTTCGTTTTTGTCAGACAAAGACTGATGGACGCTGTAAAAGCGCCTTACAAGCGCAATGATCGCCGTTGCAGCTCAGAGGAATCGTTTTAAGAGCGCAGTGAAATAAATAACACTCCGTGTCAGCGCCGTTGACGCACCGTATAAGCACCGCTGACGCGCCATATATGCACAGTAGAGACACAGTGACATCTCAGAGCACGCGGTACAATCTCCGTGCAAGCGCCACCGACAACCATAGCGTTCGCACTGCGACCTCTGTGCGCGCCGGCGGAGCTCCCGTGGAGTTGTGGGAGATCTTACTGCGCCGCTAAGACGACCTTCCGGTGATCCCTCTGCGCTCTTATCAGAACGCCGAGCGACGGCGTTTGTTTTGTGCATGCTCAAAATGCGCGCCGTCCCTCGGCGTCCTAGACGATACCAACGCGTCTACTCGCGATGCCACTACGTTGCTGTGGCGATACTTGCGATCGTACTGCGCGCACGTCGGCGTTCTGCATTTTTTCTTGGACGCCGTGGGATCGCCGCCCTGGTGTGACAGGGGTTTAAGAAAGGAGTGATCTCCCGTAACAGATTCTACTACGCTTCCACTACGGCAAGGGATCTCAGGCTCACTACGTTGCTGCTGCGACTTTAGTACGACCTATGCGCAGGAGCTGCGCTTCTGTTGCGCTTTTGAAACGTTTCTATTTAGAATTGGCAATTTCCGATTGCTTTGGCAGCAGCTGGCCATCGGCCTTCGAAGAAAATGGATCAGATGCAGCATCTGTGCTCCAGCTTTCGTTTATGAACAATAGATGGATAGGGTTGGGCGTTGCTTTTGTTACGAAGCGCTGCACTTGCGCTACGTTACTGCTGCGTTCTTGAATTTCTTGTGACTTTTACTACCCTTTTTTGGCACTTCGAGCCCACGGCGATCCCGCTACGTAAATTTTAAGCAATGTCAAAGCAAGTGGCGATCATGAAGCTTTCAAAGGGCTTCTACTACGATCAAGGCGTTTCTACTGCGCTGTTGCCGTTCCTGCTACGATTTGCGGCGTTTTGACCAAAATTTCGAAGCGTATCGCAGTTGCCGCTCAGTGGAATGGAGGTTTAAAGTGGCGGTTATGAATCTTCCGATACGCACCTACTACGATCAAAGCGTTTCTACTTCACTTAAAACCGTTTCTCTTACGATTCGTTGCGTTTTGACAAAAATTTCGAAGCGTAGCCGAATCGCCGCCTAGTAGAAAGGGGGTATTACAGCTGGCATAAAGGGTGCGCATCGGCCGAGATGTTCATATATAAAATTCGTGTAAATGACTGGTAAAGCTACATTATAATATAATCGAGCTTTAAAAAAACGTTAAGTGCGAGTACACGTATACATCGGTAGGACAGGTGTTTGTTAAATTACATATGTAGGAATCAAACTGATTCCCTCGACGTGAAATGGTTCAACCAGTCATTGTAGCTAATTGATCGTATTGAATAAGCTAAACAAAGCGCTTATGTTTAAAAAACTAAATGTTCAACCTGGAGGAGCACGTGACTAATGCATATGACGCTTGTTTGATCACGTGGACAAATACAGGTGCTAGCAAAGGAAGACACGTTCTACTTTTTGAACAGGATCAGCCTCGACTTAAGGATGAAAAGTATCTTCATACTTCAGAATTCTTTTTCTTGTGTTTTCCAGTTTTAAACAGTGACAAACGTTGTATTGTTGATGAAAAAAAGGAAAAGTAACGAAAGGTAGAAAAGAACTGTGTGTCCCTTTAAAAAGCTTCCACATTTTCCGAATTGCCAATCAGACGTCACACAATATATTTACCCGCATAGGATTATAGTTTAAATATTTCTAAAGAAAAAACAGTTGAAATTATTTTTGTTCATGTATTGATGAACATATTAAGATAATATTTGGTCAGTTATATTTTATTTCTTCAGATGTAATCCAGTACCACTAATTTCATCAATCATTTTGCGTGAGTATTTACCCTTTACTGGTTATTGGTTTAAAAGAAAAACTTTGGCGCATCTTCTGAGAATAAATTTGCTGTGGGATCATGATTTGTGTGACTTCATCGCATGGCTATCCGCAAAATGCAGAAGCGTTCATACAATTCATGAGATCGGCATCAATACTTGGTTGCAAGAGTCGTTTGGAATCTTAGAGGGTCAAGGAACAATAGAAAATTCATTCCTGAATCCATCTACATCAAAAGCTAAGTGTCTTTTCTGTTTTCAGTTAAATGTTCACTTTCAAAACGGGCAGGGGTAAAATTTGGTCCGATTTCGATGCACACCTTGAGATATTATATACGATATAGAGGGGATGCTCCAATGTGCTATTTTTATTAAAAGTTTTAGATGATCGACTAATGAAAATTTCAGTAATCTGTGACAGACCAATGAAACTTCAAAGGCCTGTGAATATACCATTACGAATGTTCTTATTTTACACAGGTTTGAGATAAGCATTGTGTGACATCACATATGACGCCATTTTGAAATTCTTCCACTGAAATGAGTCGAGTTTTCTTCATTGCAATTTATTTGTGTGTTTTTATCTTACACACGTTTGAGATAAGCATTGTGTGACATCACATGTGGTGTCATTTAATATTCTTCGATAGAAGTAAATCGAGTTTTTTTTTTCATGGTAATCTATTTGTGAAGAGAGATTAGCAGTTAGACAAGATAGGATACGCCATAAAGAAGACAACGTATACCGCAGCACCTTTCGATAGTCATGTCGTTCTATACATTCTGTTGGTAAGGTAGGGAGCCAGGTTTACGGTCTACGGCCCCTAACTCTCATATTAAACGACGGAAGCCGCCGAGATTGGCCGAATATACTTTACGAAAACTTCGATGTTACACGATATTTACCGATGAGTTAGGGGTCGTAATCCTTAAAGGAAAAGAAAAAAAAAAAAAAAAAAACTCCGACACAGAATTTACTTAGCTTCTTATCGATCTATTGACATTTATCAATAATTCGTAACTACAGTCAATGCACAACCATTGTCTAATTACACAACAACGTCCAAAGGTCTCCATTCTTGTTGGTCTTGACATTTAGCATACCAAGCGCAAAGTTATGCGCTTAAGCCGACAGTGCAGATCAATATCAGACTGGATAATACGTGATCTGTATTTTGTAGTTAGACCTCATTTTGCACAAAGTGATCTCCCACTCTTCTGTATAATATTAAACGGGATTTTTTTATAACATCCGTTGAATTGCAATGTTTTAGTCATCTGCAATGACTTACTTGTCGAATTCATTTGAGCCATGCTCTGGCAAACAAGTGGGGTTAATGCATCTCAGTGGTACATTATACCAAGTAAGTCATCATAAAACTATGGATCCATTAAATCAAATCTTGTGTAACAACGAACTGAATCTGGAGTAAGAATGGTCCTTTAACATGTAGAAAAATTTACAAATAGCAAAAAGTTTCGACCCATGTCAGCCTGCGCGGACTGCGCAGGCTGACATGGGTCGATACTTTTTGCAGATGTATTAAGCCCCCTTTTCACAGAGCACGGTTCATTGCAGTGGCATGCTAAATGACGAGGAACAACTTAAAAGGACCTTTGAAATGCGAGAGTATGTCTTAGTAGGCAGTTTCCTATACAATTCAGGAGAAGGTTTACTGTCTCTTTGCTATGTAGGCCTTCAGCTTGGGGAGGCCTTCAATTGTCTTTTTGTTTTCTGCGAGCCTGGGCCAATTTTCCAGTGAAACACCGTCTGGGACGAGATCAAGGGTTCCGTAGATAGCGATGTCTCCCAGGGTCAACTGAAAAAACAAGTTAAAGAATGTGCTGTGTGCTATGTTAATTCTCTACTATTCAGATGACAAATTTATAGCCTAATCTAAATTTCCAATGTATTTGCTGATGACAATTAAGATGGGTCTCAAATGGTGGGGGTTTATCTTTGACAGAAATGAAAACGTGTTGGGAAAAGGATACATTGTATGGTGTGTAACGTCGTTTTCAACATCATTTCAGTAATATCGCTGCGGCCAGTGCACCTATACATGCTTTCCTGGAGTTCTTTTACCAGTACTTCGCACGATGTTCTTTCCAAACCACTGGCTATTGGAAGAAAAAGTAGAAAATGCTGATCCCCAGCATTTTCTACTTTTCCAATAATATTGTCTGAAACTTTCGCTAAGGTTGTACCCAATCACTGAAAATGATGAATATGGACCACAACACGTGAAATTCATCAAAATTAAACAAAAACGTTTGAACTTTATTTACATTTAAGCTCCAAGACATTGTGTTTAATAGAGGATAATCAACTGGGTGTGGGCGATATTGAAAATCTGTCACTAGAATGGGGTGTGATGCGGTTGAAAAAAACGAGTCCTATTTATTATATTCCTAATTTACCCTTTTTTATTCAAATAATTTTCAAAAATGGTACAATATGAGCAGTTTAGGAAAAAAGCAGTTCTGGCAAACATTCTAAAACTATATTGTCACTAGTGATGATACCATAATTATCATCACTGGTGGTGTTATTCAATGTGAAATCCCAGTAACTCACTGAGAGGAATATAGTAACATTGGTTATTGCTACATTTTACTGTGGGTTGTATCCTAACTGAACCCGAAATGAAAACTAAGGTTTTGAATGCGCGCTTGTTTCATTACGTTTTTCCATCTTTTCCTACACTAAAGATTAACTATACTCGTAAATGTATTCTACAATGCAAGTTCACATACTTTCAGGATTTGTCCTTGTTTAACCTTTTACCACACAATTCCGACTTTTAACGATCCTGAAAGATTGATTGATTGAAGGTATGGTGTTTAACGCCGTGTTCAACATTATTTCAGTTATATCGCGGCGGCCAGTGCAGCCAGTGCATCTATCCATGCTTTCCTGGAGTCTCTTTTACCAGTACTCCCCGCAATTTTCTTTCCAAGCCACTGACTGCTTTCCCACAAAACCATCGTCTAGACAACGGTCAGGAGTGGATTCTGAAGAAGAAGGCACTTGAAAAATTGTGGAAAAAGGAGAAAATGCTGGTTACCAGCATTTTCTCCTTCTTTCACAATGCTGTCTACCCTATTACAGACAGAAATCATCATTTGAGCTACATTGAATTTGTCGTCTGCTAATGCTTTCAATTTGGTAGGGTACAAAATTCTGTCATCTGGTAGAGAGTAAAGACGTTTTCAGACTACTTACGGAATCACCAACGGCGAACCCTTTTTTCCCAGACTGTTTAATCAGATCATCTATGTACTTCAAGTAATTAGCAAGATTCTTCTCTTTAAATTCCTTCATTTTCTCAGCCTTGAAAAATAAAATATAGAATGCGCTGTGAAAATGCGGTTCAATGTATCTTCAAAAAGTATCGACCCAGGTCAGCCTGCGCAGTCCGCGCAGGCTGACCTAGGTCGAAACTTTTTGCTACTGGTCAATTTTCTACATGTCAAATGACCAGTCTACCTCATGATTCAGTTGGTTAATAGACGAAAGGGGTTTTATGGATCCATAATTGTGTGAAGATATGCTTGGTATCACGGAGATGCATCCTTTTGTGAGAGTAAACATAATTATGTTGCTCAAATATACCCAACAATGAAGCTTCAACCCTTGCCGCGCACAAGGCGAAAACACGGGCTTTTGCGGACGACAAAGATCAAGATCAGACTGCGGGGTTCTTTATGGCATAGAGGTAAAGTGTTGGATACAAAATCCTGAGGCCCCTGGGTTCGATCTTGTTGAAGTACTGGGATTTTCGTTGGAATGTCCTTTGGCAAGACACTTCAGAGTCCCAGCCTAGGACTGGTCACACCCAGGACAAACATAAATAGGTGACCTGTTGCCGTGATATGACTAAATAGTTATCAATCAATTCAATAACTCAGCTAGGTTTGTATTTACATGCATTGTATTTGATTGTATTGTATTGTATCGTATCGTATCGTATCGTGATGTGACTAAAATAGATATCAATCAATTCAATAACTCAACTAGATTTGTATGTACATTTTTTGTATTTTATTGTATTGTATGGCATCGTATCGTATCATACTGTATCGTATCGTATTGTAATGTATAGTATTCTATGCCTACCTTTTCCTCAGCGTTAGGATGGAACATGATTGGAAAAAGGGCGCCAGTAAGATCGACTCCTGTATCTACAATCTCATCTACAATCGCCATACTTTTGTTGTCTTTGCCATATAATTCTGAAATAGTCATGTCATGTGTCATTCATGACTTTGTATGCATGTACATTTTTATGTACAAAGTGTAGCGCCTGCGATTTCAAATCAAAGCACGGAAAGTACTGATTCCGAGAATATGCACGTGCTTACGATCTACAATCGCCTTACTTCTGTTGTCTTTGCCATATAATTCTGAAATAGACATGTCATGTGTCATTCATGACTTTGTATGCATGTACATGTTTATGTACAAAGTGTAGCGCCTGCGATTTCAAATCAAAGCAAGGAAAGTACCGAATCCGAGAAATGTGCACGTGCTTACGATCTACAATCGCCATACTTTTGTTGTCTTTTGCCGTATAGTTCTGAAATAGACATTTCACGTGTCATTTATGACATTGTATACATGTATATGAGCCATTCTCTGGCAAAGGGAGGCTTAATGCATCTCTGTGATATATTATACCTTGCAAGTCATTACTTAATCATGGATCCACAAAATCCCTTGTGTCTATTAACTGACTGAATCATGAGGCAGACTGGTCCTTTGACCTGCATAAAATTGACCGATAGCAAAAGGTTTTGGCCCAGGTCAGCCTGCGCGGACTGCGCAGGCTGACCTGGCTCGATACTTTTTGCAGATGCATTAAGCCTCCTTATCACAGAGTATGGCTCATATATTCATGTAGTATATATGGGCCGGAGGCCTTAGTACCGAACCAAATGTCTATGAAAATGTGAACTATGGTTTGAAGTTAACAAGGAATACGCCCAAGGTGTAGTGAAGTTATTTCAAATCAAAGCACTGAAAGTGCTGAATCCGATAAATGTGCTCGTGCTTATATAAAGTTATTGCCTATCCGACAAAATACTTTTTAGGTTAAACTACAGCTAAAAATCAAAACCAGGAGTGGTGATACATGACAACTTTTTTTTTTTGCAGGGGGGTTTCTTTTAATGCGGCAATTAATAGTTGAAGCACGTCTTTCATAACACAGAAGGCTAGACAGTGACTGTAAACATCGATTTCTTTAGACTTAAATTTTACAAGTTTAAATCACAAGTTCCTCATGTGTTGTTGCCTTTTCATCCAGAGAAAGGAAAAATGACAATTTCATAAACTTTGGTGATTCTATTCTTTATTTCTCAGTCGGTAGCGTGCAGGACTTGAGAATAGGGGGTCGTGGGTTCGATCCCTGGCTCGCCCAATTTCTTTCCGAGGATTGATGACAGTCATTGCGACAGGATTCATTCCTCTCCCACCGCTGATCATTGTTTCGACGATGGTTATGTGGGAAAGCAGCCAGTGGCTTGGAAAGAAAATTGTGAGGAGTACTGATAAAAGAGACTCCAGGAAAGCATGGATAGGTGCACTGGCCGCCCGATATAACTGAAATGATGTTGAAAACGGCGTTAAAAACCATACAATCAATCAATCAACTATTTTTTATTTATCAATGCTTTCCAGCCCCGAAATTTTAGACATGCCAAAGTTAAAAGCATATGCAGATGACATTTTAAATGTGTCTCAAATGATGGGATTCATACATGCCTATTAGGATGAGTGAAAAAAAAAGAGCCATACTCTGGCAAAAGGGGGCTTAATGCATTTCCGTGATCCCAGGTACCAAGCAAGTCATCACATACTTATGGATCCATAATAGCGACTTTTTTAAACAACCGACTCCATCATGAAGTACAATGTCCTTGGACATACAGAAAATTGACCAATAGCGAAAAGTTTCGGCCCAGGTCAGCCTGCGCGGACTGCGCAGGCTGACCTGGGTCGATGCTTTTCGCAGATGCATTGAGCCCCCTTTTCACAGAGCATGGCTCAAATGTAGGAGAAAGGGAAAACGCTGGTCACCAGCATTTTCTTTGTTTCCCAAATTTTTTTTTCAAAGCAGTCTTTTTTTCCTCGTTCGTCTTTTCTCATGAGTGATTAAAACGCGGAATTGTTTGGTCGAAGTTTAATGAGAATGAAAGCGTTTCTTGGAACATAACATACAAACCCCCATCAGATTACCTCATCGAGATTAAATCTGAACATATACTTACTGAATTCACGTGCAAGGTATCTTGCAATAGCGAAGCTCTGTATTATGGTGGGTCCACCCTGGATTTCTAAAATGGGCATAGAACCTTGCGGAGTTGCTTAAAAGAAACAATGATAGCAATATTCAAACCCTTATCCACAAAAATCCTGAGTTCTGAGGATCTTTCGTAAGAAGACCTTTTGACAACATGGTGGGAAAGGAGAAAATACTGAAAACCACAATGTCCCACAATGTTTTCAGCCCTTTCAATGACGAAGCACACCATTTGAACTACATTTAAGATTGTCGTCTGCAAATGCTGTCAACTTGGAAAAATCTACATCTGTGTCGTGTGGTAAAGGGTTAAAACTTTTTACCATACGACAAATTTCAGACTGGTCCAAATTGAAAGCATTTGCAGACGACATAATTATCAAATTTAGCTGAAATGTTGGTAAATGTCTGAAATTGTTGAAAACCTTGTGGGAAAAGGAGAAAATGCTGGATACCAGCATTTTCTCCCTTTCCCACAAGATTTTAAAAGGCTATATCATGAAAACGGATCGCTTATTTAAGTATTGATATGTTTCAAGAACTTAACCAAATGGTTGCTTGTCCAGCACTACCTATCTTCCAAGGGCCGTCGCCGCCAGTGAAGATCGAAATTCCAAATGTCAAGGTAATACATGTAAAAGCAACGCCCTATTTATTGAGCTTGACAAGTATAAAACTTTCCAGCTTCCTTATATTTTGACACAATTTCAATAGACCCATCTAAGTGTCACCTTTCTTTGTTGTACTGGATGAAAAATTAAATTGTAACCTAACCTACGTGTGTATTTGAATGGACATTTGTGGACAACTGAAATATAATCCGTTTATAAATATAGAGAGGTTTTAACGCTTCTAAGGCGGATCTTACGTTGCAAAGTATTTCTTAAAATAATAAACCTTTAGACGGCTAAGCTGGGCCAAGGACGCTTTTGCAAATTGTGTAGATCAAGATCAGGCCAGAAAGACTAACATAATCTTGTATATTTAGAAGCTAGTTACTCTTCATAGGGAGAGGGTCGGTTTGGATTTTACGTTGCAAAGTGTTCTTAAATCTAATTAATCTTTAGACTGCTAAGCTGAGCTAAAAACGGTTTTACTGACAGTGTAGATCAATATAAGACAGCACAGACTGATATAATCCTTTTCATTTCGAGGCTAAATTTCTTTATAAGAGAGAGTGGGGTAGGATACTATGTTTCAAAATATTTTAAAAAGCGATTAACCTCAAGGTTCAGCTGGGCTAAAGACAGTTTTGCGGACAGTGTGGATCTAGATCAGACAGTATCGAGTGTACAGCTGGATCTCTGATCTACCCTGTCCGAAGCATTGAGACATAATATGGCCAAAAGCAGACTTTAAAATTGCTAAAAGTAGGGTTCGTCTAATTGCTATAAATATATACGAGCCACGCTCTGTGAAAAAGGCAGTTTAATGCATTTACAAACATATCGACTCGACTCAGCCTGCGCAGTCCGGGCAAGCTGACCTGAATTAATACGTTTTGCTATTAGTCAACTTTCTGCGTGTCAGAGGACCAGTCTACCACATGATTCAGTCGGTTATTCAACAAAATGAATTTTATGGATCAATAATTATATGATTCCTTGCTTGGTATATAATGTATGGCGGAGATGCACTCAACCCCCTTTTATCAGAGCATGACACCTTTATACCGTATATTATTTTCTTAGCAGCTTACAGTTAATCTAAAATTTACAATGTACAAAAGTTTACCACTCAGGCTGAATTTAGCGAGACGCAATGCCCTGTAGCGGACAGTGTAAATCAAGATCAGACTGCACGTTCCGTGCAGTCTGATCTTAGATCTGCACTGTCCGATATAGCAATGTTTTTGTTTCGGCAAAATACCGCAATCGAAAAACATGTATGTGGGATTATATTATAAGTTGGTGTTATTCATTCAATCTATTTAGTAATTAAATCTTAACCTTTCTTGGAGGAAAATTCTCCTTATCGGACAGTGTAGATCTAAGATCTTGATCTATGCTGTCCGCAAAAGGTCTTTGAGTAGCGCTTAGCAGCCTTAGGATTACGGGTTTTATTTGGTGTCAGTGGTTGTGAGGTAGAGCGTCGGCCTCGTTACAATAAAATCCCGAGTTCGATTCCCGAGAGCAGGTGTCAACTTCGGGACTTTTCATTGGCACACACAATCGGCGCAAGTACTGGTGTAGTTTCCAGGAAGCAGAATCGAGAGAGATTAATATTAGTTGCAAGAACTTGTTTATCATTCAATGTAAAATAAATATATTTAACTAAACTTAGGGTTATTATTTAGTCATGTATAAAAGAGAGAAAAATGTTTACTTACTTGGTTTAAGAGCTGGCCAGTCACTAAATTCAATACGTTTATCTACAAATTCTTGCCCAGCGGCTGCGAAAAGGAGTCGGCTAAATTCGCCACGTCCTCGCACGTTGAAATAAGTTAATGTATATTTCGGCATATTTGTGTTCGATTTCTTTTTTTTATTAGAAAAGAATAAAAAAGGAAAATGTTTTTCTATATATAAATGAGTTGACGTTTCGACCAGTCAGTGAAAACTTTACAACTGACCGTATAGTGACTTAATTTCTACTTAAATATTGATTCACAATGTTCCGCTTCTTGAACTTTCACACAATGTTTGCAAGGTCCAATCTTAGTTTACTTAATCCTTGTTTTGTTAGAAAAACCCTTTAACTTTTTTACTTTTTTGCAGACGACAAAATTTTGGGCTTACACGAACCAAAAGCGTTTGTAGACGACAAAATAAATGTGTCTCAAATAATGGGTCTTGTCTATGAAAGGGTAGAAAACATTGTAGGAAAAGGAGAAAATGCTGGTTACCAGCATTTTCTCCTTTTCGTGCAATGTTTTCAAAAGTTTTCCTCCTTGAGGTCGTTCAATCTAGTGACTGTTCGGTAAACGGCTAAGCGTTAGACACATATCATTTTTTATGTTACGAATAGCAAAGATCAAGATCAGACTGCAAGCAGTATAGTTGTCATCTCAGGTCTACAAATATTCGTTTATCAGTGAAATAGATTAACAAGATTTGAAAGTGCGTTCCTTGCGTCTGCTTTTTCTAACACAAAGTGTTAGTTAGAACCCAATTCACAACTATAACTGTCTTTGCGGCATGTTTGGATTAAGATCAGACTACACAAAATATTAAGCCTGAAATTTGATCTTTACTGTCCACTTGTCTGAGACATTTTAGACTAGAGCAACCTTGACAAACTGTAATTGAGCCATGTTCTGGTAAAAGGGGGGTTAATGCATCTTTGTTATGCAATATAGCAAGCAAGTTACCACAATCACAATTATGGATCCATAAAACCCATTTTGATCAACAATCGACTCAGTAGGTGCAATGTTCTTTTGACATGTTGAAAATTAATGGATAGTAAAAAGTTTCTGCACGTGTCAGCCTGCGCGGACTGCGCAGGCTGACATGGGCAGAAACTTTTTGCAGACGCATTAAACACCCTTTTAACAGAGCATGGCTCAATCATTTGTGGTTTTTTTTTCTGAGTGAATATGTCCGTTTGCTTTATTCAGTGCCTTAAGATTGCCCTCGCAGTCTAAATGGAATGAATGGTGTTTTATGGCGCACCGACAGCTTTGGTCATTTAGCGCGCATGTCTGTATTAAAAGATGAGTAAAGTAGAATTTTTCAGCTTAAAGGTATTTAAACAAAATGATGACATTAAAAAAGGGTTGAATTAAGAAAGATTATGATCTGTGTAATCTTGATATGTATAAAAGACATGATTGAGTGACAGGGCAATCCCTATCTATTTAAGTTTTAAGTGATGAAGTTAAGCCTGTAATAAAAGGATTCGAGGAAAATGTTTATCTGATGTAAAAATGAAGACGAATTATTTGTAATCTTTAATGTGCATAAAAAAAAAAAAAAAAAAACTATTGAGTGGTTGGGCAATCCCTACCTAATCAAAAAAATTAAATGAAAAGTTAAGACTGTAAATAGTAGCTCTGAGGAAATGAGAGCTTTAAATTGAGAAAGTGTGGAACCCGCAGTCTGATCTATTTACTCTCCTCTCTTCTATCGAAGATTTCATTCATATAGTCCCAAACTACCCTGTACCAACCGATTCTCTGTTTTAAGGAGAGAGACAGAGACAGAGACAGACAGAGACAGAGACAGAGACAGACAGACAGACAGATAGAAAGACAGAGACAGAGAAACCTTGGAATTTATGTGGCTTTTGATGTAAATATGACTATGTACTGTGTACACGTCGAATCTGAAGATGACGCTGTCTGGAAGAAACATCGTGTGAAAAAGAGAAATTTCCTGGTAACCGTTATTTCCTTCTTTTTCCCATAATGTTTTCTACTTCATCTTTGTGAGCAATGTTTTATTTGTTGTCTGCAAACGCTTTCAATTTGGACAAGTCTTAAATTTTGTCGTTTGATATAAAGTTAAATGCTAATCGAAAAAACTGAAATCTATATTTGTATAATGAGTTGGCCAACAATGTAAGTTCGACGGGATTACGGTTAACCTTTTTTACCAAATGACAAAATTATAACCTTGGCTAAGATTGAAAGTATTTGCAGACGACAAATAGGAATTGTGTCTCAAATGATTTACCTTTGAAAAGGATAGAAAACTTGTGGGAAAAGGAGAAAATGCCGTTTACTAACATTTTCTCCTTTTTCCACGATGATTTCGTAAGTGTCCATCTTTAAGGTCATTAAAACACTGGTTTTGGTTGATAAACGAACCCTGAGGGAGAAGACGTTGGGAAACATTGCGGGGAAAAAAATAAAGAGAAAATCCTGGTAGCCAGCATTTTCTCCCTTTTTACCGACAATGTTTTCTACTGTTTCTAAAACAAGTTTTATCATTTTGACCACATTTAATTTGTCGTCTGCATATGTTTTCAATTTGGTCAAATCCAAAATTGTGTCTGCTGGTAATGGGTTAAACTTTTTACTTAACATAAAAAAAGAAAAAAAAATGCACTTGTCCAAATAGTGGGCATTTGCAGACGATAAACTCCAAATTGCTGAAAAGATTATTTGTTATTCGAAATAGTAGAAAACATAATGGGAAAAGGAGAAAATGCTGGTTACCAGCATTTTCTGCTTTTCCCACAATATCTTTTTAAAAGTATTCATCCCTAAAGTCGTTAACCCCACGATTGTGTTGTAAAGGATTTTAAGCTCTGTCACTTATGAAATGTTCTGTTCAAAAAGCCCTTAGTAATGTCACCGTGTGATCGATCAATTTTAAAGTTGACTCTTTTACCTTTAGGCTGCTAAGCGCGACTCAAGGACTTTTTGCGGACAGTGTAGATCAAGATCAGACTGCACATAACGTGCAGTCTGATCTTGGATCTACACTGTCCGATAAGGAGATAACGTTCCCCCACCTCCAAAAAATACGTTTGATATAGCAAAATTTGTATTATTACTATCAGCTTAAGATTTTCATTCCATTTATTTTAGCAAGATGACGGTTGACCTCATGTTCTAAAAATCTATATACAGCTCTTATAAGAGATTTACAAAAACGAAAATCTGTCCTACAAATGAAGAAGTTGCTTTAAATGACTAATTTCTGCTTTTGTCGCTGCTTCTTTCTGTGTGTGTGTTTTTTTTTTTTCATTTTGCAATATTTATTATTCAACTTTAGCTTGTATTACATTCTGTTAATGTTAAGTAATGACCAGGGTCTTTGTAATAATCGTTTGGTCAATACCTTATTCAAATAAGTCTCTAAATGCAATGTAGATTTAAGTGTGAACAATTAAGTGCTGAATTTATCCTTGACCGTCAGTCTGTCGTTATGTCTGTCGGCCGGTCGTTCGGTCGGTCAGTCAGTCGGTGGGTCGGTGAGTCGGTCAGCCAGCGATTCGGTCGGTCTGTGAGTCGGTCAGCCAGCGAGTCGGTCGGTCGGTCGGTGAGTCGGTCAGCCAGCGAGTCGGTCGGTCAGTGAGTCTGTCAGCCAGCGAGTCGGTCGGTGAGTCAGTCAGCCAGCGAGTCGGTCAGCCAGGGAGTCGGTCGGTCGGTCGGTGAGTCAGTCAGCCAGCGAGTCGGTCGGTCAGCGAGTCGGTCAGCAGGTGAGTCGGTCGGTCGGTCTTTAAGAACAAATTTTCTGAAAACACTGTGGTAAAAGGAGAATATTCTGGTTATCAGCGCCTCCTCCTTTTCCCACAAAGTTTTCAACTCTTTCAGGGACAATTTTTATCATTTAACATGATTTGATTCAACATTGAAGTTGTCGTCTGCATATGAGAGTTGCTCTGGCAAAAGGGGGCTTAATGAATCTGCGTCTGCATACGAGCTGTGCTGTGGCAAAATGGGGCTTACTGCATATGCGAAAAGTATCGACCAAGGTCAGCCGGCGCAGTCCGTGCAGGCTGGCCTGGGCCGAAACTTTTCTCTATAGGCTAATTTTCCGTATGTCCAAGGACCAGTCTACCTCATGATTGATTTGGTTGTTAAAAAAAAAGTGGCAATGATGGATCCATAATTATGTGATGGCTTGATCGGTATAATTCACCACGGAGATGCATTAAGCCCCCTTTTGCCACAGCATGGCTCATATGCATTCCATTTTGGAGTAGTGATGTCAATGCTTGTGGGGTAGAGCGTCGGCCTAATAACCATTAAGTTCCAAGTTCGAAACCCGGGAGCGGGTTTCAACTCTGGAACCGTTGATTGGTCCACACATTCGGCCCGAGTACTGGTGTAGTTTCCAGGAGGTAGAATCGAGAGAGACTGACCAGCCCGCATAGCTCAATAGGTAGACCGTAGGACTCGTGAACGTGATGTTTCGAGTCACTTGAGGGTGTGGGTTCGATCACCACGACTGGCCATCTAAAATTACTAATAGTCTTTCGGATGAGACGTTAAACCGAGGTCCCGTGTGACAGTGCTACACACCGAGAATGTAAAAGCACCAGGCGTAACTTAAGATGGGTTTCGTCCTGTATCTGCACTATCCCCCGTAACAATACTAACAGCCTTCAGGGGGCGTCGCCCATATGGGCAACCGGTGGCGACGATAAATAAACGCAAATTCAATCAATCAATCGAGAGAGATTAGTATACATGTAAGTTGTAAGAACTTGTATCTCAATCGATGTAAAATGAATACCTTTAAACTGAAATTTAATTTTTGATCAGTCTAAAATTTTGTCGTTTGTTTCAGGGTTTAAACCCTTTAACGAATGATCACGTGCTCTGCGACAAGGAGAGAGACGCCTTTTTTGTAACACTGTGGAAAACGGAGAAAAAGGCATTTTTTTCTCTCTCTTTTTTATATAATCGTTCAGGTTTGTACCATTTTAAAGAGGATACTATCATTTCAACCATACAACCACATTTTATATATCGTCTGAAAAAGAAAAGGGCCACACCCTCTCCTTCTTCCCCCCCCCCCCCCCCACACACACACACGCTTTGGCACAAATTTTGTCCAGGGGAATTTGGGGCATAAGCTTAAAGGGCCGGTCGCGGAAAAAAAACGCGGGTGTTAAATTGCATTTAGCTTTCAAAATGATTTGCATAGCATAAATTTCAAAATGCATTTCAATACTCGCATGAATTACTTTTGGCCGACATTTGGCCTTTAAGCATAGACCTTTATTCACCTGCACAAGATTTACTCTTTGAACCGGGCTGTTTACTTTTTGTTTACTGTTGGCCGCCTTTGTGCCTTTAAAGTGCTTTTGCTTTTGTTTCATAGACGGGTTATCTCAGTTATGTAAGGGCAGAAACCCAGCCTAATGTACTGTGTACAAGCGACATCAATTCCCATTAGATCTTTACCAAAGAATCCCCTTAACAACTCTGACGAAAAGGGGCTTTGGAAAACATGGTGAGAAAAGGTGAAAATGCTGGGAACCAGCATTTTCTCCTTTTCCCACCATGTTTTCGACCCTTCAAAAGTTAACTCACATATTTTGAGTAAAAATTAAGCAGTTGCTACCGGATTTGTAATTTTTGGGGGTCCGGGAAAGCGTTAAACTTTAGTCTCAATAAGTTAAATGAAACTTTCAAGGCCATGGTAAAAAACGCAAATATTGCTAGTTCAGAATCATTTTTTGAGAGAAAAATATAAACTAATCGGACAGTGTAGATCAAGATCAGACTGCACGTTCTGTGCAGTCTGATCTAGATCTACACTGTCCGCAAAAGGTCATGGAGTCGCGCCTAGCAGCCTATGGATTAGGTTCACCAATACGTGGTTTACAGTGTCCTCTGATGCCAAGGACTCTACAAACAACGCCTCGATATCATGAAGTATGTATACAAACAGTGATATATGTGCAAATACAGACCCAGACTGAGAGTGTCCACCCTTAACCCATTGCTGCTTTGCTGTTTGAATTGGATTTACATTGGTTTCAGCAGCGGCAACAGTTTATTTATTCATCTCTTTCCTGCGAGGGTCCTGGGTGCCTCAGTGTTGAAGGTGTATGATTCGTAGCTTAGAGGCAACGTGTTTGCCACTGTTTTAACGCGCTTGATTTTTCGATGGACTGTCCGTTGGTTAGACTCCTCAGAACCATAGCTTCGTGCATGCGAAATCAAGGCCACAGAAACTGACTGAATACATAATAGTCTATGACTGAAATATTGTCAAGGCGGCGTAAAACGCCATTCAATTAATTAATCAGTCTTTTTCCTTCATAAATATACAGACCAATTTGAGAACTGAGGTCAAATAATCGCAAGTAAGAAAAATATGATACATGCTCCGACAAAATGGGGTTTAATGCATCTCCGTGGAGTATTATACCAAGCAAGTCATCACAAAATTATGGATCCATAAAATCCATTTTGTAGAAAAAATTGGCTGAATCCTGATATAGAATGGTCCTTGAGCATGCAGAAAATTTATCAAAAGCAAAAAGTTTGGAATTTAAACAGCCTTTATCACAGAGCATGGCTCACTCGTTCATCTCTTTCCTGCAAGGGTCTTGCGTGCTTTTCACTGAGAATGGCGCATGTACATGTATTTATCGCTGTTCAATAGTACGTAAGCTATTGATTTGTATGGAGGCATTGTTTGTTTCATGTTGCAGGTTTTTGGTCCTTTTTCCAGAATATTTTAACAACTGTCCATTTCAGTGGATTAACCCTGATCAAAATCCCGTGTATAAATGACCCTAGGAAAGAAAGCTTTTGAAATGATAGTTGGAAAAGGAGAAAATGCTAGTAATCAGTATCTTCTCTGGTAATCAGCATTTTCTCATTTTCTCACATTTTTTCCTGTTGCTTCAAACACTGTTTCTATTACTTTAGTACCATTTCATTTCGTCATTTGTATATGCTTTGAATTTGGAGTAGTACAAAATTGTGAATTTAGTAACGAGTTTACATGTTTTTTGTACAGAAGCCTAATGAGTAAAACTTCAAAGTGAATGACATGCAAATTTTCAGTCAGGGGTTACGACCCAATTTCTGCAGTTATAGGACAATATCGGATGAAATATATGACAAAGTGTAGATCAAAGATTAGACTGCACCGTCTGCAGAGCTAATCTTCATGTGCATTCGCCAATCTGCAGAACCACCAAATGAGTTGTGCGGTATTTTAGAGGGGCTAAGGTTTTTGAAGGTAAAGTGGTCATGTCAATTGTGCTTGCCCTTCAGTTCAAGGTCGCGTAAAATAGATGGAATTTTTATGTACAGTTCTACAGCTCAGCTTTTCGAAAATTTGAAATGGTAAATTCGGTACAAAAATTAGGACATTAATCGATTACGTGCAGATTCGATGTCAATTTCGTTTTTTTTTTTTTGGTGTCGGTGGCTTTCCTCATCTTCTGGTGGAATTTAAGCAAACCTGGTATTTCAAAACTTTGGTTACAAGAACAGAGCGTTACAACTACGAGCTTGCGAGCTTTGGCTTAATCGGGGCTATTCAGAGTTTTGCAATCTCGCCAAAATTCGAAAATAATTTATCACTGAATTAAACCTGAGGCTACTTAGCGCGACCTATTGACCTTTTGCAGATAATGTAGATAAAGATCAGACTGCACAGAACGAGCAGTCTGATCTTTGATCTACACTGTCCGATAGGTACTTGTTTTCCCCCAAAAAAATCTTTTCGAATAGCAAAACGAGGGTTTTTACTATTGGGTTAAAAAATTCATTCACGTACATAGCGGGATAAAAGTTAAGTCAACCGACTTATGGCAAATCATAAGTAAAGAAGGGAGACGAAGTAAGGAAAAAATGAGCCGTGCTCCGGCAAAACGGGGCTTAATGCATCTCCGTGATCCATGGCACCAAGCAAGCCATCACATACTTATGGATCGATAATATCCATTTTTTCAGGCAACTGACACAATCATGAGATAGACTGGTCCTTGGACATACAGAAAATTGACCAATAGCGAAAAGTTTCGGCCCTGGTCAGCCTGCGCGGACTGCGCAGTCTGACCAGGGTCGATGCTTTTCGCAGATGCATTAAGCCCCCTTTTTACAGAGCATGGCTCAAATATTTTTCAATAGTATTTTCTATAGTATTGAAAAGCTATTTGCACCGATTTTGATTTTTTGCCTGTGATTTGACTGTTTCTAGCATTTCCCTAGTAGTTCGGTAACCCTTAATCTGCTATATAACTGAAATATGAAACTTTCAAATCGATAGCAAACCCTCAAAATTTTGCAATTCCAAGGTCTTTTTTTTTTAAGATTTCTCCTTATCGGACAGTGTAGATCCAAGATCAGACTGCACGTTCTGTGCAGTCTGATCTTGATCTACACTGTCCGCAAATATTTCCTTGCGTTACGTTTAGCCGCCTAAGGGTTAACTGTACATGTTGACCTCGCTATATTGGAATGATGTTTTATCTGGCGTTTGGGCTTCAAGGTTGGCTGAATCTTTTTCGGTGGAAAATTGTATGTTTGACGCAAAATAAACGTGCCGTAGCAGTCCAAATGCTTTTTCATGGGACGTCTTAGGCAGTCATCGCCACGAACATCCAACTGAGTGAATCAATGATAAGGCATTCAAGTTTTCCAGCGTCTACGTCAGATGACAACGGCAAATAACAGAACCAAAAGCGAACGTACACGCGTCAAAAAACGTCGCCACGACCGACACATGCAAGTAACCTATATTCTTAATCTTGGGTTACGGCATCGTCGCCAATACGATGGCACGGAATAAACACCAAACAAATAACGACCTGGCTATCACAACTCAGGCTGACCAGCCCGCATAGTTCTAGAAAGTGGCAGAGTTTAGGACTTGTGAACATCAAGTCTGGATGTCACTTGAGGGTGTAGATTCGTACTCCATGACTGACCATCTAAAATTACTGATAGTCTGTCGGATTAGGCGCTAAACAAAGGGTCCCGTGTGACGCGTCAAACACTACGTTTCGAGCTTATTAATACAGGTGCAAGAGTTGCATGCATTACCACAGGCACAGTTTGATCGTTTAATCTAGCCCATGACAAGGCGCGTGCGCGCGTGACTCTATACAAATGGTGGGTATATTCGCTTCCAAATACATGTACTTATCGTAAAATTTTGTGTGAAATGACCAAGTATGTAACAAAACAGACTCTTGTTCTGCACAGTTGTCATGGAAACTGAATTTGTTTTTAATTATTACACTCAAGAATGATTATTCAATCATTTTATCAAATCCATCTATAAATTGTATATTTATGCAAATGCACGCATTTTAATTTAGAGTTGGCGTTTCTTTTTTTTGATCAGTATATAATCCTGACTTATATAACTAAAATACATATTGATATTAGGACATTTGGATGGCGTAATGTTCAAAGGTCAGTCAATACCTATTGTCCACTAACACGGTCAGTACGGAATACCGGTAGGGCCATCGCCTATGAATTTGTTGATTTTAAACGCGATGCTCGATAGTACGATGGTGATAGTGCGATAGTACAATGACGATAACGCGAT
Organism: Hippopus hippopus; assembly: GCA_946811185.2. NCBI lineage: Eukaryota > Metazoa > Mollusca > Bivalvia > Cardiida > Cardiidae > Hippopus > Hippopus hippopus. Next base: position 75,592,216 of record OX328096.1, read on the forward strand.
AGTACGATGATGATAGCGCGATAGTGCGATGGTGATAACGCAATACTACGATGATGATAACACGATAGTACGATGGTGATAACGCGATAGTACGATGACGATAAAGCGATAGTACGGTGATGAAAACACGATATTATATCGCACTATCACCATCGTAGTATCGTGATTTCGCGTTATCACCATCGTACTATCGAGCATTGCGTTTAAAATCAACAAAGTCATAGGCGATGGCCCTAACGGTATTCAGTAGGTCAAAGGTATACCCGTTTATTGGCAAGCTTTTAAACCCTTAGGCTGCTAAGCGTGACTTAATGACATTTTTTTGATCTTGGACCTACTCTGTCCGCTAAGGCGATTTTTCCCTAAAAAATACTTTTGATATGGCAAATATTGAGTTTTTACTATGGCCTTTGAAATTTTCATTTCACTTATTTGGCAGGTTAAGGGGACTTCGTCTACCAGACAACATAATTTAATACTCGTCCAAATTGAAAGCATTTGCAGACCACAATTTAATTATAGCTAAAATGATAGGATTTCTTTCTGAAAGAGTCTAAAACATTATGGGAAAAGGAGAAAATGGTGGTTACCAGCATTTTCTCCTTTTCCCACAATGTTTTCGAAGGTCTTGTTCGCCAGGGTTGTTAAAACTCGGGATTGTCTGGTGAAGGCTTAGAGCTGTACGCTTGACCATGTTATTTCATAATTATACGACCTTTTATGCAGACATAGTAGACTCATTTAGAACATTTCTGGGGACAGAAGGTTTGTTTTTTTGTTTCATTGTCATAGAGGATAATTTCCTTGTTCTCTACATCTTTACCAAACGACAAAATTTTAGACTGGTCCAAATTGAAAGCATTTACAGAGGTCAAATCAAATGTATCTGAAATGATGGTAGTTGTCTGTGAAAGTGTAGAAAACCGTGTGGGAAAAGGAGAAAATGCTGGTTACCAGCATTTTCTCTTTTTCCCACGAGGTTTTCAAACGACTGTTTCATCATATCGTCGTTAAAGTTTTTCAGGATTGTGTGGTTAAGAGTTAAAAGTTTCTTCCATTGGTCACTTTTTTTTTTTTTTTCAGTTTGAAGTATGCAAAAATAATCTTCGCACAGGCGTACAACTTAGTGATTTCGATAGCGCTTGCACGATCGATTTCGGAAAATCGAGAGTTTCAGTTTTCTTCTAGGCCCACTAGCAACCCAAAGTTAACCCTTCAGGGATCGAAATGCTCACAAATTCGATTCATACCATTTAAAAGTATGTGGATTATTTTAATTCTTACAATGTGTCACAGCAGTCTGTCAAAGTTCTAGTCGCTTGATGAAAAAAAAATGAATCTGAAATCTAGAATAAAAGTTGACAAATGCTAAATTGTTTAAACATGTTCTTTGCGGTCTGAGCCTGACCTATACTGTCCGTTCCAGCCACCGAAATCCTTGTGGTATGGAAAAGGTTAAAGTTTAAATCAGAACCCGTTCTATTTTATGTCCCAATATGCCCATCTGCGTCCGGTAAAGTCCAAATATTAGACTTACATGTATACTGGTCAAAATTAATGTCCTGAAATATAACCCCACGACGAGTAATAACTTTAATCTTTTGAGTAAATTTAGATTTATAAATTTGAGTGGCTTAAGAAAAAAACAGAACATTTGTCGTTTCTGCGGCCAGTGTAGATTCGAGATCTGATTGCTGAAAACATGCAGTCTGATCTTTGACACTGATAACCCGTGGTGATGGTTTATTTTAGTCAAAAGTAACCTCTTTTCTCCAAACAGTTGGAGTTTTCACACGCTAAAGTTATTCATTTTCTCTTGCTCGGCGCTATTCTCCTATCACCCTTGGGCCAGATTTAATGGCCTTTTGCTGACAGTGTAGATCTAAGATCAGACTGCACATTCTGTGCAGTCTAATCTTAGATCTACACAATCCTGTGAGGAGATTTTTTTTCTCCAAAAAAGTAACTTTGAAATAGAAAACTCTGGGTTTTTACTTTCGGCTTGAAAGTTTCATTTCACTTATTTAGCATGTTAAGTGTAAGTGTTTTATATACAGAGGATCTTACATGAGTGTTTATGTATTATCATTTTTATCAAACGAGTTGACTAAAATTGTATGACGCGAGCCTTGGCGAGCGTCAAATACATTTTAGTCAACGAGTTTGATAAAAATGATAATACATAAACACGAATGTGAGATTCTATTTATCACATAAAACGAATGACAGACAGAAAAATATCCCACATCATCACCTTTTGCCTCTATACCATTCACAGGTCCATGTTTACAGTTGTAGTTTGGTTTCAAATGTGTACATACACAAGTAGGTAGTTTTTTGACATTTACACCGAAAGAAGAGTGAAATAGTTTATAGAGGGGTTAAGTCCACCTACGTATTTCCGCAAAAATATTGATTTTAAGAGACCTTCGCTGCATTTCTTGGTTTTTATCAAACATGAAAATCAAAAACTTTCCACGCGTATACGTCTTAGCAACGGTGACGTCATTTTTCCTTGAAACGGCGTAACAGTACAAATTCCCGCACAAACTGTGGTTGGTTTCTCTGGCTTCACGCGCTTGTGACTGAAAAGTGATCAGAACCGGGACCCAAAAAACGATAATACACTAGTGTATTATCAAAAATAAGTCATGGGTTTAATACACTGCCGGAGGAGGTTTTATGTGATAAATCATATTAAATACACATGCATTTTAGAATCTTCTGAATTAAAGGTATCTGCGGAAAAGTCTCTAAATTGATAACAATGAGCTAAGGTTTTTTGAAATGGTAAAAACATTATAAAAAAGATAAATAACCCTTTATAAAAGTATTTTCTCCCTTTTCAACAAAGTTTTCACAAGTCTTCTCCTTCAGGATCGGTAAATTACTATTTTGTTTGATAAAAGGTTTGGTGTTAAATTTGAAACCTGTCAGTGATTCATCTTGCTCCGGCCTTATTCAGCGAGCAATGACCTTCTCGAATCAAAGTATTGAAAGTACTAATTGAAGGCGATGGTAGAAATTTGTTTCAAACACGGTTTTAAGCTACTAAATAACTAAAATGAAACTTTCAAGTCGATAGTAAAAACCCAATTATTGCTACGTCAATTTTTTTTTTTTTTTTTTTTTTTTCCTTGGGCAGGGGGGCGGGGGCGGATATCTGCTTATCGGACAGTGTAGATCCAAGATCAGACTGCACGTTTTGTGCAGTCTGCTTTTGATCTACTCTGTCCGCAAAAGGTCCTTGAGTCACCCTTAGCACCCTAAGGGTTAACAAGATTTTAATAATGGGTCTTTCATTAAAAATTCATTAATCTGGCGACTGACACCTTTTTTTTTCCTCTAGTATTGATACAAGGGAGGGTCAAAAAGTTCATAGAACAGCGTATTGGGTCAAGCGTAACACAACATTTCTTTCCGTAATTTGACAACACAACATATCACCACTTTGAACATATAAAGTTCACTTGTCACAACATATAACATATTTGTGTGATTCTCAGAGGTATTGCAAGTTCATGATCATCAAGCAATGATGGAAAATCAAAATGTGGAGTTTAGGACACAAGTCAAGGATTGCACAAGCTGCTATTCTTGAATGTAAGTTTGAACAACTAAATCACCCACCCTACAGTCCAGATCTGGCCCCCAGTGATTATTACCTATTTAGAAATTTGAAATCCCATATTTCGTGATGATGATGATGAACTCAAGGCTGCCACAGAGGCATGGTTTGAGGACCAAACCGAAGACTTCTATTTCAAGGGTATAGACAGTCTGATAAAAAGTGGGCTAAGTGTATCGAAGTAAATGGGGACTATATTGAAAAACAATAATACAATATATATGTTCTGCGCAAAGTAGGAATCGGGACAATTCCGGAATTGTCCTGCGCAAAGTAGGAATTCTGACTTTGTCGGGCAATGTAAGAATTCCTACCTGGCACGGTTCAATTCCGGAATTGTCCCTGCGCAAAGTAGGAATCGGGACAAAGTGAGAATCTATTGTTTTCCCTGCGCGAAGTAGGAATCGCGGACAAAGATTTTTTTTTTCATTTTCTTTTTTTCATCATTTTCTGACCGTTATTATTGATGTTTGTCCATTAGTACAGTGAAACTATTGGTTGACAGGGATTGATATTCATGACAAAAACTTTTTTGAATTAAGTTCTGACTGAAATACCGTTGAAAGGCACCATAACATGCAAAAGCTGGAGTAAATGCGCATTGGAATAGCCACGTTGTCAATAAACCATGTGCCTAGCATCGTATTTTTGAATTTTGTTGCCAAGCCCAAAAACGCAGTCGGTAGCGTACATGACTTGAGAACAGGGAATTGCTGGTTCAACGAAATTTGGCATTAGAATCAGAACTAGAATTTTCAGACAATTGTGACACTATCTTATCATATCTCTCTTTCGAAAGCACTTTAGAATTCCTAGCACTCGAAATTTTCGCGACACACTCATTAATAACACGGTAATATTCCTCCATTGTCCTGTACATTCAATGTGATAATAAGAAATATCAACGTTTTTGGTTGAAAATATTTTCAGGATTGTGGGCGTTCAAGTTAATGCTACTCTCTCACTATTGCGTATCAGCGGCGTATGCAACAAAATTTCTTTACGCAGGTCAATCGCCAAGAACTGAGGCGTATTTTGTTCAAAATTAAAGACACGGCGTATGTTAGACGTTTCTGTGGCGTTTCTGTGGCGTGTCTGCGTTTGTATGGCTTTCAAGGGACGTAAAGTATAGCGTACTGAGGCGTAAGCGTGGCGTAACCGCTTCGTTAGCACGACGTTCCTTTCTTATGTGCAGCCTTGACATTGTGTAAATACGGCGGTCACCGAGGGAAAACGGCTCTGCTCATTTCGTTGCTGTCATTCGCTCAAAAGAAGTGAAACCTTTCACCTTAACCAATACGTTCGCGTGACGTAATAAGTGTTCGAGCTACGTTCCCGTGACGTCACTGCTGCGTTGTTTTCGCTTTTACGGCGTATGTGTGACGTAAGCACGGCGTATTGGAGCTGCTACGTTTGTGCTACGTATTTTTAAGAGCGGACTTAAAAAAACGTCGCACCTCCGCGTACAAGGAGATCATGCTACGTACCAAAGAGTATTAGCTACGTAAGTTGACGTTACTGCGGCGTTGTCGCGGCGTTCCTTTCTTATCGCGATACGCCGTACATACGCAAGCCGATACGCAATAGTGAGAGAGTGTCTTAAGAAACAATCACGGAGATGGTAATCAAACTAATAATTGCTTAATTAAGTGCGGTGTAATCATATTGATCAAAGGGGTTAAATATTATCAAATATTTTACTTACGGAGATTAATAGATTTGTTTTTCTCACTTGCGGTATGTTATTCGATCTCTCTCTCTCTCTCTCTCTCTCTCTCAATAAATAAATACATAAATAAATAGGTAAACTCTTACAATCACTTAAACATCTCCAACTGTGACCGAAGCACGTTGCTAACGAAAATAAGGCAAGGATTAGTTCAACAGCAGATATAAAATAAGGCCTCCTCTGTCCTATGGATACCGAATAAACGCAGTTCATAGAATAATAGAGTTATCAAAAAATCTATGTAAAGTATGGGCATCAGTTTCAACATATCTAGACTATTCTCACTTTGCTCTACCCTTTGAATTCTTACTTTGTCCACGCCTACTCCTACTTTGCGCACAGACCATATCTGACCATAATATACTGAAAGGATAAAGAAACACATAGACGAATTTGATCAAATAAATTTTATTATACACACAGTTTTAAATACAATGGTTGTGTAAATTTCATCCCAAAATCCTTTGAGAAAAAAAGGGAATTCCCAGTTTCACAGAGTCAACGAAATTTGCATTTTTTTTCCAGTTTGATTGTATGGTGGTCAATTTCAATATCGAGTATGTCCGCCATTTGCGAGCGTTGCTTCTCGTATCCTGTTTTCCATGGAGTTGATGAGGGTGTTGATTTTTCTTAAGGGTATATGGTTCCACTCATCCTGTAATGTAGCAGTCAGTTCCTGAACGTTAACGGGAACATGACGTCGTGAACGTTCACGTCTGTCCAGCTCGTCCCAAAGGTGCTCGATCGGTGAAAGATCTGGGCTGTAAGGTGGCCAGTCGAGCGGAATCACATTGTTTTGTGCCAAGAAATCACGACAAACACGGGCAACATGTGGTCTGGCATTATCTTGTTGAAATGTCAGATTGTGTCGTTGCACACAAGGAACCACACATGGACGAAGAATTCGGTCTCTATACTGAACGGCGTTTAAATTCCCAATAATAACGATTAGGGGTGTTTTCAATCCATGTGCAATGCCACCCAAGACAATGACTGATCGGCCGCCAAATCTGTCAGTTTCATTGACACAAGCGTCAGCGAATCGTTCTCCCTGTCGCCTATAAACTCGTTTTCGGCCGTCTGCACGATATAAAGAGAATCGTGACCCGTCAGAAAACAGAACTTGTCTCCAACGGCGCATTGGAATCTGACGAAGGCTATGTTGTCTCAGCCAGTTCATTCGAACTTGACGTCTTCTCGGAGTTAACTGGGGTCCAACGTAAGGTCGTCTTGCGTGCAGGCCTGCTTCCTTTAAACGATTTCGCACAGTTTTGGGGTCGATCCTGTTATTGTGACGTCCACGTGTGTTTGCTGCCGTTTCTACTGCAGTAAGGAAGTTGCGTAAATGGGCCAAACGTATGGCACGGTCTTGACGTCTGGTTGTTTCACGGGGACGTCCAGTTCGGGGCCTGTCAACTAAACGCCCGGTTTCACGAAGTCGTCGGCGGAGTCGACTCACGGTTGACTGCGCTACACCAAGTTGTCTGGCAACTTGTGACTGCGAGAAACCCTGCATCATTAATTCAATTGCACGTCCCCTTTTATCTTTCGGATAAACGTGGCATTACTATCCTGATGATTCTGAGCAAAAGTTGATGAATTTTACTCTACAGCGACAGATTTCTGTCCAATATGATTGATTCCCTAGTTAAAGCATCGGGTCAGGTATTGCACTAGCAAAATGTGCATAGCGCTGGCCGACGTCACATGCAGGCTAAATGTTACGGTTCACTGGTTTTAACATATTGTTTTAATGCGTCTACATGAAGAAAGTTTATATGCGAATGGAATGGTTTCTGTTTAGAATTTTTTTGGAATATATACAAATTTTTAAGCTATGCGTTTCTTTATCCTTTCAGTATACGATATATCTTCCTTGCCCAATTCTAGAATTGTCCGTTACAATTCCGGAATCGGCGGACAAAGTAGGAATTCCTACTTTGCGCAGGACAATTTCGGAATTGTCCCGATTCTTACATTGCGCAGAACATATATACTGCTGCTGAAATATATACCTCGTTCCACGAACTTTCTGACTCCCCCTCGTAGCATTATTTCATGACTATTTTTCACAGAACTGTGTATCTAAGCGTTTTGCATGTACTTTTAGGTGGTAGGAAAGGGGTTTCGGGTGTGGGACAGCGATTTTGGTCGTTTTTCGAATGGTTTGGAGTATTTTGAGAGTGTTTTCTTTCATCACATTTTCATCTGTAATGTAAACTTTACAGACGAGGCCATGTCAAAGCTACAAAACGAGGCCAATTTCAAATCTTTAGCTTGACTTTTAACAATGAAGTTTATTATCTGTGGAATATGCCTTCACAGTTTTACTATCAGCATGTTATTTTCATATATCAAATGACAAACATGCGCCTGCTCATTGATCTCGGAGGACCCCTTTTTTTTTTTTTTTCCTTGGAGAAAAAAAAAAAAAAAAGGAATAATTCGTCGTCACAGGATTTCAGTTTGACGGTTGACATAAGAAGTTGAGGCCTGGAAGGTCATCAGATTCTTAAAATTACATTGTATATTCTTTAAGCTTGATCCTGCTGAATAAGTGAAATGAAGTGAAATGAAACTTTTAAGTCGACAGTAAAAACTCAAAGTTTCCTATTTTAAAGGTAATTTTTTGAGGATAATATGTCCCTATCGGACAGTGTAAATCAAAGATCTGACAGCACGTTATGTGCAGTCTGATCTTGATCTATACCGTCCGCAAAAGGTCAGTGAGTCCCGCTTAGCAGAGACTAAGTAGATAGTAAAAACTAAAAGTTTGCTATTTTAAAGGTATTTTTTTTAGGATAATATGTCCCTAACGGACAGTGTAGATCAAAGATCAGACTGCACGTTTTGTGCAGTCTGTTCTTGATCTATACTGTCCGCAAAAGGTCAGTGAGTCCCGCTTAGCAGAGACTAAGTAGATAGTAAAAACTCAGTTTGCTATTTTAAAGGTATTTTTTTTTTTGAGGATAATATGTCCCTAACGGACAGTGTTGATCAAACATCAGACTGCACGTTTTGTGCAGTCTGATCTTGATCTACACTGTCCGCAAAAGGTCAGTGAGTCCCGCTTAGCAGAGACTAAGTAGATAGTAAAAACTCAGTTTGCTATTTTAAAGGTATTTTTTTTTTGAGGATAATATGTCCCTAACGGACAGTGTAGATCAAAGATCAGACTGCACGTTTTGTGCAGTCTGATCTTGATCTACACTGTCCGCCAAAGATCAGTGAGTCGAGCTTTGCAGCCTAAGGGTCAATAGTTAGCTAATACCACACAATCTCTTGATATAACGACCCTGAGGATGAAGGCATTTGAAACCATTGTTATGTCGAATTACAGACAAAATTAAAAGCATCCCGCAAATAATGATAGATATCACCAATTAACTTCTTATCAAACGGCAATACTTGGGAAAAAGTGAATCATAAAACTAGAACAAGAAAATATTGATGCATAGCATCAATGGCGCCGCAAATCAGCTGTTTCTGAAATAGGGCACATTACAGCGGGTTAATTTTTTACGCCAAGGGCATCACTTGAACAAACTTCGTAGACATCCAAGTGGTGATACTACATGACAAATATTTAACCTCTTGGCCATCTGGGATGCGATCTGGTTTTTATCGATCTGGCAATGAAAGTACGGTATTTTACATGTTAAAAACAAACAAATCAGTCCAAATAAAAAAAGTTGGTACGGGCTCGATGTGGTAATGAAAGTACCGTATTTTTTTACATGTATGTTAAAAAACACTGAACCAGTCCATATAGTAAACAATATGGCTACCTCCACAGGCACTTTTCAAAAGCGAATAAAAATATAGCGGCTCCACAATGAAAGTTGGCAACTTAAATTGCAGTTTTACAATTACAAGTTTTACAGGTTTTTTTTCTGTCTGCGACTGCAACTTTTACAGACTAAACTATCACAAATTGTTACTCTTTTAATAAAAGCCATACTTTAAAATCGTATAAATCAAATTTTCCTGCATTTTGAACCCGGACATGCTCACTTTTGGCCGTTTGTAGGCCTTACAGTCCCAGGAGTAAACAAAGCAGGTGTTAAAATGCATTTGAATTTAAACCAGACTGTTTCAAAGTATAGAAACTATTGTGATGGTGACAATTTGTTATTGTTCCGTCTATCCAAGCGTTGAGTCGCTGGCAGAAAGATGAAATCTAAAACCAGGTAAAAAGCTGCAAGGTTGCTGTAACTTTTGTGTACTTTTTACCTGATTTGAAAACACAGGCATTCGTTTTGTGACGAACTTGATCATGCATATAATGTAATATATAATTACCATATAGATGGTAAGTCATATGACAAACGCCTGTGTTTGAAAATTCATATTCTGTCCGCGATTAACACTCAGAACGACCATAAAATAACAGACTGTCATCTTCACAATAATTTCCATACTTTTAAATGATATGATTTAAACCTACGCACATGTCCCATAGTTTTTCCTCCACACCATTTTGCACGTTTCTTTTTTATTACACTTTTTTATTATATTCCATTTGGTTAGTATGACAGTAACATGGTACATTTCTATCTTTAACATGTTATTTGCCCTTTAAAAATCTGGAAATCACAGACGCAGAAGAAAAACGGGAGAATCATATGTCAAATAACGCAAAATAGACATTTAGTGTAAAGGGAGGTAAATCATTTTGTGAATAACCCTTAAAAATGCACCGTAAAACTGCTGAATATACTTTTTTACAAGATATTTGAAAGTGCTTATTTTGTGCAGAATTAAAAAAGAATATGGCCTCTAAAACATTTTTATTACAGGAAAGTTATCAGAAAATAAGTTTTTGTTGACAGGTTAGAATAATTGTAATTGCTACTGAGATCTGTCTAGTGCCTTAATTCTTTTGATAAATCCATTTTACTATTGGCAAACATCAAATTTCTTAGAATAATCCGTTATTTGAGCAGTATTTGTTACTTTAGGAACCTTTTTTAGATCTGAAATCAAAGCTTCTTTTCTGTGATTTTGACAAGAGATATTTACTTTGAAAAACTGTATCTACGTATTCTGTTCCGCAACATGTAATTTTTTTTTTTTTTTTTATTTTCATTCTTTTACTGCATATATATTATATTATCATCAAAGCGAAAATGAAGAAAATCTGACCGTAGGAAAAAGATATGGCATATAAACTTGAATGCATTTTTCCAATGCATTGTTCACTTTTGGTCGTTATTGGGACTTTAAATAACTACAAAGGTACCTGAGAGCAACGATATGCATGAAACAAAAATACAAACAATATTAAAGATAAACACAACGAACATAAACTGACAAGTATGGAAAACAAGGCACAGTACAACAAAAATCGAACTTAACCCTTAGGCTAAGCGCCACTCAAAGACCTTTTGTGGACAGCGTAGATCAAGATCAGACTGCACAGAACGTGCAGTCTGATCTTAGATATACACTGACCAATAAGGAGAAATTTTTCCCTATAAAAAACACCTATGAAATAGCATAATTTGGGTTCTTTACTATCGTCTTGAGAGTTTCATTTCACCTTTTTCAGCAGGCAAAGGGTTAAAGCTCGAAATTTACTAGACACTGACTGGTTTTTGACGACACTACGACACTTATGGGTAGGACTTTTGAAAACATTGTAGGAAAAGAAGAAAATCCCGGTAACCGGGATTTTCTCCTTTTCCCACATGTTTGCTACCTTTTCAAAAGACAGATCACGTTTTACAACCCTTTACTATACAATCCAACGTTAAAACGACCTTTTTTGAAAAACATTGTAGAAAAGAAAAAAATGTCAACAAGGATTTTCTCCTTTTCCCATAAGGTTTTCTACCTTTTCAAAAGACATTTCTCATGTTATAGCCCTGTACCATACAATTCCAATTCCGGTATCAGGCATTTTCACTCCCACCCACGTTTTTCCCTATTATAGATAAATCGACTAATTTGACTAACATTTAACAACAAGTCTGCGAAGGCTCTCAATTTGGAACAGTCAAAAATTTTCTCGTCTGTTACACAGTTAACTCTTCATCAGACGTCAAAAGTTTTGTCGTGTCCTAAACATGTGCAGGCAACCAGTAGAAAATGACTTAATTTTTTAGATGTGTCATTGAAAGTGTAGAAAACGATGTATGAAAACTAGAAAATGCTAGTCACCGGCATTTTTCTCTTTTCCCCACAACGTTTTTACAGTGCACTCTCTTCGGGGCCTTTAAAAATAGGGATCGGGTTGTACAAGGAAAAAAGTTAAGTCGAAGGTCGACAAGAAATCGTTACACAAAGTCTAGAAACGTGACATATATAAATTACAACCCATTGAAAGTCATAAAGTTTTTTGATCATATAAACTCCGTTGTTTTCAGTGTAATAAATCCACTACGAATTTTCTTATCTTACACACGTTTCAGACAATATTTTGTGACGTCATACGAGCGTAGGAGCTTTAGGTGACGTCATTTGTCAAAACAATGCAATTTATGATGAAGTGTAGGTTTGTATTACTTTCAGATATAAGATTAAGTACTTAATAAAATGTCAGTTTCTCTTGAACTATTTTAAGCTCCGAAAGTATACTTATGTCAATGTAGTGAGTCGGTCATATACATAAATATTTAGGTTTCTCATAGCGATCTACTTAGGTTTTTTTTTTTAATTTTTGTGAAACAGTTTTGTGATAAAAGACTCTGACATTGATCGTTGGCGTTTGAAATAAAAATCATACTAAACTCGTCAGGAAGAAAGGTTATTAAGCTCGGGCAGAGGCTCGCTTGAAAATATTTTTCCTAGACCCATGTAATATTATCTCATCTCAAAAGCCAAGTTATGTCAGAGTCAAATATCTTCTAGGCTTACTAAACAAGCGGACAGTGTAGATCAAAGATCAGACTGCACATCCTGTGCAGTCTGACCTTAATCTATGCCGTCCGCAAAAGTCCCTCTTTTCACCTATAGCTCTTAAAGGGTTACTGTTGCTGTGAGAAAATTTCAATAATGATCATTATCATCCTCTAACTCTTCCTCCTCCGTGAAGAAAGTACAGACATGGCTGTAGGTTGGGCTGTGGGAACAATTGAGGGTCTGTCAGTAGGGGTCAAAGGGTGCCCAGCCGGCTGTGCACTGGGTCCTTTGGTCATCAATATCTGTATCCCTGGTACAAAACATCTGCTGTGTAGTTTACTGAAATAGACATTATATTTGGTTAACAAGATCTGACTGAGACATCGACACACACTCGTCACAACTCGGCCATTTCTGTAACTACATCTAACTTTGTCCATACCAAAGAGGTTTTTATTTTCAAAAACCATCTTTCACGTATCTTAAAAATGGGGCTAAACTGTTTCATTCTGCTTTCGATGTAATGTCAGAGATCTATTTTCTCATGTAAAAATCGAACTACAAAAGGTTTAGGACACTCAGCAAAACTTCTAACCGGCCACTTTGGTATCTCATGTAAATTTGACCAAATAATAGACAGGTAAATGAAAGTAACATATAACATATGTCTGGACGTTAGACATGGCATTGTAATGAAAAGATTCTTGATTTTGCCGATAGAAGGCATTTTTTTTTTCAAAAAAGAGAAAACACATGGTTTGCGCACGCGCGGTGTCTATCAGACAAAGCAGGTTAAAAATAGAAGCATACATTACTGAAATTTTGTCAACAATAAGGAAAAACATGAAAACTTTTTTCTGCATAAAAATATAAACCAACAGAAGGAGCGTGAAGTTTTCAAAAAAAAAAAAAATGATTTTTCAATTTTCAATGTTAAGTGAATGAATGTTTAATAACTTCATTTCAATATAACAAGTCAACAAATTCTCTTCAAACTTATGCTGTAGTATGCTTTTACACTGGTCAATTATTCTCCAAAACATCAACCTAAATGAACTGCCTCTTTTCTGGACAGCGGATGCCAGAAGAGGTCTAAGGGGAAATCCGGCTTAAAAGTGGCCGTTTAGAAGTTTTGTTTAGTGTATATCAACTAATACCAAAGTAATGGTTATGTAATATACATCATATGATATTTTATCATATCTGCATCAAGGTGTTCCAAGCTGTCAGTTTATTGTAACCTCTTACGAAGATATGTTAATGAAAATATAAACGTTTAGAATAAGTACAAAATTTATTAAACACCCTGTACAATGTCTGGCACCGTAGTTGACAGTGTAGGTACGTTTTTTTTCCGCCATGTTTGATATTTTACCGCATGCGATGCATGTGTCAGAACTGAAAAATTTGTTGTCAAAATCTGTAGGTATATAGTAGGCCTAAATTATAAAATAATGTATGCGTACATGTTAATTCCCGAAAGGTCAGTTCTTGAGTTGCTTTACTTAATTGCACCATGTGCTGTCACTGGTTTGAAAGTACCTCAGGCAACAAGCTGCGGGTAAAAAAAAGAAGGCAATGCTTTGTGAAAAGGGGCTTAATGCATCTGCAAAAAGTATCAACCTGCGCGGATTGGGCAGGCTGACCTGGCCCAAGACCTTTTGCTACACGTCAATTTTCTGCATGTCCAAGCATCAGTTTACCTCATGATTCAGTCGGTTGAAAGATAAAATGGACTTAATGGATCCATGATCTTGTGATGACTTGCTTGGAATCATACATGGCGGAGATGCATTAAGCCCCCTTTTGCCAAAGCATGGCTTAAATGTATTTTAACATGTATAGGACAAAAGATGAATAACACAAAAATATTCACCAAGAAATGGACGAAGAAAAATGTGATACAAACATGGTCAAAGATAGAGGAGTAAGACTATCAAAGAAGTAATTAAAACATACGACGAAAACAAATAAGCCAAGCTCTGCGAAGAAGCGGGGTTTAAATTCATTTCCAAAATGTATCGACACTTTCCGAAACCTTTCGCTTTTGCTAAATTTTCTGCATGTCAAGGGACCATTTTACATCATGTTTCAGTCTGTTGTTAAAAAAATATGAGCCGCGCTCTGTGAAAAGGGGGCTTAATGCATCTGCGAAAAGTTTCGACCCAGGTCAGCCTGCGCAGTCCGCGCAGGCTGACCTGGGCCGAAACGTTTCGCTATTGGTCGATTTTCTGCATGTCAAAGGATCAGTCTACCTCATGATTGAGTCGGTTGTTAAAATGTGGCTATTATGGATCCATAAGTATGTGATGGCTTTCTTGGTATGATGGATTACGGAGATGCATTAAGCCCCCTTTTGCCAGAGCACGGCTCATATATGGCTTGCAACACGCGAAAATGGGCATTCGGACATTTGCGTAAAGTGTCGTCTCGGATCAGCCTGCGCAGTCCGCGCAGGCTAATCCGAGACGGCACTTTACGACTACATTAGATTTTGTGCTACAGTAGACTTGCGCAAAACAGAAAATTACATAAAAACGGAAAGTGCCGTTTCGGATTAGCCTGCGCGGAGTGCGCAGGCTAATCCGAGACGACACTTTACGCAAATGTCCGAATGCCCCTTTTCGCGTGTTGCAGGCCATATATGGATCCCTAATTATGTGGTATCTTGCTCGGAGATGCATTAAATCCCCATTTATCAGAGCGTGACTCGAATATTGGTAAAAAATAAAATGGAATGGTGGGTACAAACTTAATGCTAAGAGAAGAATTAATCCCTAGGCTGAATACAGCTCTGTATGTTTTTTCGGACGGTGAGAATTTAAGGGCCGAAAAAAAAAAATCTTTGGAATTGCAAAATTATTTTAGTTTTTCTTTTTGGCTGTAGTTGATCCCTAAATTGTCATTTGATGGAAGTTTTTTACTGTTTATATGCAAAGTCAACAGGGATAGATTATAGTTTTTCATAGCTAAATTTACAGAGGAATAAGTAATATCATTCATGAGAAATAAGCGTCACTGGATGTCAATTACATTTCAAGATTGCGTAATTCTCTAGTTTTGACAATAAAAATGTCAATTTCTTTTTTACAACTTCTTTTTCGTTCACAGTGACAGTGTTTCTAAAGACAACAAGGCAGTACTCGAGCTAAAATAGACATCTTAGAAATAAATAACACATTACTGAACATCAGTTTAGGAATGAGGTAGGAGTTTTCTTCTTAGAATTTCAAACTTGTCCGATTTCTTTCCGAGGATTGATGAACGTGATTCTGACAGGAAACATTGCTCTTTCATCACTGAGCATTGTTTCGACGAAGATTATGTGGGAAAGCAGCCATTAGCTTAGAAAGAATGTTGTGCGAAGTACTGGTTAAAGGAAATCCAGAAAAGAATGGACAAGACAGTGCGCTGATGGCCATAATATAGATAAAATAAAGTTGAAAACGGCGTTATACACCTTACAAAAAACAAAAGAATACGGGGGCATATAATTAAACATTCCAAACTTTATGTCCACACATATTAATTTTAAGAAGAGCTACCTGATTTGGTAGACGGCTATTCTTAGCCAATCAGATAAAACAATGTTAAGAATTGTTGATGAAAACGCCCCGTCTTTAAACAATAATCGACTCTTCAGGACTTAATATAATTTTAGATTTTTGCAAATTAAAACCAAAATGGCTTTGCAGACGATCACTTAATGAGGCTCAACTGATGGGCTTTGTCCATGAAAGAAAAAAGCATTGTGGGAAAAGGGTAAAATTCTGCTCAGCAGCATTTTATCCTTTTCACACAATGTCTTTTCAAATCCTTTTTCTTAGGGTCATTAAAACTAGGGATTGTCTGATGATGGTTTATAATGCGGATTGGCATAACTGCTAAGTTGTGTGGGGGAGGGGTAAGGGGAGGGGGGTGGTTTTATAAAATTTCGTTACTTTGAAAATCCACGAAAAGTGTCGTGTTTAACCCTAGAGTCCCAAAGTTGTCCATGCCTACAGCTTGTCTGATAGCAGATTTACATGAGGCGTGGAAAAGAATATATAAATTTTGATATAAATTGGCATTTGAGATAAAATTCTATTAAAAATGTCTAGAAAAAACTGTTATCAAACTACCCTTAAAGCGAACTTAAAAGGGGGCTAAATGGATCTCTGCGATACATGATATGGCTTGCAACACGTGAAAAGGGGCATTCGGACATTTGCGTAAAGTGTCGTCTCGGATCAGCCTGCGCAGTCCGCGCAGGCTAATCCGAGATGGCACTTTATGTTTGCATTAGATTATGTTGACAGTAGACGTGCGCAAAACAGAGAACTACATAAAAACAGAAAGTATCGCTTCGGATTAGCCTGCGCAGACTGCGCAGGCTGATCCGAGACGACACTTTACGCAAATGTCCGAATGCCCCTTTTTGCGTGTTGCAGGCCATATCAAGCAAGTCATCACATTATTATGGATCCATGAAATCCATTAGGTCAAACAAACGACTGAAACATGAGGTAGACTCGTCCCTTGACATGCAGAACATTTACAAATAGCAAAAAGTATCGACCCAAGATTATTGTCTATACTGTCTTCAGATGCATTAAGTTCCCTTTTCACAGAGCATCATTTTTGTGGCATTTGTCGAAGACAATGCCACTATGAGATCAATAATAAATGTTCAATATTGAATTTTGAAGACCATGTATGGTATTTTGTCCAAAACCGAAGGAAGTAAACCCAATTAAACTCATTTTTTCAAGACAAATGAGTTTTTCAATAGCACTCAGATATATAATTGGAAATGGCGTATTGAAATAAACTGCAAAAGGCTATCGATCGTGGAAATACTTCTTTTTGAGTAAAAATAGCTTCACCTCTTCATAGCCTTCTATTGGCGCAATGATATGCACAAAATTTGTCTTCTGACCGCTTTGCTTCCGGGGTTGTTCGTTCCAAAACCAGTTCGTCCCTGGGCTTGTTCGTCCCATGATTGCACGCTACTCATTTGATTGTGCATGAATATTTACAGGAAGAAAACTTTATTGTAATGTTGGGAATTAGGTCCTGACGGCCAAAGATATCTCAAAATCATAGTACATATTCAGGTATAAACTTAATTGAATTCAATATATTTACATGGCTTCTCTCTCTACCCATCGTGCATCCTTCCGTCAAGGGATGTTACTCCTGACTCCTCTTGAAAGATCAAAGGGAGACCACCAATACACAAATAACGCAAACTTAGGCACCAGTAATCTCCCTTTAACCAAAGAGACGTATTAATTTGCTTAGGAGGTTGATTTTCAAGTTAATATTGAAATAATATTTCTCTTTTTTTTTTAGCTCACCTGAGCACGAAGTGCTAAAGTGAGGTATTGTGATCGGTCATTGTCCGGCGTCCATCTGTCCATCTGTCCACAATTCCTTTAAACATCTCCTTCTAAACCGCTGGGCCAATCTTGGTGAAATTTGGCAGGGATGTTCCTTGGGTGAAGCTCTACCAAAGTTGTTCAAGAGATTGAATTCCACCCTTAACTCTGGTTGCTATGGCAACAGAAAGGAAAAAAATAGCAAAATCTTCGAAAATCTTCTTCCCTGACATTAGAAGGCGTAGAGCTTTGATATTTGGTATGTAGCATCTCCTAGTGGACCTCTACCAAGTTTGTTCATATGATGCCCCTGGGGTTAAAACTGGCCCCGCCCCGGGGGTCACAAGTTCGAACATAGGAACAAAGAAAGAAAACTTTAAAATTCTTCTTCTCTGAAACTGGAAGGCATGGAGCTGTGATATTTGGCATCTAGCATCTCCTAGTGGACCTTTACCAATTTTGTGCATATGATGCCCCTGGGGTCAAAACTGGCCCCGCCCCAGGGGTCACAATTTCGAACATAGGAACAAAGAAGGAAAACTTTAAAATTCTTCTTCCCTAAAACTGGAAGGTGTGGAGCTTTGATATTTGGTATGTAGCAATTCCTAGTAGACCTCTACCAAGTTTGTTCAGTGATGCCGCTGGGGTCAAAACTGGCCCTGCCCCGGGGGTCACAAGTTCGAACAAAGGAACAAAGAAGGAAAACTTTAAAATTCTTCTTTTCTAAAACTGGAAAGCATAGAGCTTTGTTATTTGGTATGTAGTGAACCTGTTCTAAGTTTGTTAGCCCACCTGGGTCACCTGGGGTCATAAACTAGGTCTCAAGGTTAAATTAAACTAATACTTTGTGGGCACTCTAGAGGCCATATTTTTTGCTCAATTGACTTGAAAATTGGTCAGAATGTTTGTCTTGATGAAATATTGGGTGAGTTTGGAATTGGGTCACCTGGGGTCATGAACTAGGTCACTTGGTCAAATTTAAGAAATACCTTGTGGGCACTCTAGAGGCCACATTTATTGCTGAATTAACTTGAAAACTGTTCAGAATGTTTGTCTTGATAAATGTTTTGACGAGTTCTAAATTGGGTCACATCGGGTGATAAATTAGGTCACTAGGTCAACTTCAGGAAATTCCTTGTGGACGCTCCAGAGGCCACATTTTAAGCTCAATTGACCAGACAATTGGTCAGAAATTGAACTACGCACGTGGAGTGAATTTCGCCTATTGACTCAGATGAGCGATCCAGGGCCATCATGGCCCTCCTGTTTTCAAATTATTAATTCTACACAGTGGCTTCCTTGACAAATGCCACATCAGCGTTCTCAACGCTTTGATTGTTCTATCTCTGTCGTGGTTGCATGTTCTTTGGCAGGGTACTGAAGAACCCTAGCCAAAGACGGGCAACTATTTTTCTTTTTGCTTATTCATTTATGTTTTTTTTTTTTTATTTCGTATTACTTGTTAGTTTTTCATGTCGCCATCAAAACTATTTTTCAGTCATATTGCGGCAGCCACTGCACCTATCTCTGTTTTCCTTAAGTTTTTTTTTTTTTTTTCTTTTTTTTTTTTTAACCATTAGGCCTACTTTAAAAACATACTTTCAAAGCCATACATATATGTTACTTTGTCAGCTCAACGCTTTTCTGTAAATAATAATACATACGGAATATTATATGGTAGTAACTTTTCTGGTGCTTGTTTTGATTCGAGATGTCAAAATTTTCTTACGCAGCGAGAAGTAAGTACAAGCACCAGGGAAGTTACTACAACATGATATTCCTTTTATTATTTACCTACAACTTTCAAAAAACGAATTTTCCGAAAACGGAAAACAAAATAAAACAAATGATAGTGTAGTGGCTAATAACTTTGTTTTTGTGAATGGCGGATAAATTTCATACGAGTAGCTTAACATTTTGACCAATCAAATCGAAAATCAACACGTGCGTATTCTGTGCGTCACGGTTCTCCATATGTCATCATACTATATTTGGATCACAATTTGACACTGTGTAAATATATATGCGCCACTCGTGAAAATATTACCGATGATGTTCACTCGATGAAATAAATTTCGATCTTTCACCGAAAAAAACAAATATTCTATTTATTTCATGCTTTTAACACTTTCTGGGAGAAACTTTATCAAAATCCAGTACAGTCTTTTCAGTTATTCCCCGTGGCGTACCCCCTCCGCATAGCAACGCATTACAATATTACGTCAAGCGCGAGAAATGTAAGGTAAATTACGTCATATTTCCATCTGGTTGTGATTTACGCGCATTTTACCTAGGTGACTAGAGTATAAAAATCGGTATTTTCACTGGTCGTACCCGTGGAATATCGAAAAATATTTTCACCGCTATTTCTCGATATCCTACCGGAAAACATGAAATAAGGATGTTTCTTCTGTCGAATGTAATATTCTATGCGCGTGCGACACACGTATTCGGGTCTGGAGTTTTTCAGGTATATAATAAATACAAAACCAAACACTTTACAACATAATTCTGTGCCTACCGGAATATATTCTATAGATGGGTGATCCGAAAAAATGTAATAACATCTGCCGCCTATATAAAAATCGTTCTGCTCATGTGTGTAGCAACCTTCCGAAAATCCTGCAAGACAGGTAATCTTCAAATGTCAATACGCCATTCTTGGAAAAGGCTATTTAATGCATCTCCGTGTTTCAATATACCAAGCAAGGTATCATATAGTTATGGATCCATAACATTCATTTTGTCTGAACACCGAGGGGATCATAAGGTAGACTACTCCTTTGACATGCAGAAAATTGACCAAAAGCATAAAGTATCGACCCAGGTCAGCCTGCGCAGACCGACCTGGGTGGATACTTATTGCATAGGTGCCTCCAGGACATAACGGACACAGCTGACGAGTCTTATGCGTAGAGCCGAGCCCCGGGTCTGTGCTTATAAAACTTTTTATCGACCTCAACTCAGCTGAGCATGAAATTTCAAAGTTGCATAAATTGGAGCCATGCTCTGGCAAAAGGAGGCATAATGCATTTCCTTGATCCATGATACCAAGCAAGCCATCACATACTTATGGATCCAAAATGTCCACTTTTTTTTTAAACAACCAACTTAATCATGAGAAAGACTGGTCCTTGGGTATACAGAAAATTGACCAATAGCGAAAAGTTTCGGCCCAGGCGCAGGCTGACCTGGGTAGATACTTTTCGCAGGTGCATTAAGCCCCCTTTTCACAGAGCATGACTCAACCATAATTTCTGGGCTTTTGAGATTTTCTTTGTTTTTGCATATAAAATTAAAGTCTTCATCTTAATTTTTTAAAGCGTTTTACGCAAAAATGAGATTATAAAGTTTGAGCAAAAACTCAGTTAAGCATGGACTCAGTTTTTATAACGCAGGTATTGGTACCGTAGTTGGTAACGCACAGAACTTGTGACCAGGGGGGTCGCTGTTCGAATCCCCAGCTCGGCCATTTTCTGTCTGGAGATAGATGATAGTCTTTGCAGTTTGATTCATTCCTCTCCCTCTTCTGATCATTGTTTCGACGATGGTTATGTAGGACAGCAGCCAGTGGCTTGAGAAAAATAGTGTCCGATGTACTCGTAAAATGAAACTCAAGAAAAGCATGGCCGCTGCGATATAGCTGAAAAAAGTTGAAAAAGGACGATAATCACCATAAAATCAATCAGTCAATCAATCAATCAATCAATCCAATCAACCAGCCAGCTAACCAGCCACTCACTCAGTCATTCACTCACTCACTCACTCACTCACTCACTCACTCACTTACTCACTCAATCAATCAATCAATCAAAAGAAGACACGGCAGAAAGGTATGAATAGGTGCACTTGCCGCTGTAATCTAGATCGAGGCACCCATAAATTCGTAATCACTCTTTTTCACTGTTTCCTTTTTCAATGTCTGTAAAGATCTATGGCAAGAATATGTTAACCTGTTATTAACTATTTGATTATTATGTGGCTTGCAACTTGCGAAAAGGGGCATTCGGACATTTGCGTAAAGTGTCCTCTCGGATCAGCCTGCGCAGTCCGCGCAGGCTAATCCGAGACGGCACTTTACGACTACATTAGATTTTGTGCTACAGTAGACTTGTGCAAAACAGAAAATTATATAAAAACGCAAATGTCCGAATGCCCCTTTTCGCGTGTTGCAGGCCATGTACAAAATACCATAGAAATACATGAGTCATACTTTGTGAAAACGTGTTTGGTGTATCTGCAAAAAGTATCGACCTAAGTCGGGGGATGTGGGTAAATTTTTGCATGTCAAAGGGCTGCTAGTCTATCGCATAAATCAGCCTGCTTGGGTTCGTTCTCTCTCTCTCTCTCTCTCTCTCTCTCTCTCTTTCTCTCCCTCTCTCTCTTTTAGACGAAATGGATCATTGCAATAATTAGCTTGATATATACTAATGCATTATGAAGGTGCACTGAAACCCCTTTTTCCTAAAGCGCAGCTCATCACAATAAAGGGAGTAAAATCTGACTGAAAGCCAGGCTATGGTCGCCGCTGAACAATCAGGATACAGTTGAAAACTTTATCGATTACCAAACATAATCGTAGAATGGGAACGTAGTAGAAACTGAAATTATAAAAAAGAACAGAGCAATGCAGTACAATAACAAAATATTTGAGCCATGTTCTGGTAAAAGGGGGCTTAATGCATCTCCGTGATGCATGATACCAATTAAAAGCCCAGTTAAGGCCAAAATATCAAAGCAGGTGTCATAATAGATTTCAATTTAAATCATACCATTTAAAAGTATGGAAAATATTGTGGAGATGACAGCCTGTTATCGTGTCGGGCCATATGTTAGTCGCTGGCAGAAAAAAGAATTTTAAAATCAGGCAAAAAGTAAACGAAAGACACAGCTACCTGGCAGGTTTTAACTTAGTTTTGAAAGTAATTTCTCTGTCAGCGACTAACACTTGGACCGGCTGTGCAATGACAGATTGTCATTTTCAATTTATTGTTACTTTAAGCCATCACATAATTATGGATCCATAATGGGCATTTTTTTTAACAATCGGATTAATCTTTAGGTAAACTGTTCATCGGACATACAGAAAACTGACTAATAGAGAAAAGTTTCGGCTAAGGTTAGCCTGCGCTGACTGCACAGCCTGACATGAGTTGATACTTTTAGCAGATGCATTAAGCCTTCTTTTCACAGAGCACGGCTCATTTCATGAGGACTTGTATGAAGTCAGCTGCACAGTCAGATTACTGACCGACGTGGTACATGCATAGGGGTCCGTAGTTTGACTCCTATGACCCATAGACTAAAACAAGGGATTTAACTGTATGCAGCCCGTTACTCGCCCCCGGTTACAAAAAAAACGACGTATCTTTTCTACCCCATCAGTTATTCTCCTAATTTTTTCTACAGCTGAGAGCCAAAACATTTTTCTACCAGAAAAACACAACTGTTTGTCAGTGGCTAATGCAGTCTAGCTGATACATTCGCTCGAACTTGTAAACTCGCTCAAAAATCTTCGCCATTGACACGGGTTCGTACACTCCATACTGACGTTCGCGCATATAAACCAATGAAATTTCTCGTTCCAAACAGTGTCACCGTACTGTCACGTGACAAAAAGGTGTGAGCAGCTGTACGAAATTTCATTGGTTGAATGCACGACTGTTAGTACATATCAACCGATGAAATTTCTCGTTCCAAACAATGTCACATGACAGAACATGGCTGCAGCTGTTCGAAATAAGAACGTGGATCACAAATTCAACGAATTCTGAGGCGTTTCGTCGTTATTGAAGATAAAGACCATAGGTCAGTAGTATTTTTAAACATGTTTAAAGGGTGGGTGCCGCTAATGCTGCGTTTCATTGGATCTAAAGTGCATTTTATATCTTGAAAACGGATGTACGAACCCGTGTCAATGGCGCAGATTTTTGAGCGAGTTTACAAGTTTGAGCGAATGTATCAGCCAAACTGCATTAGCCACTGACAAACAGTTGTGTTTTTCTGGTAGAAAAATGTTTTAGCTCTCAGCTGTAGAAAAAAATAGGAGAATAACTGATGGGGTAGAAAAGATACGTTGTTTTTTGTAACCGGGGGCGAGTAACAGGCTGCATACAGTTAAATCCCTTGTTTATAATATATAGTCTATGGGTGCCATGAATCAAACTACGGACCCCTATGGGTACATGCACATGATGATGAGCTATGTTCTGTGAAAAGTGGTTTTAATGCAACTGCAAAAAGTATCGACCACGGTCAGCCTGCGCAGTCCGCGCAGGCTGACCGTAGTCGACACATTTTGTTTTAATGATTGATTGATTGTATGGTGTTTAACGCCGTTTTCAACATTATTTCAGTTATATCGCGGCGGCCAGTGCACCTATCCATGCTTTCCTGGAGTCTCTTTTACCAGTACTCCGCATAATTTTCTTTCCAAGCCACTGGCTGCTTTCCCACATAATCATCGTCGAAACAATGGTCAGCGGTGGGAGGGGAATGAATCCTGTCGCAGTGACTATCATCAATTCTCGGAAAGAAATTGGCCGAGCCAGGGGTCGTAACCAGGAATTGAACCCTGGACTCCGTGTTCTCAGGTCCTGCACGCTACCGACTGAGCTACCGGGACCCGGCTTTTTTTTTTTTTTTTTTTTTTTTGTTTTAAGTAGGTCTATATTTTCTGCATGTCAAAGGACAATCCTACCTCAAGTATCTGCCAGTTGTTAGACAAAATGGATTTTTATGGATCCATAATCATATGATGATTTGCCTGGTATAATGCATGGCTGAAATATAAAAGATATGCCAGAAGCTGAAACTTTGACAAAGTACATTATTATACAGCAAAGAAATTTTCCGTGATCTGATTGGACAATATGCCCCGAACATATATATCATGTACACTGGCAAAACCAACGTAAAAGCAGTATCCCTTTCGGAAGCCCTGTATACATGACTACACTTTCAACACAACATCCAAAATGGCGGCGTCGATCAAGATTAATATCAAGATTATGCACCAAACTGCACGTTTTACCAAGGTTTCAGTGACGTCAGTTCCCAGTGACGTCAGTTTTCATTGAATTTGGACACTCAGAAGGGAAATACTACTTCGTCAGCGTACTCAATTTTTGAAACAAAAAAAAAACAGGTAAGTTTCGCTTAACACACTTTGGAATGGTAAAACTTTGCAGTATAATAAATTCGTTGTACGGTCAGGTGGCAGGGGACCTGGAAAATTGTTCACGGCTGTGGTGAATAATGTCGCCACCTCGCCTTCGGCTGTTGTGTGTGTTATTTAATCCCATTGCGATGCCTGTATTTGAGCCGGAAAATTTACTGATATATAATAATATAGGTTATTGCACTTGCCTCATAATGATATTCATACTTTCTAAATGGTATGAATTCAAACTTGCATTTTGACTCCCGAACAGTTATTACCATCCTCGGAACCCAGGTTAGAGGCATTACGTTACTCTCCATGCATCAACCCGGGAAAATTGACTAACAAATCATCGTTTCTTATTCATATGGTTGGGAAGTATCCTAATAGCCAATCGAAAGATCGATAACATAATGATACTCTCTTGTAGAGAGGATAATTTCATTTCTTCCATTACTAAAAATAACCCTGGAAAAAACCCGAGGTTGTCAACAAATATGGTGGCCGTCGGCGTGCTTGTCTCCTGTGATATATGCCATTCTGCAATACAGGGACTACACTATCGATCTTTGGGTACGATTTTAACTGACAATCTTTCGGTGTTACGCCGAAAATCTCTTGTAAACGCTTCTCGATTGTGTTGTTGATGGGCGCCGCCATATTTAAAGTATCGCTACGCTTGATTTGCAACGAATGATGTGATTGGATATCGACAAGTAAAAAATAGAAATGACGGCGTATTTGTGATAAAAATAGTTTAAATTTTCTCAAAGAAAAACTGATATCACCAATCAAAATGCTTCATGGATAATTCATGAGAACGAGGAAACGCCAGAAAAATAACCCAGGGGCGATTACAG
Source organism: Hippopus hippopus (assembly GCA_946811185.2). NCBI lineage: Eukaryota > Metazoa > Mollusca > Bivalvia > Cardiida > Cardiidae > Hippopus > Hippopus hippopus. Next base: position 75,617,798 of record OX328096.1, read on the forward strand.
AATGAATCAAAACTGGGTCACCGAGGATGAGTTATTGTATGGGAGTAAAACGATAAATGCACGGAAACATTAATTTTATTCCTTAACAATACAATCGTGAGTTTTAACGACCCTGGCGGAAAGGGCATTTGAAAACATCGTGGGAAAAGGAGAAAATGCTGGTCACCAGCATTTTCTCCTTTCCCCACAATATTTTTCACCCGTTTATGGAAAGATTCCACCATTTTCATTGGCCCACCCATTCGACACGGGCCCCGGTATGGTTTCCAGGAAGCAAAATCGATAGACGTTAATATAAGTTGCAAGAACTTGTTTTCTAATCGATGCAAAAAAACCCCAAAAACATGTTTAACAATTTACAACACAGTCCCGAGCTTTAACGACCCCAAGAGAGGAGGCTTCGGAAAACATTGTAGGAAAAGGAGAAAATGCTGGTTACCAGCATTTTTCCTCTTTTCCCAAAATGTTTTTTAACCGTTCAAAGTCAATTTTCGAGCCACATTTAAAATTGTCGTCTTTAGTCGCTTTGGATTTGGACTGGTCCAAAATTATGTTGTTTGGTAAAGAGTTAACACTTAGGCTGCTAAGCGCGATTCAAGGACCTTTTCTGGACAGTGCAGATCAAGATCAGACTGCACAGAACGTGCAGTTTGATCCTAGATCTTCACTGTCAGATGAGGCGATATTTTCTCCTTAAAAATAATTTGGAAACAGCAAAATTTAGGTTTTTACTAGTCTACAGGCTTGAAAGTTTCATTTCATTAATTTAGCAGCTTAAGATCTACGGCCCTAACTCATCGGTAAACATCGACGTTTTCGTAAAGGCCATTCGGCAAATCTCGGCAGCTTCCGTCTTTTGATATGAGAGATAGCGGCCGTAGACTCACTAACTCATCGGTATATATCGTGTAACATCGACGTTTTCTTAAAGGCTATTTGGCCAATCTCGGCAGATCCGTCTTTAATATGAGAGTCAGGGGCCGTAGACCTTGTGGGTTAAATGGAATGCTCTGAATTTAGACGGATCTAGAATTTTTGTCAATTTGGTAAAGCGTTATAAATAGCCCACCTATTGTTGTACTTTCTTGCTCGTTCTCGAGTGTCACGTCGTTCGGGTGATCGTCGGCGAGGCCGGTGTGATCACTTCCGCTAATGTTTTCTGTCGTACCGTCGTTCATGTTGGGATCATCAGTGGCTATATTTAAACACAGAGTTATAATTCAATATTAGTTGTTTTCATGAACATTGGCGAGTTCTGATTGGCTGAAAAATTTTTTTCATACCTCCATGAAAACAAAAAAAAAATTAGTAGTGCCGGAACTACTTTTGCAGTCAAAGTAATGTAAACAAACATGTATACGAGATTTCATAATATTTTTCTTTCTGATTTTAGATCTTTATCGAGTCCAAAGTTCAAATTGCTAGCTGAATTTATTTTCTATGAATATTGAAAAAAAATATCCAACAGTAAACTCAAAGAGAGAGCTGAAAACTTATTGTCACTTTGCTGTGTTCTAACAATCTTATTTTTAACTTAGTTCTAGAAAGCGTATTGAACTTCTAATACGGGCGGAAAGGCCGCAAAGCGGCCTTGGAGCCCGTCTATAGGTAAGACGTATGTGTACCAGTCTACAAAATCGCACTATGCTAGGGGGAAAAAAAATTCCGAGAAGTTGCAAAAACGTACAGGGAATACTTCGGCTTTCTAGGTGCGGTTACAATGGTAGAGTCCACGTGCAAATTCGTATCGAAAAGGTGGGGGGGGGGGGGGGCCGTAAACATCACTCGGGAAATATCGGCGGTGTCTGGGATCTCTTGCATATTCGAATATCTGTCCCCACATCAATGTAAATTTGCGTCACAACAGTCATTTGTCATTAACAACGGATAGAGAAATTTATTTTGCCGATTTTAATGAAGTTTTCTGTAAAGTCAATTAACAGAATAGGTACTCGAGAGATTCCGGAGTGCAAATCAAATCTAACCGGTTCAGGTTACGGAAATAACCGAGTGACGAGAGTGTTTACAAACATACCGGTGGATAAGGGATTTCCCAGAGCTTTCCATACACTAATTTTTTAGGCGCTTTCAGAGCTCCCCAAACGTATTTAGGATTATTGAAATCGTTTTACTGCTGAACAGATGGCGTCATCATTTCACTGGAAAGAAGTTTTATTCCTTAAAGATCTTCCGAGGGCTGAAATTACGAACTTCAACCGAGCAAAATTTGCGAAGCGGACAAACCCCATACCGGCATTGCACTACAGTAGCCTTTGGCCTTACATAGGTAAGATAAGAATGTCGGTGTTTTATCTTTTAACTTTCTAAATGTAAATTTTTGTCATCATCCCTTTCAAGAACGATATGCGCCTTCAAACTTGCAAATAAATATGTAAAGGGGTGGGGGTGCAGAAGGGAAGCGACTCTACGCAACTTATAACGACCACCATTTTCTTACACGGTATGTATTTTCTTATGTTGTTGCAATAACACGCTAGATTTGTGTAATTTCTGTAAGCAGAAAAAGTGTAACACGATTATTGCAGTTATTGCACTGTTTGCATATGTACTGAAGAAAGCCTAGAGTTGATGACGATATTGAAATTCGTTTTCGTGCACCATGAAACACTGCACAGGTCACTAGCATTTTCTCCTTTACCCACAATGTTTTCATAAGCCTTCTCACATAGGGTTATTTAAAGTCAGGATTGTGTGGTGAAGGGTTAAGTGTTGACATCTACACCAATCTGAATGTCGACAAGTAAAAACATAGTGACAAGTACAGATACTATTTTCTCCTTTGTCACAATGTTTTCAATAGGGAAGCAGAGGTAGGGAAAAAAAAGCTTGAATTTTGTTGAACTCCAAATAATTTTATAACTAGCCCAGGTTGATAAAATGATCTTTTCAGATTTTCAATATCATCCCATACTTCAATATCTCATGACTGAATATAGATCTAGTATGAATTTTTTTAAGTGTTTTATGCAATTTTCAACATTATTTCAGACATATAATGGCAACAGCTAACACATTGGAATTTAGCATGGTATTAGTTTGTAATTTTAACTATTGATTAGTATGAAAGAGAAGTATGACAGAATTTATAAAATTGTATTTCCATAAAGATACATTCTTGCAGCCAAAGAGACAAAAATGCTGTTGAGAGTTGACAGAGGTAAGAATGCTTCAGAAGTAAGTCATGTAAACATAGATAAAACACCAATATATCGTCGGTTTACTTCCAAAACCTCGTAACTACAGCTTGTTACAAGCTGTAGTTACGAGGTTTTGGAAGTAAACCGATGATATATTGTTGTAAGGGATGAGGGATTTATCTTTGATTTAAAACCAGAGATGACGGCAGTCGTTTCTTTCAAGACCGCAAGAAAATGACATGCATTTTCTATCATACGTAATCTGTGCAACCTTCAAACCGTTTGGGACAACATTTAGTATGAAAATACAAGTATAGTTTCATAAAATAAATATGAAATGGGTTTAAAAAAAAAAAAAAATGGCTGAAAAATGAGTGTAGATGCGTGTTTACTCCTTTCCTAGAATCAGATTGGTTCAGTTTGAAAGCATTTGCAGGTGACAAATGTGCCTCAAACAATTGATTTTGTCATTAAAAGAATAGAATGAAATTTATTGTCAGCAAATTAATTCATTTTTGACAAATCTCAAATTTTGTCATATATTGTAGTGAAGAATTTACCATAGAAATGATTTGCAAAGGACTGTGGGGGTGTCATATGATCAATTTTATAGGTCGATTATGTGGGATCACATTCAAATAGTTACAGTGACGTCATTTCCTATCTCATGAAGATAGACAGATTTCACGACTGCAAAATGACTGTCCCCTTATTCAGCCTTTGAAGGGCAACACTCAGATTGAATTGCTAATGCAGACAGTTCAAAATGAGCAGTTTTATCTTGAATCCACAATTTGCTTCTTTGCCAAATATTATGGAAAAACAGCTTTGAAATCACAGTATATGCAGCTTTAGTTCAGACTTAGAATATCCATTTCATTTGTTTAGCACTATCAGTGTTCCACAAGTAATTCCCACTTGCAGTAGAAAATTTAAATACTAGTATGCACTGAGCTGCTAGGTTTTGGCAGTACATGTATTTCTTATACTTTACCATAGTATTTTAACCATGCTGTCTGAAAAGGGGGCTTAATGCATCTGCAAAAAGTATCGACTGAGGTCAGCCTACACAGTCTGTGCAGTCCATGCAGGCTGACTTGGGTTGAAACGTTTTGCTATTAGTCTATTTTCAGCATATCAATGGACCATTCTGCCATCTGATTTATTCAGTTGTTAGACAAAATTGGTTTTATGGATCCATAATTATGATATGACTTGTTTGCTAAAAAGGATCACAGAGAAGCATTAATCCTTCATCAAACAATCCCTGGTTTTAATGACCCTGGGCAAGAAAGTCTTTGAAGACATTGTAGGTAAAGGAGAATAGCTTGTTACAATTAATTTCTCCATTACCACAACATGTTTTACACTATCAAGGAACTTTAGCTCATTGGTATCGTTTTTAAATTTGTCATCTAAAGATGCTTTCAACTTGGATATGTGCAGATCTTTTCAATTGGGACAGTGTTTCTTTTGTCGGAACGACACATTTATTACAAACTATGCCTTGAAAAAATGTTCCTCAGACATTTTTATTTAGAAAATCCAGTCTTACTGGAATTTTCTTTGACCAAAGAAAAAAGAAAAATAAAGGTGAAGAAATCTTTATGTCTGGAAATAGAATATTGCTCACTAATGTGAAATATCTAATGAGATATATGTATACCAGAAAAACTTTAATTTTTTTTCTGTAAGCAGGTAAACATAAGGAAAAGCTCACAAACAACCACAAGCTTTACACAATTACATGCTGCTTCTCTAATATTTCAATATTTTTATTTCTTTCAGGTGCTTGCATAAAATCACAAGTTTGTAGCATTCAGGAGGCCAGAAAAGAGCTAGAGAAGTATTGGAAGCTAGATAATGAAACAGTCAACTACCAGGGAGTTTGAGCAGTGAAAGTGGTATGGACTAATTAGCCACTAACCATACCATTAGTGCTGATATTGACAGCTTGAATTGGACCTTCTTTTAGAACCCTAATCAAAACTGTATGATAAAAGGCACATTTGCTTGAATATACATTAAAAAGAACACACTGTAGTCCCTTTTCTGACAAATACTTTTGTTAGCTGTGTTGCAAATCACTCTTGCAAGATGCTTCATTTCACAATTATAGCTTAACTCTTTACCATATGAAAAATTATAGTCTTGTTCAAATTGAAACCAATTGCAAGCATCAAAATGAATTAATCTCAACAACTGGAATTTGTTTTGGGAAGGGCAGAGAACATTGTAAGAAAAGGAGAAAATGCTGGTTACCAGCATTTTCTCCTTTTCCCACAATGTTTTCAAGAGCCATCTTCCTTAGGGATTTTGCTAAAGGGTTAATAGACTTCAGCCGTAGAACATGGTAAAAATGCTGCAAAAGGAGGTACATAATTATAATGTATTTGTCAAAAGCAACTGCTCCTTTTCCAACGTTTATGCAAATAGAATAATTGCATATTATTTCTCACATGTGCTAAAAAATCTAGTTTGTGATGCATCTTGGCCCATTGTGAGTGGTAGCTCCGTATTTCACCTGTACAGTGTGTACATGAATGAGTTAAACTGTAATAACTGGAAACGAATTGGTCTGCATAATTCTATGTATTATTTAAGAACAAAAAATTGCAATCTATGAAAAAAAAAAGAAAATTGGCTAATTAATTTTTATCTTAAACATGTCTTATTACTTTTTCAACCTTGCCCTTACCTGTTTGACTCAAAGTCCCATTATGGCACAACCCTGAAGGTATCTGAAAACATTGTGTCCTGGTTCAAAAGTAAATTACTTTAGAAGGCACATAGACATGGATGGTCAAAAAGACAAATTTACAATATTGCCATCATGTGAATCTAAAACCAAAAGGATTTGTCATAACCCAAATACAGTTTTACATGATCACAGCTACTCATGTATCAAAAACAGAAAATTACCATGAGTGGTACATTTAATTTCTGTTCTCCAGACCTTCTCAATTTGGTTTAGTCCAAAATTTTGTTGTTTGGGAAAAGGTTAAACAGTGCTTTTCCTTTTCCAACAATGTTTTCTACTGCATCAATATCAAGTTATTGGAGCCACTTAACTGTTAATGCTTTCGGTTTTGACCAGTCTAACATTTAGTTATTTTGTAAAAGGTTAGTGCGGAGTTTGTTTGTTTTTTATTTTTTCATTAGTAAATGAATTGTAAAGTAGCAGGGGTTTGAAGTACCATAAAATATCATAGTGATCTATACAAAATAATTGTTTTTGAATAATGTAAATATAAATCCCATGCAAATTGATTTCATTTTGCAAAATGGAAGTTGTTTTCAGTTTGCAACATGGAAATTTTTTGGCAGTATGATCATGATTTGTAACATTTTAGTGTTACTAGTTTCAAGTCATTGTAACATATATATTTTTGTGATACAGTATTTGAATTTTAAAAATTGCTGTTAAAGTGTAGAATCTAAAAAGGTAATTTTGCTTTGCCTTTCCGCCCGTATTTAGGCTTTGCCTATTTTCATATTAATAAATCTACTAAACGTGCAAATGTTCAATAGTATAATGACGTCACGAATTTACGTCATTTTTACGTCATGAACCCGCAGTTTTACCGCGCTATGAATTATGAATGAAATGGACATTAAATACATGTGTGCAATGTCGGATTTACAAAAAAAAAAAAACAGTTAGTATTATTTAAGTGCATATTTGTTGTCTGTGATATTGAATTATAAGGAATGCAGAGAATCTTTTTTGTTTTCATGGAGGTATGAAAAAAAAACCTAATCACACTGTATGAACCCGCTTCGCGGTTTCATACAGTGTGATTAGGTTTTTTTCATACCTCCATGAAAACCAAAAAAGTTCTCTTCATTCCTTAAATAAAAACAAATTTCAACCATTATACTTTTAATCCTTATCCAGCTGAATAACTCAGATGAAAATTTCAAATCGATAGTAAAATCCCAAACATTGCTATTTCAAAGGTCTCTTTTTGGGAATAATATCTCCTTATCGGACAGTGTCGGTCCAAGATCAGACTGCAAGTTCTGTGCAGTCTGATCTTGATCTACGCTGTCCGCCAAAGGTCGTTGAGTCGCGCTAAGGAGGCTAAGGGTTAAGCATGCGCGATTCAGTTTTCCTTTAGAAGCAGTGTAGATCAATATTAGACCGCACATTCCGTGCAGTCTGATCTTGGGTCTATGCTGTAGGTTACTTTCCAAGGAAAAGCATTTTGAATTCGCTTTATTTTGTTTTTTACCAGCTGAAAATGTTTGGTTTAAGATATTTAACAAATTTAGATATGAATCTAATGATAAGATTCGCTTAAATGAAGGTATTTGTCTTGGAAAAGGAAGAAACCATTATGGGAAAGGGAATAATGCTTATGCTACCAGAATTTTTACCTTTTTCCGCAACGTTCTCGAACTGGAAGCATATGCAAAATTTGATTGAAATAATGGTATTAGTCTAAAATTTGTCGTTTGGTAAAGCGTTAAAAATAAAGATTGATTGCTTGTTTGATTGATTGATTGATTGATTGATTGACTGGAATTTAACGCCGTTTTCAACATTTTTTCAGTTATATCACAGCGGCCAGTGCACCTATCCATGCTCTTATGGAGCTTCTTTTACTAGTTTTCCGCACAATCTTCTTTCCAAGCCACTAGCAGCTTTCTAACACAACTATCGTCGAAACTATGGTCAATGGTGAGTGAGGAATGAATCCTGTCGCAATGACTATCATCAATCCCCGGAAAGAAATCGGCCGAGCTGGGGATCGAACCAACGATCGAACAAGCGAACCACCTGTTCTCAAGTCCTGTGCGCTACCAACTGAGCTACCGGGGCTCGGCTAAAGATAAAGAAGAGAAGACAGTACTATCTCCTTCAAAAGATTCTTGTACCGTTCCACTGCTGGTGTTGTTGTTGTTTGCAAGTATTGTGTCATCATCTTTAGCCCGCACTGAATTGTAAAAATACTATGTATAGATATACCACACTGAGACACAATTCCACTTCAACCCTTCACCACACAATCTCGACTTTTAATAACTCTGAGAAAGAAGTCTTTTGAAAACATTGTAGAACAGGGAGAAAATGCTGGTAACCAGCATTTTCTCCCTTTCCAACAAGATTTTCTACTCCGACGAAAACAAATTTCTATTTTTAAGTGACATTCATTTCGTTGTCTGCAAATGCTTTAAACTTTGACAAGACTAAAATTCTGTTGTTTGGTAATGGTTTAAAGCCCCGATAGCGTCCCAAAGTAAACAATGAGGGTGTAAAAATGGTTTTGAATTTCAATCATACCTTTTAAAAGTAAGGAAATTATTGTGGAGATCACAATCTGTTATTGTGCAGTCAGTCCAAGTGCTAGTTGCTGGCATAAAAATGAATAATGAAACCAGGACTGCGCAGGTTGACCTGGGTCGATACCTTTTGTAGATGCATTAAACACTATTTTCACAGAGCATGGCTCACCTAAAAGTGGCTGACTAAGATACGTACCATATCTAAAAGACATACAACAGACCGAATACAATTTCCGTATCACATTAACATGTACTTTGTATAGGTTTTCCGTATCATGTATGTATGTTTAGGTTTTCCGTATCACGAGTTAGACTATGATCCAGCAGGGTACTACCATTTGTTTCTCCCCCCCCCCCCCCCCCCCCCCCCCACGCCGGTAGAGTTTTAAGAGCTTTTATTTTCTTAACCCCAAATGTCTCCTGAAACACATTTCCAAAGTCTGCAACCCGGCTCATTGAGGTATTGCAAGTTACAGAGGTCAAAGGTTATCAAGTGCTCCTCTGACAGCACCTTATCAGTTGATCAGCAAGATAGAGTAATAAGCTTATATTTAAATATTTACGAGTATTTAAACATTTCTTACAAAGTACAAGAGGTTCTAGTGTAAATCAAAGCACTGAAAGCACTGAGCGCACTGTGTTTTTACGGATAGGGATACTTTTCGGGTAAAACACATTTTCTTGATCACAGATGCCATGAATGCGTTCCAAATGACATTTTCAGTATTATTTTACATCAATTTATCATGTCCATGGATAGAATGTAAATACTTATAATCAGAGTTTATCAAATATACATTTGAATATTTTTATGTAAGTTGCTAAAAATTCAACTAAATTATTATAAATATTATCATTAATTATTATTAATCATCAATTATCATTATTGTTATTACATTGCTATTAACGTGTTATCTGGTTCATTTGTTTAATTTAGATTTAAAAAAAAAGGATTTATTGGTATGCCTATTTTTATGGTCTTAATATATTTGTTACTGTAGACAAAAAATTGCAGTGTAAATCAAAGTACTGAAATTATTGTTTGAAAAAATGTCTGCTTTTACATGCAAGAGGTTAATGGTACATAATGTTTTAGTAATTAATTTAGCCAGACAGAAATTGTTATCGTTTGAAGTCTAGAATTAGGTTAAAAGTGTGGTTTCTAGAATAATTACTGAAAATAGTCGAGAACTATGGGCATTGGGCATGCGCAAAGGTCCAATTCTTTTCTTTTGGTTTTTACATGCTTTGGCACATGGCTTAACCCTTTCGGTCTCCAAATATTTAAACATACTAAATGAAAAATTCAGTTAAACTCGGAATTTATATATTTATTTATTTATTTATTTTTGTTAAATCTTAAAGGCTTGACTTGACCAAGATCAGACTGTTCTCTATAGGCCCATAGCTCTAAAAAAGGTAAACACTCTACCATACGACAAAATTTTGAACTAGACCAATTGAAAAGGGTTTTCAGACGAACTATTAACTTTTGTTGAAATGACGATTTTTCTGTCTGTGATAGGATAGAAAACATTGTGGAAAAAGGAGAAAATGCTGGAAACTAGCTTTTTCTCTTTTTTCCATAATGTTTCCAAAAGTCTTATCTTTCAGGATCGTGAAAGGTCGGAATTGTGTGGTAAAAGGTTAACTAATGGTTAGTAAGAGTAGTGTCTTTGTGAATGGCACACAAGTGATTAAATCGCTCCGTGGAAAGTAACATCATACCTGCAAAATAAATACCGACAGCAATTCCAGCTATACATAACAGCCCCACAATCGCCAGTCTTCTAGAACGGCCTTTGAGCTTCTTCTTGTCCCCGGAGACATCCCCATTTGACGTGTCATAATCTACTGAAAAAGAAAATGTTACAGAAAGAGGTAGAGAGAGAGTAAGAAGAGAGACAGACAGTCAGATAGACAAACAGACAGACACAGACAGACAGACAGACAGATATTTTTTTTTTGTATTCGTCGACCTTAAGTTACTGTATAAGTGGAAATTTTTGCGATGTGGAAATGTTTGCGATTTCGCGAGTTTGAAATATTCGCAAACTTTTCTGTTCGCGTATTTTATCATTAGTATACCAACAAATAACGAGTGTCATGAATTCGCAAGCGTTTCCGTACGCAAAATGTCCGTATTCAGTAATTCGCAAATTTTTCAACACGCGTGTATATCCACTATACAGTAGTTTGTTTTTTAGTCGAGTTTAAGGCCGTTTTAACAGCTTACGTCATATAACGTTTGCCAGTGCAAATACACAATGTGTTTCCTTTCTTTCTTTCTTTCTTTCTTTCTTTCTTTCTTTCTTTCTTTCTTTCTGTATGCCTAGCTAGGCTCTAGCCTTGAATATGTGCTGAATTGATATAATTGGCTCTGAGCCCATAATGACACCCCAGTACTGACACAACTTCCTTTCCAAGCCACTTACTAGTTTTCTCGCATGTATCAGAGGTCAGAGGCGAAAAATCGCCGGAAAGAAAGTTTTCTGCAGCCGGGTATCGAGCCCGCAACCACCAGGTCACGAGTCAGATACGCTAACCACTGGGCTACCTGGCCGGCTTGAAGCATTAAATGTGGATCATTTGAACTGAGATCGAACCTCAAAAAGGCCCACTGTGGTCGCCGCCTTTCTACCTGCTGACGTATTAGCTAATACAATGAACCATGTACAAGTGATTTGTTTGGCCACTGAAGCTGCATTGGTCTATCAAGGAATACCGAAATTTTCATTGCTCGATCATCGGACACCGTTACTAAAAATAGCATAGGCGTCGCACACACACACACACACACATATATATATATATATGTGTGTGTGTGTGTGTGATGGAGTCGGTGCGCCAAAGTGCTATTTTTAGTAATGGTGTCCGATAATCTAGCAATGAAAATGTCGCTATTCCGTGATAGAAAAATGGAATTTCAGAGGCCTACGGTACAATTAACGATCTACAAGTATTTCGTTTCCTGATTCTTTGCTTAGTCAAAACAATGATTGATGAAGGCCGATGATTGTGTCTCTTTTGCCTATTGGATGTGTCAAGATATAGATTTTATTTAGTACTGAAATGGTATTTACCTGTAGCCACAATTAATATTAAGTAGCAACTTACAACATGTATATGGCCCATGCTCTTTTTAGAGGGGGGAGGGGCTGTCAATAATTTTCTACATGTTAAAGGACCAGAACCTCTTCGGGTTCAGTCAGTTATTAGACAAAACAGATCAAGGATACATTGTCATTGCTTGGTGTAATACATGACGCATTTTTCGAGAGCGTGGTTGGTATACTGTATATGCTCTCTATGCGAACATAGAGCACTGAATTAAGAGAAAGCACAACCTGAAATGAGACTTAAAGACAATACTTACATTTTACTGTCGTGTTAGTTTCTACCTGAAAAGCAGAAGTTTTCTTTATACTAAGAACTTAATAAAATTAAATAAAAGGCTCAAGACATCGGACCATACATGCAAAACAACATTAACCTTTTTTTCAGACGATCCCGATTTAAAACGAACCTGAAGGAGAAGGCCTTTGAAAACATAGTGGAAAAAGGTGAAATGCTGGTTACCAGCATTTTCTCCTTTTCCAATCATGTTTTCTATCCTGTCAGAGAACTTTGTATCATTGGTATCATTTTCAAATTTGTCGCCTGCAGATGCTTTTAGTTTGGAAGATTCCAGAATTTGTCGTTTGGTAAACAGTTGATTACTGAAAGGTTTTGAATGTTGGCAGACAAGTAACAAGAAAGATAGACAGTGTAAATTTGCCAGCAAATAGGCATGGGCCAATAAGATAAACATGTCTACATTTTGACCACACATGCCCTTAGATTACACATGTCTACATTTTTTACCAATCACAAATTGCTATTTATTAATTTGTTACCAGTACCAAAAAGTATGTCAATAGCCAGCATATTCAGCGACGCCGAAAAAGTGAAGAAATCTGGGTCTCGTATTCACCAACCATTTTTAAGAACATTCCTTGTCTTATTCTAGATTTAGATAGTAACACAAGTTAAGATTGGCTAAATCATTTGGTTTAATCAATCAGAACTTATATGAATTTAGAATTAAGAAAATTATTGAGAATAAGACTAAGGATGTTCTTAAAAATGCTTTTCGAATCTGATCTCGTGTGACAAAAAGAAAAGTAAAGACTGGTGTTGACTTTACAGGCATTTTTAACTCTTTAACAAATGACAAAAATTTAGACCTGTCCAATTTGAAAACACTTGCGGACGGCAAATAACGTGTGCTTGATTGGAAGAAATTTGTCTTTTGAACTGTCGAAAACATTGTGGAAAAATGAGAAACTGCTGTTACCACCACTTTCTCCTTTTCCCACAATGTTTTCAAAAGTCTTCGGCTGTAGAGTTGTTAAAACTCCGTATTTTGTTGAAAAGGGTTAAATTTTCAATGTATGTTTTTCTTTCACATAGTTTTCCACAATCTTCCTCTGTTTTACAGTACACAAATAAATGAGCCATGCTCTGGCAAAAGGGGGCTTAATGCATCTCCGTTATACGTAATACCAGCCTAAGTCAGCACATAATTATGGATCCATAATAGCCACTTTTTTAAATAAATTGAGGTTATTACACGGCTGATGAGGGCCGGAGAGTGATATCGGCCCGCCACATTGGTATCTGCCCCGAGGGCTTTAGCCCGAGGGCAGATTTCGAGGTGGCGGGCCGATATCACTCTCCGGCCCTCATCGGCCGTGTAATAACCTGTTTATTACATGCATGGATCAATTGCTCGATCTTTTTTGTTTTCTAACATGTTTAAACACTTAAAATAGAGAAATTCTTGTCTTCATCCGACACAACATTTTTCCGCGGCTAAACGTCACGTTCATGACGTAATCATGCATCATTCATCATCACTATCGTAGAGCTGCATATGTGCAATATAGGACGTTTTAAATAAACAGTTCTTCATTTTTATTCATAATTAAAAAGGTGTTGACATGAGTATTTCTCTGATCCAAATATTCAATTTAATGTCATGCGGATCACAACTGAGAAACAGGATAAATAGAATAGATGGTTGGTGCTTCGAAGTATGAAACTTGGTCAGGCTCGGTTCACCCGACTCAACGGATAAAATTCTTAGAACTACTAGCCTAAAGACACTACGCCTTGCCCGATCAACTTTCCCAATCCAAGACAACAACAATCTATTCTCTATTTCTCATGTCTTTGTTGGTTTAACGATTCAATCATTGACTGTAGTTCTGAAGATTTGTCCGCTAGCTATTGATGGACTGATTCAGCCACTTTTTTTTTTCAAAATGGATGTTTTTAGAACGTAAGTTTACGAGCGAGTGTTCTGTTGCTATAGATTTAGAACAAATATCTTGTCAACGGGCAGGATATCAGATATCAGCCCGTTGCCCCGCCATATCTGCCCTCGCGTGACACTGATATTACACCATTTTCAGTGGAAGATGTTACTATTATTAGTAATAGAATGTAATAAACATGCATATGACTAGCAATGTGAAAAAAAAGATTTTTTAATCAAATTTTATTGACGTTATTTAAACAAACAAACAAAAAAGAAATCGCATTTCCAACTTTGTGTTACTTAACTTACCTCCATTTCGTTTAAAAATTCCAACATAAGATCAGCGAAGACTAAAATGTTCATTGAGCGAAAACAACACGTGATGAGAATATTCACCTATTATTTCTCGCATTTGATTGGTTGAAATCTTAACCCGGCTGAAACATTTTAGATTTTCGTATATTAAAAGCATTTGCGGACGCCATATTAAATGTACTTCAAATGGCGGGATAAATCTTTAAAAGGTATCAAAAAAAAAAAAACATTGTGGTGAAAAAGAAACTATGCTGGTGGCCACAATTTTTCCCCAAACCACGGTATTTTCAAAATTCGTCTTTTTTCAGTGTTTAGAACTGGATCGGATTTTTGTTTGTAAAGGTTTTATATTTCTTGGTAATGCGTGCGCAAGTTGATACTAAAGCCTTTCACTGATGAAACAAACTATGATCCAACCACAAAATGTAGGCGTATCACTTACCAGCTTGTTCTTTCGACTGCTTTTACAAATGAGGTATACGATCTGGCAAAAAATGGGTTTCATGCATCTGCGCGATGCACTTTACAAAGCAAGTCATCATAAAATTGTAAATCCATAAACTTTTTTTTTTTAAATAACCAGCTGTTTTAAGAGGTAGATTGGTCCTTAGACATGCAGAGAATTGACCAGTAGCAAAAAGTGTCGACTCAACTCAGCCTGCGCAGAGTGCGCAGGCTGACCTGGGTTGATACCGTTTGCAGAACATTAAGACGCCTTTCAAAAAGCAAAATTCAAATATTTTCTACGATTCCAATCGTTTTGTTGAGTTCATTTCATTTTACGGCTGTCTGATGAATGATATGGCCTGCAACACACGAAAAGCGGCATTCGGACATTTGCTTAAAGTCTTGTCTCAGATCGGCCTGTGCACTCCGCGCTGACTAATCCGTAACGACACTTTCCGTTTTGTGATGTAATTTTCTGTTTTGCGCGAGTCTACTATGGGACAAAATCTAATGAAGTCGTAAAGTGCCGTCTCAGATTAGCCTGCGCGGACTGCGCAGGCTGATCCGAGGCGACACTTTACGCAAGTGTCCGAATGCCCCTTTTCGCGTGTTGCAAGCCATATGCTTTTTCTAGTTCGAGGATACAGACCAAAGGCTTTTGGGCCATACTATCATGGTATGATAGCCGGTATTACAGATCTAAGATCAGACTGCACATTCTGTAAAGTCTGATCATAGGCTATGCTGCTTAGAATTGTAACCGAAATCGTTTTACACGTCAACCCTTATCCTGCTACATAAGTGATATGAAATTTTTGAGCCGACGGTAAAAACCCAAATCTTGCCATTTTAAAGGTAATTTTTTAGGGGGACAATATGTCCTTATCGGACATTGTAGATCAAAGATCAGATTGCACGTTCTGTGCAGTCTGATCTCGATCTACACTGTCCGCAAAAGGTCAGTGAGTCGCGCTTGGCAGCCTGAGGTTTAAAAAAATCGTAAAACTAAAAGATATCATCTCTTAAATTATTTCATCGTGAAACCGACCGATTTAAGATCAGCGAGGAGGACACCTCGTGGAGATACCTTTTTTAACCTTTCACAAAACAGCCCCCCGTCTGGGTTAACGACTCTAAGAAAGAGGGCTGTTGAAAACATTGTCGAAATAGGAGAAAATTCTGGTAAGCAGCGTTTTCTCCTTTTCCCACAATGTTTTCTATACTTCTCCAAATAAATTTTGTGTTTTAGTCACATACACGTACATGTCTTGTCGTCTGCAATTGCTTTCAATTTGGACTATTCTAAAATTTTATCGTTTGGTAAAGCGTTGAAATACTTGCCTCAAAGTTTCATAGTCTTCAGTGGTTCAATGCTGGAGACGTTGGCCCGTTGATTTTTCTTAGGAAAATAAAGGATCGAACCTCATTCGCGACTCCAGCAAAGTTGTAGTGTCCTTGAACAAGTTTATGCAGATACCGGCCTAGTACTAGGGGAACCAAGGAAAAAAAAAGTAAATGAATGAGCTTACTTAGTGGTTTACGTGTTAAAACTGATTAAAACGCAATTCAACGCGACACAAAGGTTTTGTTTGTTTGTAATGGAGTTTAACGCCGTTTTAACAGGTTAGGTCATATCGCGGTGGTCAGTGCACCTACGCAAGTTTATTTCCTCACACCAGTACTGACCCAACTGTCTTTCCGAGCCACTGACTACTTTTGTCACATGCATCAGAAGTGAAAGACGAAAAATCGCCGGAAAGAAAGTTTACCCCAACCGGGTATCGAATCCTCAACTACCAGGTATCGAGTCATACATGCTAACCACTGAGCTTACCCGGCAAAGCTCGCGACACAATGGTACTAATTGCTGACGAAAGACAATACCTCCAAGCTAATGAACTTCATTGAAATCCGATCTTATTTATCAGATCAATTAGTGAACGTTTTCAAGTCACATCAACTATCAGTTTCCTTCGATAGTTTTAAAGTCTAGAAAAAAAAAACAGAAAAAAGAAACATCTGATATGTGAACAAAAACTTGAAAATGTTCTGACTTTTACTCCGCGCATACCGACCTATTTTCTTCTCGTATATTCTTCCTATCACGACTTCTGCAGCATCGAAGTACATATTAGGCTTTTTATGCTCCTGAGGAAAGATAAAAAAAAAAAAGGCCATATTTTGTCAAATGTGAAGACACCATAAACTTTTTGACGGGTTCTTTGGTCAAAAACCAGTACTGGATGTTTTGCACACTTGTGGAAAAACAGAAAAGGGGTGGGGGAGTTAATCCTGTCACGTTTCGCGACATTTTGTTCCGTAAACTGAATAATAACGAACTAATAGAACTTGTGTCCACTTGTGATAGCCCTCCATGAATCTTTCACTAGAATGGGGTGTGATGCAGTTGAAAAAACGAGTCCGAAGGACGAGTTTTTTTAACCGCATCAAACCCCATTCGACAGATTTTTAATATCACACACAGCCAGTTGATTATCCTATTTATTATATTCCTAATTCACCCTGTTTTATTCTAATAATTATCAAGAATGGTACAATATGAGTAGAATAGGAAAAAAAGTAGTCCCGGCAAACATTCTAAAACTATATCGTCATTAGTGATGATACCATAGTTATCATCACTAGGGGTGTTATTCACTGTGAAATCCCCATAACTCACTGATAAGCATTTAATAAATAAATATCTTGTTGTTATATATATCCACTATATAACATTGCGAGAATCGCCCAAGTTCTTCGTCATTCACGCACATTTTCAAAACCAGTGCGCGACAATCGCGCGCAAAAGAATAATTACTGGCAATTAGTGTTTGATCACTCTTTAATCCTTTACCACACAATGACGCCTTTTAACGACCCTGAAGAAGGGGCATTTTGAAAACATTGTGGGAAAAGGAGAAAATGCTGGTAACCAGCATTTTCTCCTTTTCCCACAAAGTTTTCTACCCTAACAAAAAAAAGTTGCGTTATTTAAGCCACTATGAAATTGTCGTCTGCAAATGCTTTCAGTTTGGATAGGTCTTAAATTTTGCCGTGTGGTAAAGGGTTAAACTTAACGCTCGAATGTTGATGTAAAAATCACTTTCACAGCCAGCATAACTGCATCTGATAAATCCTATGAATCAAGAGTGACTTCCCTTTCTTACCTCTCAGACTTTGATTTTACGAAAAAAAAAAATGTCTGCCATTTTTTTTCTTTTCGGTTTAAATATATCGATTACATTTCTCCAACACTTATTTATCAAAATAAATATCAGTGAAGTTCTGCCTTTCCATCCAAGTACATACCAAAGCTGTCAGGATTAAAGATGCCCGTCTACAGCCGGTGAGCAAAAACGCTGTTAAATTTCAAACAATTTAGAATCGTACAGAAATCAGTCCTTTGTGTAAACATGGATAAATTACTGACATATATGGTGTAATTGAAAAAAAGAAACACGGAGATTTGTATTAGAAATGGAACATTGGTCAGAAGAAAACTGGCTGACGATCGAAACTGTAAACAATGGCGGTGCGTCACGAAAATTTATCGTTGGTTTCCGCCTAGAGTCGGATACGGTGTAATTTGCATATAGGCCGCGACCTCCGTCTGAAAATCGAGGCTGCAACAGAGAAGCCTCCATTTTCCTTTGTTTACCTCATTAGACGCAGGGCGAAGGTAAAATATAGTCACGTGACAGAATGCATGATCATCATACGAATCTACCCGAGTGTATAACAGATATATCGAAATCTTCGATTCAAAAACCGGAAACGACGAGTCTGTTTACATGGAAGGCCGCAAATCAGCGAAATGCATTTTCTATCGACCGTAATCTAAGCAACCTTGCAACCGTCAGTCGCAATATTTGGCATGAAGATATGAGAAGGACTATAGTTTGATAAAATAAAGACAAAATGAGTGGAAACTGGCTGAAAATGAGTATAAGGGCCTCTTTAATATATTTTGATATTTCACTATTGGTTTTGATTAATGCCGATTCCCGGAAGTTGACAATTTTTTGTATGTAATTTAATTTAATTTAAACATATTTTATTCATAGAATTACATGAAATTACATAGAGAAACAGATCAGTCAGCATAATAACAAGAATAATTCTATAAAATGGATTGGAACGAAAGCTAAGCTTATATATTTCCTCTCCAAGCTCCGGTTAAGCAGCATGTATAAAGAAGTCACATGATCCCCCATACTTTACAGAAATCCCCTATGCTTTTCGGAGTGATGGGGGACAATCCCCCACTTTTTTTCAAAACCTGGGTCAGACACTGTAAACAAGTAACGCTTTTTGTGATTGGCTTAATCGTTTGGTTTAGCTATTTAGAGATAATAATGTTACTTTCAATTAAAAAAAAACTTTGGGTTTGTCTGTTTGTACTGGAGTTTAACACCGTTTTCATAGCTTAGGTCATACCAAGGCAGTGTTTCCTGGCTTTCTCACAGTGGTACTTACACAAAGTTCTTTACAAGCTACTGACTACTTTTCTTACATGCATCAGAGGTGGGAGGCGAAAAATTGCGGGAAATAAAGTTTGCCTCAATCGGGTATCGAACTCGCAACCACCGGGTCACGAGTCACATACGCTAACCATCTAGTTACCCAGCCGGGCAAAAATTCTTGAGATTTAGACTGAGAATGTTATAAATCAAAGCGCTAATGCACTGAAGGCAGCAGATTTCTATTCTGGCTCCGAATACATGCTACTAATTGATGTGTTCTATGATTTTTTTCCTCGTAAACTAATATAAATGAAAACGGAAAGTTCTCCAGAGAACTCTTACCCTTGAGATTAGGGTACGAGTACACCTGGGTCCGAGTTCTCCAGCAAAGAGGCGTGTTATCGTATAAATGTGTCAGATGGTGGAGAGGTGTTAAACCCGGCACGGTTTTTGTTTTATTCAAACTGAAAATCTTTTATTACCTTAAACTAAAAAGACAACTGAAACATGATGTTTTACTTTATTTTTTTCAGAGAACATCATACAGTATCAAGTAGAACTGCTTTGTTTGAATATCATTGGCAGAAGTATTTTGTGAGTGTACGAAACTTGTTTTGTTTACACGCGTAACCAGGCACAACCTGCCGGAAGCAAAAATCTGACCTAAATAAAGCTAGTAGGCTTCAAAAATTAGTATATACATGCACACGTGATGTGGTGAACAATGACAGCGGGGTAAACCTGCTGCCAAAAATGGTGTTTGAATATGGACCCTGGTGCTATCTAATGTGTTGACCGTGTCTGGGATACAGAGAAACTCCAATTTAGTGTATAGATTATGTCGCTGTATCTAAAAACATAATAAAACAAACATAATTTTATCTTTAATTATTAATCTTATGTGATTCGTTGTAGCATTGTTTCAACAAGCCTGACAATGACATCGAAAAAATTGTCACGAAACATGTTTTTGACCATGCCAGTAGAAGAAACATAGGACAAAATTGATAATTGTCGGGATGAGTATGTAAATGAGCCATGCTCTGTGAAAAGGGGGTTTAATGCATCTGCAAAAAGTATCGGCCCAGGTCAGCCTGCGCGGACTGCGCAGGCTGACTTGGGTGGAAACTTTTTGCTTTTGGTCAATCTTCTTCATGTTAAAGGACAATTCAACATCAATAATTCAGCCGGTTATTAGGAAAAAAAAATGTATTTTATGGATCCATAGTTATATGATGACTTGCTTGGTATATAATGCATCTTCATGATGCATCAAACCCCCTTTTTTCGAAGCATGGCTCAAATAAATAAATAAGTGAAACTGCATTTAACCTAATACTTCATTTTACAATAATTCGATTTTATTAACTCCATTAGCGCCAGATATACATGTATAAACTCGAACTCATTCGACCGCTTAATTGCAATCCACTGAAAGTCGGAAAAATTGTTATTTGATACATGGAGTAAAAAAGTGGTCGATGCAATTCCCAGATCAGACTGCTCAATCTGTGCAGTCTAATCTTGATCTATGCCGACTGCCAAAGCTCCAGTGTTTGCTCAAGGCCCTGAAAGTGTTACCCTTACCAGAACGACTTTCAGAATATCCTTGTAAAAAATATGTACATGCATATAACTATCAACAGCTCTCTGAAAGCCCCTAACCCCCTATGATGAAAAAATAATGGGCAAAGAAATTAAAGTGCGCCGCTAAGTAGGTAGACAACAAAAATGTGACATGTTTATTCTAAGGGCCCCTGTGGTAAAAGATGTCTAACTTCTTTTCCAGTTGATACTACGTTTATTTCGTACTATGCGTGCGCATCTCTCCGCCTCTTCTTCTAACTTTGGTGTGGACAATTTTTAAAACGGAATATTCCCTAAAAATGCACCTCAATAGTTTGCTTTTACCGATTTCTTCGATTTTTTTTTTTTCAAAATCAATCTTGATGAATTTTACCCTCTGCAAGAAAATGGGGTTATGAAGAGGGCATTGGGTTTTAATCGTCTTTATAGCTTTTAACACTTGTTACGGGAAAAAATGTTACAGAATTTTCTGTAATACATGCCATTTATATTCGATTGAAATCGGACACATCGTTTTTGACATATGTAAACTTGGCAATGTGTTTCATGATATTAATACGACGGTCTGCCAAAAACTTGATTAAATAAAGTTCTTCTTGATAAGACGGACAAATCATTTATCCGAATGTATACAATCTGACCATGTGCCAGCCATGACCCAAATAAGGAACTACACTTCGTGAAAATGTATGAAAAAATATATATCGGTTATTAACTGGCACTGACTAGTTAATCAGAATTCAGTTGGATTCCCTGAAGAACAAAACTATTCCAGTATACTCGATATTTCATCATTTTCTTTTTTTTAATTTAGATTGTTGTATGAGTGGACGTCAGGTTTGGACAGTTCAATCAGAGAGATAAGAATCTCATGAGAAATAATATCAATGCTTTGTAATAAAGTGTTAGATTAACGCGTATACGGCAAAATGCTAGTAAAACTTAACCCTTAGGCGGCTAAGTGCGACCTAAAGACCTTTTGCGGACAGTGTAGATCAAGATCAGACTGCACGGCACGTCCGATAAGGAGGTATAGTTCCACCAAAAATACCTTAGCAAAATCTCGGTTTTACTATCAGTTTGAAAGTTTCATTTCACTTATTTAGCTGGATAAGGGTTAAATGGACTAGGTTTGGTTCTTTTTCTTCGGCGTAGCTAAATGCGCTGGCTTATGACCTACTTCGTGATACTGATAAAATCGAATGCATAGAAGGTATAGGTAGTTTGCGGTTCACAGGGACCCCCTGAGCTTTGAAATACCTTGAAAAATCCTATGTCAATTTTTATAAAACGTTTCAAGGTCTTTTGAAATGACCTTACCAACTCTCGCAGAGAAAATTGGATTTTTTTCCCACAAGAAAGAATATTTTGCCTATTCCAGTGATGTTAATTTTTTGTTCTGAAGCTTAACATTCTCCCATGGTTTCGTACAGTGACCAGAACAGTATTCATAACTGGACGAGTGCATGACTTCAGTACCTCAATTGAGTTAAATATGAGGCCCTGAAATTATTTTTCGTACAAATAATAGTACTGTACCACATACCTTAGATATCGCTCACGTCACTTTCATTTAGACCTTGAAGTCTAAAATGATTTGTCCAATGTTTTCTTATATGGTGTCTGTTCTCCAATATTTGATTACATTTTATTTTCGGCATGGCTTCAAGTTTTTATACCACTTCTGTTGAGGTATGTTTTCCAAACCACCTGACACTTAGACTTAAAGGTCGTTCATGGTTTGTTTTGAATTGTTTTTCGTAAATAAAAAACGAGATCAGGGCCTCAAAAGTTGAAGTTTTTACCATTTAAACAATAGACGACCACAGTAACTGTACTTGCATGAGAATTGTTTTCATAAATAAGTAAACCCTTTACTTAGAATAGCCTTCAACCCTCCCAACGTTTTTAAGCCATTTTGTTCGTACTTTTTAAAAGTGCATTGAATGCAAAAAAAGTTGGTAAAGGTAGTATTATTAACTATGAAAATTTGCAGTACAATAGTTGAAACATTTTTTTAGATATTTCAAAATTCAGGGTCCCTATGAACCTCAAACTACCTATAACTGGCGATTGGTCGAAAAAGTGCACATGTTTATTCGGTGGGCCCCTGCTGGCCTCTTAGCTTCCACATTTATGATACATATATACAAGCACACTCAGAAAATTACGGTGGCACAAAAGTGACATGGAAGATATATTTTATACTACGTGCGCACGCAGTAGCTATTACGTGCGCACGTATTAGTTATTACGTGCGCACGCAGTAGCTAATACGTGCGCACGTAATAAGTAATACGTGCGCACGCAGTAGCTAATACGTGCGCACGTATTAGTTATTACGTGCGCACGTATTAGCTAATACGTGCGCACGTAATAGCTACTGCGTGCGCACGCAGTAGCTAATACGTGCGCACGTATTACATATTACGTGCGCACGTAATAATCCACCAATCAGAATCATGAACGGAAGCCATTGTTTCAAGATGGAAGTGGAAGATAGACATTTATTGATCCTTATAAACTGATTGGTCGATTATTACGTGCACACGTAATAGTTATTACGTTCGCACGTATTAGTTAATACGTGCGCACGTATTAGCTACTGCGTGCGCACGTACTAGCTAATACGTGCGCACGTAATAACTATTACGTGCGCACGTATTAGCTAATACGTGCGCACGTATTAGTTATTACGTGCGCACGTATTAGCTACTGCGTGCGCACGTAATACTACTGCGTGCGCACGTATTACTTATTACGTGCGCACGTATTAGCTACTGCGTGCGCACGTAGTATAAAATATATCTTCCATGTCACTTTTGTGCCACCGTAGAAAATTGAGATTCTCATGAGAAATCATATCAATGCTTTGTATTATTAAAGATACACCTTTACTCGTTTTCAGCCAGTTTTTCAGCCAGTTTGTAACCCATTTCATTCTTATCTTATGAAACTATGAGCATTCTTGTGTCTTCATGCCAAATGTTGCCCCACGTGGCTGCAAAGTTGCACAGATTACGACGGATAGAAAATGCATGTCCTGCTTTGGGGGCCTGTCAAGCTATCACTGTTGCCGTTTCCAGTTTTAAAAGAGGACAAATTCCTTGACTTTTTTCATCTTGTACACCATATTTATCGATTATTTACTATGTTTACACGACTGGCCAATATCTGAGTAATTAAACACACTATAAATGTTTATCTTCGGCTGTAGATATGTATCTTTAAGAGCAGTCAAATCTTTATTCACACTGCCCGACAAGGCTTCATAACTTGCTCGGAGTTTAACAAAGTTCTCCAGCTATGACGTCAAAGTGGAACTGTACATATCCAACCGGTTCTTTTTAAAGGTGCACCACTTCCTAAAAGAATTAGATTAACCGTTAAATTTGCATTGCTAGACTCATGAACTTCACTGGACGACAAAGTTTAAGACTAGCCCATACTCAAAGCATTTGCAGACGACAGTTTCATGGTGACTCAAAACCTGAAATTTGTGTTTGGAAAGGTAGAAAACATTGTTTGAAACGGAGAAAATGCTGATTCCAGCATTTTCTCCTTTTCCATCGATGTTTTCATAAGCCGCTTTTCCCAATGTCGTTAAAACTAGGAACTGATTGGCAAAGAGTTAACCTGTAAGAGAATGGACGGTTACATATGACTTTCGGTTGTCTATAACGGAAGTTAATAACACGATACAGTGTGATGTCCAAGTAATTTTCTGTTCGCGCCAGGACTGAACCAAACAACATAAAACACAAGAATAGTTTTGCCAAAAGCGAAACACGATCCAGTAAATGAGTTACGCTGTAAAAGTACGATTCAATAAATCAAGCAGTGAATGATACCAAATCAAGACGTGGTGAATATGTAAATACAATTAGCATCCGCAATGCGCGCAGTTCTATCGTATAAACATTTGTGGAACAACTTCCGGTTACTCTTTACCAGACGAGAAAATTGAACACTGGTCTAAATTGAAAGCAATTGCAGACGACAAATTCATTTGGTTCAATTCGAATTTTCTGTGAAAGGGTAGTTACATTGAGAAAAAAGGACAAAATGCTGGTTTAGTTCTCGTCGCAAACGGTTGTCCATATGGCCGACGCCGCCAGAAGTAATGTAACGAGGGATAGTGCAGTATACAGGACAAAACCGATCCGATATTACTTCTGGTTCTTTAACGTGCTTAGTCTAAAGCACCGTCATACTGGACCTCTGTTTAACGTCTCATCTGACATGCAATTAGTAATTTTAGGTGGCCAGCTGTGGAGACCGAGCCCACGCTCTCTAGTGGCCAGAGATTTGACGTTCACAAGTATTGTGCTCTACCACCTGAGCTGTTTGGGCTGCTAAAAAAATTACTGGCACAGTGATTTATTGATTTATCGACACCATCGGTTGCCCATGTGGGCGACGCCCCCTGATGGCCGTTAGTTATGTTATTGGGGATAGTGCAAGATAGAGGACGAAACCCATGCTAAGTTACACCTGGTTCTTTAACGTGCTCTGTCTATAGTAATTTTAGATGGCCAGCCGTGGGGCTAGAACCCACATCCTCCAGTGGCCAAAGACTTGACGTTCACAAGGCCTATATTCTACCACTTAGGCATTCGGTTTGGTCGCTGGCTTAGGCGGTGATGACTTCTTCATATAAAAAGCGGTTGAATGTTATTCATAACATAACATTTTGACCAATCAAAACTAAAACAAAGATGAAAGTAGTCCACAGGAGGGTTAAGTCCTCAAACCATATTTGGAACCGTACATGATACTATTTGACACAAATTAATGTCTGTCTTGTATGATTTTATCCGTTTTCGATACATGTATTTCAGCCGTAAAATTTGTTGATATATTATAGAAAAAAAAAGCTCTCGCGAGAATTCCGTAAATCTCACAAGCATATATCTACATGTATTTAGTAAGGAAAACTTAGTGTTCAGTGGGATACTGACAATCCTGTCGTTTTTTTTGTTGTTGTTGTTGTTTAACCCGGAAGAACAAGGCTTTTGAAACCACTTTGGGTCAAAAAGGAAAAGGTGGTAACCAGTATTTTCCCATTTTCTCAAAATGTTACCTAACCTTTCCAAGACGGGGTACTGCTTGACTCTGTGGTATAGAGTACGATAAAGGGTACGACTCGTAACCTGAATGCCCCGGAGTACTGTTCTTTTATTTGTGGGAGTGTTCTTGGGTGAAACACTTCAGAGCCCTAGTCTAATTCTATACTGAAACCCAAGAAATACATGACTATGTGAGCTGTCGCCCTGATATAACTGTCTAATGTTAAGCCTTAGGCTGCTAAGCTCGACCTGCTGACCTTTTCCGGGCAGTGTAGATCAAGATCATACTGCACAGAACGTGCAGTCTGATCTTTGATCTAGACTGTCCGAAAAGGAGATATCTATCCCCATCAAATACCATTGAAATAGCAAAATTTGGGTTTTTACCATCGGCTTGATAGTTTCATTTCACTTATTTAGCCGGATGAGGGTTAAAAGCGACAATACCATAAGGTCATTTAATGAATCAATCATTCTAAGACAAATCTTATCATTTAACCCAAATTAATTTTTTCGTCTGCTCATCTTTGTCAAATTTGGATGAGTCTAAAAAGTGATCGTCTGGTACAAAATGAATATGGCGGAAATAGGATACCGTAAAATTCAATGACATACTCACATAACGCCGCGTATTCGGATATTTACATCAATAACTTTGTTAGGAAAACGACAAATTTGTGCCTATTGAAACATAATAAAGTAAACTCAGTATAGCTAACAGAGTTTGGTCTGCAATCAGATCAAGTAAAACGGATTTTCGTACATTTCAGCACAAACTGTTCGTTGTTGTTGTTGTTGTTTAAGAATGCGAGCGGATGGGGTTGACGGGTGGGTAAGCTTTTCCGTCAATAGAAAAGGAATTGCTTTTTTTCGTGGCATAGAAGTGAGAAAATATGTAGCTAAATATCAAATTATCAATTAGTTTTAAGTTTTACAACAACTTTATTCTTGTTGTCGATGTTACGTTGCTTTTTGAACTTAGATAAATCATTCTTTTAACTTTGTACCAGACCACAAAAGTTCAGGCTTTGGAAAGCATTTGTAGACGACACGAAATTGTAGATCTAGCTTTGAAAATGATAGAAAACATCATGGGAAAAGGAGAAATTGCAAGAAAACCAGCATCTTCTTTTTATCTCAAAAAGGTCTTTTTCTTCAGAGATGCTAAAACGCGGAATGGTAATGCATAGGGTTAAATTGAATCTACATAACTATGGAAATTTCTTAATCAGCTATATTGAACTCGAACACCTTTTTGTAAAATCTGGCCCAAATGTTATGACGATGTAGTGGCGTAACAACAGGAACTGTGGGTCTTGGCAGAGACAACCATGATTGAAGCCAAACAAAGTTGATACATGAAGGAAAAAAGCCAACAATACCTTTATCTCGGGCCAACAACTACAGGCTTTAAATCACCAGACCTACTTGCGCTTTTCAGTGTGCAAGAAAATTAATTACGCTGTTTCTTATCATTTGATAATAAGGAAAACTGGTAGTAAGCAAGGTACTTGAGCTAGTTACATGAGTTTATTTCATGCTTTTCGGTAGTTTGTCGAGAAATAATGGTAGATTATGGTTTGATATTTCATGGTTACGATCAGTGAAAAATACCGATTTCATTTTTTCTAACTCTTCAGTTGAGGGCGGAAACAGTAGCTCCCGCGCACTAGTTACCTAGGTGAACAGCGCGTGCAATGCAACCAGAGGGAAATATGACGTAATTTACGCGCATTTACCTTACATTTCTCGCGCTTTACGTAATACTGTAAAGCGTTCTTGTGTGGAGGGTATATGCCACAGGGAATGAAAACAACTGTACTGGATTTTGACGAAAGTCCCAACAAAAAAGGGGTTAGAGGCATGAAATAAGTAGAACATTATTTTGCTTTTTTTTTGCGGTGAAAGATCTAAATTTATTTCGATCTTTTGCCAAAAAAAAAAATAATAATAATAATAATAATAATAACAGTAGTATCCTCTATATATTACCTTTGATCATCGCCTGACATCAAAGTTGTAGCTCTCTAAAAAAACTGTAAAAACTGTTTTCAGACAAAATTTATTATCTTTTTAACCAGCTTCGTGTATATCATTTTACATAGTTTCGAGTCTGATACTATAAGTAACGTTACTTCACTGTAAAATTCATTTTACTCTATTTTCATATAAGTATCATAACTACAGCTCCATTTTATAAGCCACAATAGATTAAAGAGTAAAGTTGAAAATACGTGTAA
Organism: Hippopus hippopus; assembly: GCA_946811185.2. Classification (NCBI taxonomy): domain Eukaryota; kingdom Metazoa; phylum Mollusca; class Bivalvia; order Cardiida; family Cardiidae; genus Hippopus; species Hippopus hippopus. The sequence goes on from OX328096.1 coordinate 75,645,668, forward strand.
ATCATTGAGGATTTGAACTTTAATGAAACATGTCCGGCAAATATCTGTAGTATAGGAATCAACTGAGGAATTTATTTCATCGAGTGAATATCATCGGTAATATTTTCACGAGTGGCGCAGCCACTCGTGAAAATATTACCGATGATGTTCACGAGTTGCGCCACTCGTTAAAAAAATATTACCGATGATGTTCAGGAGATGAAATAAATTTCGATCTTTCACCGAAAAAAACAAATATTCTATTTATTTCATGCTTTTAACCCTTTCTGGGGGAACTTAATCAAAATCCAGTACAGTTATTTTCAGTTATTCCCCGTGGCGTACCCGCTCTGCATAGCAAGGCATTAAAATATTACGTCAAGCGCGAGAAATGTAAGGTAAATTACGTCATATTTCCATCTGGTTGTGAGGCATGCGCATTTTACCTAGGTAACTAGTGCGCGGGAACAACTGTTTTCGCCTTCAATTGAAGAGCTAGAATATAAAAATCTGTATTTTCACTGGTCGTAACCATGAAATATCGAAAGTATTTCACCGATAGTTCTCGATAACCTACCGGAAATCATGAAATAAATGTACTTTCTCCATTTTGACTGGACACCAATAAGCTGAAGTCATTGAGTTTAGAGACACTACGGTCCGTATTCACCATTTTTAGGAACATTCTTAGCCTTATTCTCAAGAATTTTCTAAATTTCAAAAGTAACACACTGCTTCTCATTGGTTAAATCCAATAGTTTAGGCAATTAGAATTTGTGTTACTTTCTAAATTTTGAATGACTAAGAATGTTCGTTAGAATGATTGGTAAATACAGATCCAGGACAACAAAACTAATAGGAAAAAAGGAAATAATCCCACAGGTCAACACGACGGAACCCCATCGCTTCGAAAAAGCTTTCTTTCACTGTAAAAGGTACGAGCTGACGCTGCGGCAATGAATAATGATATATCAAAAAGATTACTGTAAGAAAGGATTTCGCATTCAAGGAAAAGTTATTCCTGTCATTCTTGCTTTCATTACCAGCTTTGTAGTTTTCTTGGATTTTTCCCAATGGTGTGTCAACAAAACGTTGTATAAAATAAGAGCTATGCTGTCTGTATTGGGGTGTAATATATCTGCAAAAAATATATCGTAGTCCACGCAGGCTGACATGGATCGAAACTTTTTGCTTTTGCGACTGGTCAATTTTCTCTATGTCAAATGTCAAGTCTACTTCATGATTCATTCAGTTATTATAAAAATGGATTTCATGGATCCATGGTTGTTTCACGCTTTTCGGTAGGTAATCGAGAAAAAATGGTGAAATAAGGTTTGATGTTTCATGGTTACAACAAGTGAAAATTACCGATTTCATATTATCTAACTCTTCTATACTGAAGGCGGAAACAGTAGTTCCCGCGCAGTAGTTACCTAGGTAAACAGTGCGTGCCATTCAACAAGACGGAAATATGACGTAATTCATGCACATTTACCCGACAGTTCTCGCGCTTATTATTATTAATGCAATATTGTTATGCGTTGCGATGTAGAGGGGGTACACCAAGGGAAATTACCAGCAAAAAAAGGAGTTAGAAGCATGAAATAAATATACTTTTTTTTCAGTGAAAGATCGAAATTTATTTCATCTCGTGAACATCATCGGTAATATCTTCACTCGTGGCTGCGCCACTCTTTTGCCAGAGCACCGCTCATATAAAGTAATTTTATGATTTTTGAATAATCGACGATAGAGGGAAGATAGAGATTATTAGAGTATGTCATGAAAAACAGTGTACTTTTCAATTTCAAAGAGATTGTGTCCGACATGTTGGAGGACGAACCGACGACGGATAGACTGGCGGACAGAAAATTGTCACCACAGTAAAGTCTTAAGCACCACATGCTCAGAAAAGCTAAACGAATTTCCAAAATAAACATGGTTGATGAATGACGACAATTGAAAGGCGTATTCTTCCGGGGGTTTGTAAGCGATCACATATATCTACGTTTGGGAAAGCGTTTCGTCTGCGTTGTATTCTTTGTGTTGACAGACGATTTATTTTCAGTATTTTATATCATCCTCTATAGATGAATGAATGTGTTTTTATTTTTATATTTTTCAGCCCATCGGCAGCCCTTCGAATCCAGAACTAGGCCAATTTCTTTCCGAGGAGTGATGACAGTCATTGTGACAGGACTCATTCCTCTTTCACTATTGATCATTGTTTCGTCCAGAAAATTGACCAGTGACAAAAAGTTTCGACTCAGGTTAGCCTGTGGGGACTCTGCAGGCTGACCTGGGTAGTTACCTTTCACAGATGCTTCAAACTCCTTTTTCGTAGAGCATGGCCAATGTGAAAGAATTGGGCGTCGCATCTATTTCAGTCAATTAGAGAGTCGGCCGACTGAGACAGTGTCCGTTTGATAAACAGAGGAACCGAAAGTACGGAAAAGACCGAAAGTTTCTGGGGGGTGTTGGAATGAGTCAACGCGACACAATGCATTCCTATTATACTGTTTTCGACTTCGTTTCTCCGGGAAAGCAGACTGTGGTTTGGGAAGTTTGTTGTGTTTAGATTCTAGTCACAGGCCGCTGAAGCACCCTTGATCTATCACGGAGCACGCGCTATTATATGCCATATAGAGACGATCAATGCGTTATTTTTAGTATCAAAGTTCGATGATTAACCAATAAAAACTTCGGTAATTCAGTGATAGACCAATGGAGCTTCAGCGGCCTATAGTCTAGTTATGGTTATAGAAACACTGAAAAGGCATGGATAGTTGCTCTAGTAGCCGTGACATACCTGAAATACCGCGGAAAACGGAGGTAAATCACCTACACAGAAAAATATTTCCGACATTATTCAAGGCATGGCAAGAAGCATAAAATGGGACTAGTAAGTCCCATAGGCATGAGTTAGCCTTCTCAGTGCCTTGAAATGAAATTCTGTTTAAAGCCGCATAAAACACCATTCAAATAAACAAAATTTTGAGCCACGCTTTTTGAAAAGGGATCTAAATGCGTCTGCAAAAAGTACCGACCCAGGTCAGCCTGTGCAATCCGCGCAGGCTGACCTAAGTCGAAACTTTCTGCTATTAGTCAATTTTATAAATGTCCAAGGATAAGTGTACTTCATGGTTCAGTCGGTTGTTACACAAAACGGATTTTATGGATCCATAATAATGTGACGACTTGCTTGGTATCATCCATCACGGAAATACATTAAAACCCCCTGTTGCCAGAGAATTGCTCAAATAAAATATTATAATACATTTAATTTGGGGACGAGTAATGTCTGCCTTTGATTCATGGTTTGACAAAACGGTTTATTTTTCTTTGCGCCTTGGGATCCTTAGAGACCAGTTATTCCCTATTCACATTTCTATTTTATACAGTCAACACGTCGTTTGTCTTCATTTTCTCTCTTCAAGTCTGGAAGTTGTATGTAACTAAATGGTTGATATACAAGCCTTGCTATGGTAAAAGGGTGTTTAATCCATCTCCGTGATGCATGGTACCAAACAAGTCATCACATAACTATGCACCATGATATAAATCTACTCTAACAATCGACTGCATCTTGAGGTAGAATGGTCCTTGGACATTCAGAAAATTGACCGGTAGCAAAAAGTTTCGGCCCAGGTCAGCCTGTGCGGACTGCACAGGCTGACCTGGATCGATACTTTTCGCAGATACATGAAGCCTCTTTTTGCCAGAGCATGGCTCATTAACCTTGCTATGGTAAAACGTGTTAAATGCATCTCCATCTTACATTATCCCAAGTAAGTCGTCACATAATTTTTCATCCATGAAAATCCATTTTGTCTAACAATCGACTGAATCATGAGGTAGACGGGTCCTTTGACATTATAGAAAATTTGAACTCGTCGAAAAAAAGTTAATCAAGTTCGCTAAAGGCTTGTTTAATAACAATTTTTCCAGACATGGTTAATGAAATTTCATCCAATATGCCAACTCATGTCAGATCCTATGTATCCCGTCATTTTCATTTTCTTAGATTTATCGGAAATATCAGAAAATGTCAAAGTTTTCGCCCGACAACGACGAAGCAGACGACGACTGGGCTATGATCCTTGACGTTTCTTTGAAGACATCCGAGCTATATAGGATCTGACATGACTTTGCATTCGAAAATAAAATTTCATTCAACGAGTCTAGAAAAAATTGTTATTACACGAGCCTTTAGTGAGCTTAAAATCACTTTTTTCCAAAGAGTTTAATGAAATTTTACATCAGATGCCAACGAAAGCTAGATTAATTCTAATCTTATAACTTTAGGCTATCTAAAGAATTTCAGTTTTTAAGACGTGTTAAAACAGACCTACATGTACACGTGTACTGAAATTTACATGAAACCAATTCGCGTCATTGACAGTTGAGTACATCGCGGACTAACGTTAGTTCCAAAGAAACTTGTAGATCTATATCGTAATTTTACTTAGAATCTAAAGATGATAAAATTTGCAGCCTTTTCACCATCATCAATTTTGACAGTCAATTTCATCGAGAAAGCTGGGTCAGCTATGTTTAGAAATGCGGCGTATGATAATAGAACTTTGGCGGAACTATTTGCTTACCATATGCATGTGTAAGATAAGAAAATTCGCAATGGCTGTATTACAGTGAAAATAAGGGTAGTTATGAGATAAATACAGGATCTGGCATGAGTTGGTGTTAGAGATAAAATTTTATTAAACGAGTCTAGAGAAAATGTTATTAAGCGCGCCTTTGGCGAGCTTAATAACTTTTTTTTTTTGACGAGTTTAATAAAATCTATCGCAAACACCCACGAATGTCAGATTCTTTTTACCACATAACGACATTCACATATTATAGATCAGAAGATGCAAAACCATCTTTAATTGTAACCGTGGTACAATCCATAAAATCCCATTCATTTCCATGAAATACGTACAAAATGACGTCAAAAATGACACAATTGTGATATCAAACGTGTGTAAGATAAGAAAATTCGTGATGGGTATATCACACTGAAAATAAGGGTAGTTTGGTGATTAAAAAACATTCCTTAGTTCAGGAGTTTGGTGATTAAAAAACATTCCTTAGTTCAGGAGTAATTAAGTGATGTATAGAAATTGAAAACACAAACAGCTTCGTATAAAAATATATTTTATTCATAATTCACAAAAAACTCGGGACTAAATACACCGACACAAAAATAGATAGCAATCAATTTTGTTAACCCTTTAGCTGCAAGGCTCGACTCGTGGCGCTTTTGCAGAAAGCGCAGATCAAGATCAGACTGCACAGAACATGCAGTCTGATCCTGATCCATACTTTCCGATAAAAGTATTTTATTCAGGGGAAAGAACTTTAAATAACAACACTTGTATTGTACTATTGGTTTGAAATGTTCATCTGATTTTTTTTTCAGTAGCACAAGGGTTAACAGAACGTAATTGTGCAGGGCTCTGGATAAAAGGGGGTTTAATACATCTGAATAATACCATGCAAGCCGTTACATTGACTGGATCCATTTTGTCTGACAATCGTCTGAATCATGTGGTAGACAGGTCCTTGGACATGCAGAATATCTACCAATTACAAAATGGTTTCGACCCAGGTCAGCATGTGAAGACTGCACAGGCTGACATGGTTCGATACTTTATGGCAAAGCATTAAATTATCTTTTCGCAGAGCATGACTATATTATTATATTGAAATGCTTCACATGAAAAGGGGCATTCAGACATTTGCATAAAGTGTCGTCTCGGATCAGCCTGCGCAGTTCGCGCAGGCTAATCCGAGATGGCACTTTACGACTACATTAGATTTTGTTCTACAGTAGCCTTGCGCGAAACAGAAAATTATATAAAAACAGAAAGTGTCGTTTCGGATTAGCCTGCACAGACTGCGCAGGCTGATCCAAGACGACACTTTACGCAAATGTCCGAATGCCCCTTTTTGCATGTTACAGGCCAATTATCATGGAACATGCTTAAAAAAAACTAAGCACAACAGGTGTTTTAGTAGACAGTGTAGATAAAGGCAAGACGGCAAAGCATCAGCAAAGAATTCCTGGATCGAAACTGTTCACTGGCCACCATGATATAACTGAAACAATGGCCAGAAACACCAAACAATCAATCAGTTAAACAACAATCAATCAATCAGTCAATCAATCAATCAATCATTTTTTTTTTCTGTCTGACTGTCTACTACAATAGTCTTTCCTCTACTTGAAGGATTTAAACCATAATGACAAAATTGTCGCGCTATCCTACTCAATAAAAAGGAGAAAGAAAGAGAAGCTCCATGACATACCAGGTACCCACATCTGTATCAGATTGATTCATATAACATTGAAGTCTTTGAAACTGTTTGCTAACCTTATATAAGCATGACCAAGATTTTGTTAAAACTTCGCTTTAAAACATCCCAAAATTTATATCGGGACTAGCCGTAACATTCGATAGGTTGTATCAGAACAGCCCCTGACGTCCCAAAAGCTGTGTCAGAACTGCTCCTTACATGCCATAATCTGTATCACAACTGCTAACTAAATCCCATAAGCTGTATCAGAACTGCTCATTACATTCCATAAGCTGTATCAGAGCAGCTCATTACATCACATGAGCCGTATCAGAACTGCTCATTTCATTCCATAAGTTGTATCAGAACAGCCCTTCACATTCCTAAAGGTGTATCAGAACAGCCCTTTACATTCCTAATGTTGTATCAGAACAGCCCTTAACATTCAGTATGTTTTATCAGAACTGCCATTTACAATCTATATGTGATATCAGATTGGGAGACAAAAGACAGTTACTTCCCTTGATAGCTCTCTACTACTTACTAGGTCCTGAATAAGGTATTACTTGGATGTGATCCTTGATATCAATTGCACTAGTTAGGAATGTTCATTTTTAAATATCCCCTTCAAAATTTATCAAACCACAAATTTGATTTATTTGATGCATTTCAGTGGAAAATGTGTGAAATTCGATTTGCAAATATTATGAAGACCTTACATATACATGTACATCATAAATCAAATAATAATAATCGCAACATCTCTTAGTAAAGCAAGAATAAAAACAAAGGAAACCAAATAAAAGGAGCAAGTTGCAATTTGTTACCTTGGTTTTTATCTAACAAGAGAAATAATTTGAATTTTACATTTCCCCATAACTCGTAACATTCCCATAAGCTATATCAGAGCAGCCCTTTACACCCCATAAGCTGTATCAGAGCAGCCCTATACATCCCATATGTTGTATCAGAACAGCCCTTTACATTCCTAAAGCTGTATCAGAAGTTTCCTTTACATTCAATGTGTCTTATTCAAATGCCATTTTCAACCGATTAGTTGCACTAGAACTGCTCTTTAAACCCCTTAAACTGTGTCAGAAAAGTCATTTACATCACATAAGTTGTATCAAAGCTGCTCTTTAAATCCAATAGTTGTATCACAACTGCTCTCCATATCCCATAAGTTTTACCAGAACAACCTTTTATATCCAACAAGTTTTACCAGAACAGCCCTTTAAATCCCAAAAGTTGTATCAGATATGCTCTCCACATCCCATTAGTTGTTTTAGAACTACTCTTTACTTCCTAATACTTGCATCAGAATTAACCATTTACATTGAATAAGTTGTATCAGAAGTAGCCAGTTACATCGCATAAGTGTGTCAGAACTGCCTTTTACATGCCCTTAAAATTTACAAGAACTACACTTTATAGCCCATAATCAGCAGTTTGATTGGCTGAACACAAGGATTTGAATTTAATTTTTTAACGTATCAAATATCAAACTCTTTTGTTAATGTATATGTATGCTAAATAAAAACCATTTAACTTTAAATGCTCAAAAGTGAACAATTAAATTGTTTATATACACAAACATTCTAAAATTAAGTTATCAAACAAATAGTCATATTCACCAACATTTCAATCTAAATTCAAAGAGAAAGAACAATTCAGCCAAATAAATGTCAAGTCTTGGAAGCCCGTATTTCAAGAAAGAAAAGAAATAGACTAGAATGTACAATATTTGGTGATACAACTCTTATTCTGTCTGAATAGGGACAATCACAAACGAATCGACCTCTTCATTTAGAGAACACCATTTACTACAATTACAATAACTGCAACCATCATATCTTGTCCATGAAAGGCTTATTTTCATATGGTGGAAAAGTCATATGTCAAACACAGTATCTTTCTTTGATACACAATTTACTGAAATGATACCCATAAATACATTAATTTAGTGTCGAGAATTTCTATCTATAAACTATATCATAGAATCTCCCAATTCTTCCCTGCTTAGAAACATGCATATGATTTCAAGATCTAGACTTTTCATACAAATAAAAAAATAATTTGTGATATGCTGTTCGGTGGATTATCAAACTTTGTAAATTATCACCCTATCATTTTGCAGAAGTGTTATATTGTAATAAATTTCCTGCTTATGGTCTTGTAACTCCTTTAAATGCAAAAATATTTATGCATTTAAAATGCTTGGTTGTTAACACTGATAATTTTATACATGTTCAACATGGTGGCCTGAAATACATTAATTAATGGTTTAAAACTGGTCATCAACATGTTTAATCCATGTAACCCTAAGATAACTACGTAAGACCACACTTGAACTTTATTTCGTTCATGACAAACAAATATCAATATCTTACTCATGGCTTCTCCATTTTTGGAAAATATCGATAAATTGTTGTGTTCACTCAGTAAATCAATATCATGTTCCTATGTCATAACAATTCATATTATATCTCATGTGTCTATTTTTAGAAATGTTATGGGTAAAGAAATGTCGTAATTTAAGCTGGGGGGAATTATTTCCCCGTCACAGTGAATATTTTCCTCCTGCCGAAAATCTGGAACTACTTTTTAAAGTTTTTTTTAAGTTTTTAAGTTTTAAAAGTGGCATTCGTTGACAAAATAATCAGAGGAAATATATATAATTTATTTCATCAGCTTGTGGTTAATATGGGGAAATATTTGCCTCAAAAGGGAAAGGTCCGCGAAAATAACTCGTGCCTTACGGCACTCGTTATTTTCGCATACCTTTCCCTTTTTCGGCAAATATTTCCCCATATTAAAAACAAGCTGATGAAATAAACTCTATATTATCTTGCATCACAAACTCTTAACCAAACGACAAAATTTTGACTTGACCATATACAATGCATTTGCAGACCTTTTATTCAAATTTGCTCACGTGATAACTTTTTTCTTTGATACGGTAGAAAATATTGGGGGGGGAAAGGATAAAATCCTGGTTACCAGAATTTTCTCCTTTGATAACAATTTTTTTTCAAAAGCCTTCTTAAAAAGTTTCCTTAAAACATGGGACTGTGTAGTGAAGGGTTAACAGAATGTTATTTGTTCAAAACTCAGCATGTAAATTTTTTTCAAACATCATACACTTTTACAACATTATGAAGCATACATCTTTGCAGGGTGACAAACTTTTAAACTTGTTCATATAGAAAACGTTTGCAGATGACAAAAAGTAATGAGGCTCAACTGATGGGATTTCTTTTGTAAAGAATGAAAAAGAAAACAAAAGATCTTTTGGTGAAAGACTAAAAGATACAATTTTGGACCCATGTGCAAGATATCAAATATAATCTGTAGAACATAATAATTATCAACAATATAATACTATCAACAAATATTCTGAGATTAAATACGATACAAAAATACCAACAAAGGATTTGTGTAGTAATGTCTTAATTTCTATTAACTGCAATGATTTTCTTTAATGTTAATTACGAGTAAATATACTGATAAAATATGCACTGTTGAAAAATACTTTAAACTCACTTTACCATGTTTTCCTTTTCTTACTTGAAAACATTCAAATCTACTATTTTTCTTTCTTGTCCTAAATCAAATGAATGCCAATATTTCAATATGTTTAACAGTAAAAATCAATTATATTGCGAAACCAGTCTGTCTCCTATATGCATGAATAATAAAAAAATAACATTAAAATTCTCTGTCTCTCTCTGTCACACTCTGTCTCTCTCTCATTGTTTGTGAATTTAAAATTGTTAAAAATACACCACTAAAAACATCAATTAATAATAAAGAATAATTATCTTGAAGCATTGTTTTAATTAGATATCTTCCTCACTTTTAGATGTCCTGTGTCACTTTAAAAACAATTACGTTGAAGTGATGTTACATGTAACTATCTTCTTCGTAACTTTCCTGTATCCTGTACATCCAACACTGGAAGCCTTGGACCCTCATTGTATTTCAGTTTATTATCCAATGCCTTTAGAGCCTCTTCCACATAATCATCCTTATCCACAGCATTAAATTGTTGAACAGGATTGATCCTTTCATTTTCAAACATTTTTAAATCTCGTTGTCCATTGTTATTGATGCTGTCTTTCTCAATATTCTCCACATTTCCCTGTTTATCAACTTCTTTCACTTTTTCACCTTCTTTCATTTCGTTTTGGGTATTTTCATTTACTTTGTTCATTTCTACATCATTCAATATGCCTTTTGCACTAATTTTCTTGTCATGATCAACTACTTCAACAGCTTCAATCTCACCAATATCATGATTTTCATTGTCCTTGTCTTTATCAATTGGTTCATTTTTGTCTTCTTTACTATTTTCATCTACCTCTCTCTTTCCCCTGTGTTTCATTACATCCATGTCATTATTGTCTGGCAACTTCTCAACAGCTTGAGGATTATTATGCAGATTATGAACTTCTTGTTTGTTCTCATTCATCTTAGGTTGGTCTTTCAAAACACTATTCAATGCATTCTGTACAACATTTTTGCCCGGCTGAGCTGCATCCACAAGTACATGTTGGAGTTGTTCTTGGTTTACACCTTGTTGTAAATTGTTTATAACAGGTTGCTGAAACACCTGTTGCTGCACAAGCTGCTGTGGTTGATTTTCTTGTAAGTTTTGCAAAGGCATCTGATTTCCAAACTGATCAACAACTGGCTGCTGATTCATAACTGGCTGCTGTCCTTGACCAATGCTCTGGTCAATGTTTTGACCTAAATTTTGTATATTATTCTGCACTAGATTTTGACCAGCATTTTGAACAAAGTTTTGCCCAGGAATCTGACCTCCAGCATTCTGACCTCCATTTAAACCTTGATTCTGACCTATATTCTGGGCAATATTTGGAACTACATTGAAGCCTGGATTTTGAGCAACATTCTGACCTGCATTTTGAACAACATTTTGGGCCACACCTTGTATTCCTTGCTGATTAAGAACAGGCTGTTGCATCACAGGCTGATTCTGAAGTTGGGCCTGAAGATTGGCTTGTTGATTCACAAACTGGTTTTGATCGATGATCTGTTGCTGTAGATCCACTTGACCTTGAAGCTGTTGAATTGGCACCTGAGCTCCAGCAGGCTGAAGTATTCCCTGGTTCTGAATTTGACCTTGGACCTGAGGAACTTGTATGTTTTGATCCTGAATTGGTAGGGCACCATCTTGCTGTTCCTATAATAAAGAATACAAGAGGGGAGACAATAAAAAAAAATTCAACTCCAAGGCTACCACATCTTTTTTAAATGAAGACAGATTTTGGCTTTTTAATCAAATACCATACAAACTCGCATACCCCCTCCCCCCAACTTGCCAACCTTAAAGTACTTGCAACTATTTATCCTACAATTTCTCCATTTTCTAATTTCAATGCAAGAAAAGCATTTTCTTCCAATTTACTGTTTCTTATCCATCCCACTTTGCTGCAGAATTTTGCCAAGATCAGACTAGACTGAGGTATCTGTTTGATCTTGGTTCTACACTGTCAAATATCTTTGTTAGTACTGCAGGCAGGTGCCAGCCCTCAGCTGCATATGCCTTTTCAGTGAAAATCCTCTACATAAAAAGGAACATAACTGTGCAAGAGATATTTTAACATATACCTCATCGTGGTTTTATGCATCTGCAAAAAGTATCAACCAAAGTCAGCCTGCACCGTCCCTGCAGGCTGACTTGGGTCAAAACTAAATGCTATTTGTCAGTTTTTTGAATGTCAAAGGATCAGTTTACCTAAAGGTTCGGTTGGTTGTTAAACAAAATTGATTCTATGGATTCATCATTATGTGATGACTTGCTTGGTATAATGGATCACAGTGATCCATTAAACCCCCTTTCAAAGAGTGCCATATGGATTAACACTTACAAAGCTATGCACAACTTTACTAGCCTTTTCAGACAGTAGAGACCACAATATGCCAGAATAATCTAGGCTGTCTGATCTTTTACACGGGCTGGTCTGTTAAGACATTTGTGCCTGTACAGGTCCTGAGTGTGTAACATCCAGTTTCCTGACTGAAAATGTCCACCTCGTTTATTAAGTATTCCAAGAGATATTAATGGTGTTTCACCTTATGCTCATCTTTGTGTTGCTTTAACTCTTCAAGGATTTCTTTCTGCTCCTGTATCAGCTTCTCCTGTTCTTCTTGTTGTTGCTCCAATTTATTTAGGATTTCTTCCTGCTTTTTCTCAGCCTCGATTCTTTTTCTTTCTTCTTCCTTTTTCTTCTCCTCCTCTTCTTTTTCTTTTTTCAGCTTTTCTTCCTTTTCTTTTTCTTCCTTAATCTTTTCATCTTTTAGTCTCTCTTCTTCTTTTTTCTTCTCTTCATTTGGTTCAACTTTTTCTTTTTCATTCTCTTTCTTACTTTGGTCCTCTTTCTTGTCTTTAACATCTTCTTTTTCAACTTTTTCTATATTGATCATATCCTTCCCTTTTTTATTATCTGTTTCTTTATCATTTGGTCTCCCTCCATCAGGAGCAAGCTTGTCTTCCTTATCTTCTTCTTTATCTTTAATGTTCTGGTCTTTATTATCAATTATTACTTTCTCTTTGTCTCCATCCTTTTGAAGATCTTCTTTAGTCTTTACTTCTGTCTTTTCTTTATCAGTGTCTTTCTATAATTGAAAACAAATGAGCCATGCTCTGTGAAAATGTGGTCTGATGCAGCTGCAAAATTTATTTATCCCTCTCAGTATGCGTAATCTGTGCAGACTAACATGGGTTAAAACATTTTGCTATAAGTAATTTTTCTGAATGTCAAAAGACCAGTGAATCAGTCTATTTCAAACCAAATGGATCCATACTATGGTGAAGAGTTAAAGTCAACTTATAAATAAAATGGACAAAGGTTGACACTAATAGTGTCCTTGGATCTAAAAGGTGCCAAAAAGCTTGATGGCATATCTGAGAGTCAGCATTTGTGATAATTTTGCTATATAACGGCGGCAAAATAACCTGCGATAATCTGTTTGATCCTAATTCCGTTTGGTACTTAACAAGGTCTTAAGAACTAATGTAGCAATATAACTTGGTGGACAATCCAATTTTCCATGCTTCCCTGGAGTCTCTTTCACCAGTACTTTGCACAATATTCTTCTAGAATTTAGCCAAGCTTAGAATTTAACCAGTGGCCCCTGGGTTTCAAGCCATGTCTGTTATCAATTGAGCTACCAGTCTTGGCATTTCATCTATAAATCCAAGCTTAGATAGAATCAAATCTAAAGTGATTGCAAAGGTTCCATTCCTCTCTCACCCTGAAAAGTCATTTTGACACCATGGATGAAGGAAACCAACTAGTCGCTTGACAACAACATTCTTTATAGTACAGGTACAAAAATTCCTGGGCTTGCCATCTGATTGGCAGGGGCATCTGAGCAAATCAGATGGCTTTACTCAAAAGTTACAACTGGATTCAGAATGGTTGAATATTTAATCAGAAGGGTGGATATGTGCTGCTGTGAGATGAATGAAACACACTTGAAAATGATGTTAGCAATAAAATGACTTACTATTTCCTCCTTTTCATCAGGAGCCTGTGGTATGGGAGGTTCTTGCCTTTTGGATTGGTTAGAATCACCTACTACACCATCAGGTGGTTTGTTCTTAACTTCAAGATCCAGCTTGTCTACATCTGAAATATATATCAAATGCTGTCTGTTACATTACCTGCCCATTTGAGCAGTCTTCACCCAAGACTTATATACAGATCAACCAGGAAAATATAAGTAGGTGTGGCAACTCCAGTCCAGCAGTTGTCATAATACCACATCTGCCATAAATGTAACATGCAATGGCTTGGTCACCCATCAAAACACTAACCTCAACACAAGATGTCAATTCACATGGAAAGCATTTTCTCCCTTCCCACAATGTTTTCGTAAGTCTTCTTTCCCAGGATCATGAAATCCAGGCTTGTTTGGTAAAGGTTTAAGGGTTCATACAGATTTGATTGTGTTTATCAACAAACCTTTTTTAATATCTTCCACCACTTCCTTTTTATCTACAGGCTTAGAATGATCAACTTGTACATTTATCAGACCCTTATCCAAGGAGACGATTTCTGGTGTCTTTTCTCGAGGGTTTAATGTTGTATATGTACTTGCTATTAGAACAGTGAGGCCAGATATCAACACTATCTGAAATTGTAAAGAAACAAAAGCATTGGCGTTTTGTTTAATGAACATTACTATGTTCCTATGCTAACTAGGATTTTCTGTCTCTGCCGAGCAACAAAATTTTAGAATGCTCCAAACCAAAATTATTTGCAGAGGACAAATTAAATGTGTCTCAGATGAACTGGTCTCTAAAAGGGTGGAAAAGCTTGTGGGTAAAAAAGAAAATGCTGGTGGCAAAGGGTTAAATGGTTCTGATAAACTACATTCACACCAAAAGTGTAAGTTACACACAGATAAGCTACAGTCACTGACAATACTTTTCATATTCATATATCAGTTATCGTAATACTCTGAAAAATATTGTTGGGACATATTGGTAGGCAAAATCTTATAGAAACCATTTTAGAAACAAAAAATAGAGGGCACATAGATCAATTTTTCTAAATAGCTTGTGAGTATTCAAGTTTCATTCAAATTTCATTCTATTTTACAAAATTTCACTATTAATAAAGGGAAATGTTGACTACAATACATTCCCAATAGATTGAAAAACAACTTGATCAAAATGAGGATGATATGAAAAAAATATATATACATACATGTATACTGACAGAACAATGAGGCATTTGATTGCACTCAAAGAAAAAAGCAAATGTGTCTAAATTTATTTCATCTTGCGAAAAATCATCAGTAATATTTTCACGAGTGGAAACAACAAATTAAATAAGGCTCCAATTATGAGATTTATCATCTAACTTACTAGTATGTATTTCTTCTGAAAGGCCAATAACCTACATACCTTATTGATAAATCTTCCTTATAATAGGCAAACAATCCACTGACCTTACTGATAAATCTTCTTTTGATAGGCAAAAAGTCCACCTACCTTACTGATGAATCTTCTGTTGATACATGAAGATAATCCACCTACTTTACTAATACCTTTTTCTTCTGATAGGCAAACAATCCATCAGCCTTACTGATAAACCTTTCTGTTGATAGGCAAACAATCCATTGACCTTACTGATAAATCTTCTGTCTAAAAGTGAAACAACCCACTTAACTTACTGATATATATTCACCTCTGACAGACAACAATCCGCCTACCTTACTGACACATTGCCCCTTCTAATAGGCCAACAATCTGACTACCTTACCGACACATTGCCCCTTCTAATAGGCAAACAATTCACTTACCTTACTGACCCATTGCCCCTTCTGATAAGCAAACAATCCGCCTACCTTATTGACACATTGCCCCTTCTAATAGTACAATCACCCGCCTACCTTATTAACACATTGCCCCTTATGATACGCCAACAATATGCCTACCTTACTGATAAGTCTCGCCTCTCATGAGCAAAAGTCACCTACTTTAGTGATAAGCCTTTGATAGGCAAACATTCCATCTACCTTACTGATAAATCTTTCTTTTGAAAGGAAAAAAATCCACCTACCTTACTAATAACTCTCCCTTCCCATAGGTAAACAATCCCTCTACCCTACTCATAAGACTCCATTCTGACAGGCAAACAACCCACCACCTTACCAGTAAGTCTCCCTTCTGATAGGCAAACAATCCTTCTACCTTACTGATAAGTTTTCCTTCTGATAGACAAACAATTCCTCTACCTTACAGAGATGTTTCCCTTTTGATAGGCAAAAAAAATCTACTTACCTTGCTGATATGTCTCCCTTCTGATAGGCAAACAACTCCCCACACCTTACCAATATGTCTCCCGTCTGATAAGCAAACAATCCACCTACCTTACTGATAAATCGCCCCTCTGATGATTCTGACATAACATGTATGAAGAATAGTGCTGGGAATATGTAACAGATCAGGCTTCCCATTGTGGCTCCTGTCAGGCCTAGAACAAACTCAACTGCAAGAAAGTACATCGTATGTGATATGGTAAGAGTTTTCAAAAAAAAAAAAAAAAAAAAGAGTGCCACATGCAGGTGCCAAGGCTCTGCTGCAGTTGATTTATTCCTTTACCAGACAATCCTGAGTTTAAAAGATGCTGATGAGAAAGGCTTTTGAAAACATTGTGAGAAAATGAGATAATGCTTGTAACTAGCATTTTCTCCTCTTTCCTA
This sequence comes from Hippopus hippopus, assembly GCA_946811185.2. Classification (NCBI taxonomy): domain Eukaryota; kingdom Metazoa; phylum Mollusca; class Bivalvia; order Cardiida; family Cardiidae; genus Hippopus; species Hippopus hippopus. The sequence continues at coordinate 75,662,189 of OX328096.1, forward strand.
CAAAGTCTTTTGCTCTTTTATTCGCCAATTCCATCATTTAAGCTACATTAAATTTGTCATCTACAAATGTTTAGAATTTGGCCCAAAATTTTATCATGTGCTACAGAGTTAAGAAATATACAGAATCACAAAAAACAGTACTACTGAACTGAAACAAGGGACATAACTGTGTCAAAAATATTTCTAGTGTAACCTGTTCTTTTGGTATGGGTTCCCTTGTTTACCATTATTCCCAGTTTAAAGCAAATATCTTCAATAATGACAGACATGTCAGAAAAACTTAAATTTTGCATGACAGTGATGGCAAAGCCAGCGATAAAGCTATGATGATAACTACGTGAATGATTTCTTCAAAAACAGCTGTACTAAATAGTAATCCTAATGGGAGTCAATCTACCTGTCAAAACTGAAGGACTAAGTATAAAATTAACAAATTCAAGTGATAAATGCAATGTTGCCCCCCCCCCCCCCCCATTACACCAGACAGCTATCAACACTTTACCAAACAAGCTTGTGTTTTAACGACATTGCAAAAAAAGCAGAAAATGCTGGTGACCAGCATTATCTCCATTTCTTCAAATGTTTCCTACCCTTTCACCTTTTCCAACTAGGGTTCTTTGGATTGTCTAGAAAAGTGCTAAGAGCTTGTAGTAATGACATAACACTTTTGCAAATATAGAAATTGAGAAAATACTGATAACCAAATTTCCAGTTTTTCCTCACATTTTCTACACTTTTCAAAGACAAAATCTTATAATCTAAATGATGTATTAATTATTGTCTGCAAATGTTTTCAACTTTGACAAGTCTACAGTTTGTTTGCTTACAAAGAGTCAGTTTAACTCTTTACCAAACAACAAAATCTTAGACATGAGCAAACTGAAAGCAGTTGCAGACATTATATTAAAAGTGACTTAAAGACCTGAAACTTGTCTTTGAAATGGAAGAAAACATTGTGGAAAAAGTTGGTTATCAGAATTGTCCCCTCACCAAAATACTTTTAAAGGAAATCTTTCTCACAGTGGTTAAAACTCAAAATTTTGTGGTAAAAGGGTTAAAATGGTATAAAATACTGTGGAAAAAAGAGAAAATGCTAGTTACCTGCATTTTCTCCTTTGTCCAAAATGTTTTCAGAATCAATGACTCAGGGTGGTAAAATCAAGGGATTGTTTAGTAATGACTGATTGAATTGGTCACCATTGTTTGCCCATATGGGTGACGCCCCCAAATGCTGTTAGTATTGTTACATGGGATAGTGCAGATACAGGATGAAACCCATTCTAAGTTATTCCTGGTTCTTTAACTTGCTTGGTGTATAGCAATATCACGTGGGACCTCAGTTTAACATCTCATTTGAAAGACTATGAGCAATTTCATATGGATAGACGTGGAAATTGAACCCACACCCTTAACTGACCAGAAACACAAGTCCTATACTCTACCAACTGAGCTATGTGAGCTGGTCATTCTTTAGTAAAGGGTTAATTGCCTTATTTATATCCTAAAAGATAACAAGAGCACTGCATGCGCTTGTCAATGCTCAGCTGCAAGTGCTTGATTTTCATTAAAATTTATAAGTCAAAAAAGTGGTATAACTATGTCAAAAATATATTTATGTTTACCTGTCCGTATAGTTTTTATGAGTTCCGCTTTTGATAGTGAACAACTTGTCCAACAAAGATATCACAAAATGTTAAAGTTTCTGCACAACTAATATACAAAGACACCAGGGCTATGACAATACCTCAATGTTAGCTTCAAAAACAGCTGATCTACAAACAGAGTATTACCATTTGGGACTAGTATACCAGTGACCATTGCTCCCACAATAATAGCAGCAGTGATGACTTGAAAATGTTGCTCTGGAATCTTGGCACTGCCTGGTACATCCTCTTTAGGTTTCTAGAAAAGATTAAAGCCAAAAAGTGTATGATAAACATTAACCCTTAACAGCCCTTAGAAAAAAGCCTTTTGAAAACATTATGGGAAAAGGAGAAAATGCTGGTACCCAGCATTTTCTCCCTTTCCCACAATGTTTTCTACACTATGAAAGACAAACCCAATCATTTGAACCACATTCATATTGTTGTCTGCAAATGCCTAAAAATTTTGTTTGGTAAAAAGTTAACCCTCTACGAGATGACAAAAATTTCAGACTATTCCAAATTGAAAAAAATGAAGGAAAGCAGCACGTGGGACCAACCCTGGGCTTTGGGTGCTTTTTCAATGAAACCTTTTGGTGGAAAAAGGGGTAAAACTGTGTCCGAAAAGTGATAAGAGCTATCTCCACCTCTGGTATGAGTTCCCCTTTTCATAGTAAACAACTTGCCTAAACTTAAAATAAATATTTTCAATAAATAAAAAAAATATGAGAAAAAGACACAGTTTTCCAATGACAATTATGATAACAACAATAACAGGGCTATGACTATACTTTGATCTTTTCTTCGAGCAGCCACATTGAAAATAAGGACTTGCCAAAAGGCATTCCACTTCGACAATGGCTCAAACATGGTAGCCTGTCTAAAAAGCATATGTCCCTACTGTATTATTATCATTATTGAGCACAACACTCTTTTGTTGGCTGCTGTCCCAAATTTGGCTATGAACAGTCGGAACATTCTAATTTCAAGGCTCTTTTTAGCTAGTATGTGTTACAAGTAGCAGATAATGTAGATTCAAGACCAGACTGCATGTTTTGTGTAGTCAGATCTCAATATACACTTTCTGCAAAAAGTTAGTGCTACGATTGACATTTACTTCTATCGAACTCCGATTCTTTGCCCTTCAACAAATTCATAAAATTTGTAACCATACTGTCGATTAACACTTCACCACACTATCTGATGTTTTAACAACAGTGAGAAAAAAGGCTTTTGAGAACCTTATTAACAGGGGGAAAATGCTGGTAATCAGCATTCCTCCTTTTTCCATCATGCTTTCTACTCTTTTAAAAGACAAATCAAATTGTTTGTGCCATGTCAAATTTATTGTCTTCAAGTTCTTTGAGTTTTGGACCTCTGTAAAATTTGGTTGTCTGATAAGAGACTTTAACTATTATTGGGGCACAGGTTGATAAACAGTGTTTGTTTGTTTTTGATTTTAAAGCCATTTTTTCAGCCTTGATCAAATCATGGCCATCAGTCCACCTACGCATCTGGTTTTTGTTTTTCTCACACCAGTACTGACAAAATTTCTTTCAAAGCCACAGACTACTCTTCTCACAATGATCAGAGGTGAGAGGTGAAAATCGCTGTAAAGCAAGTTTGTCTCAACCGGGTATTGAATCCAAAACCACCAGGTCACAAGTCAGATATGCTAACCACTGATCTACCCAAATCGGCTTGATAAACAGTAACCTCCTCAAGTCTTTTCCAAACAACAAAATTCTAGACTGGTCTGAATTGAAAGAATTTCCAGCCAACAAATGTAGCTCAAATGATAATCTAGGTATTTGATAGGGTAGAAAACATCGTTGGAAAAGGTGAAAATGCTGTTTACCAGCATTTTCTCCTTTTCCCACAATAATTTCAAAGCCTTCTCTTAAGGGTTGTTAATACTCGGATTGTGTGGTTAAGTATTAGACAAGGTTGTAGCAGACAACTCTGAAAAAAAAAATGCAGGTAAACTTTTACCAAACAATCCCATGTTTTAAGAGCAGAAACAAGCTTAACATAGGGTTAATCAAGCATTAGCTTCAATAGAAGGTTAAAGTGGAAGTAGAACCACAGTTCATTACAGTTGCAAAAAATAATAAAAAGCCTGAAGGAAATGAAAAATTCAGCAAGCACGATAAATAAAACTAGAACTGTCACAAAGCAGACAAATACCCCCCCACCAGCACCTTGTCAATGAAACAGCACAATTGGAAAACGGAAATGCTTTTGAAAACAAAGATCACCAGTGAGTTTGACCTTTGACCAAAAAACAAAAGGGCACCTCCTTGGGTCATGAGCAACACTTTTATATAGTTTCAGGGTCCTATATCAAACACTATTGAGTTAGAGCATGGAAAAAATTTTCAAAACAAATTTCAACTGTGACCTTGACCTTTGACCTATGTAACCAAAAAGCAATAGGGCACCTCCTTGGGTTATGAGGAACACTTGTATAAAGTTTCAGGGTCCCAGGTCAGACGGCTTTTGAGTTACAGTACAGGAACGAAAACAAGATGGATTGACAACTGATGGATGGACAGACAGACAGACATGGTAAAACCAGTATATCCTCTCTACTTTGTAGGTGGGGGTAAAATGATTTCTAGAAGAATTTACCCATTATAACCTTAGACCCATTTAGGACCTACTGAAATCTTTTGAATGATGAAAAAAAGGAATATTTTCAGGAAACAAAGCAACTTTGTTGAATCAAATGGAACATACTGTATGAAAAGAGTGACTGTTTAAACAAGAAATTGTTCCAGGTACATGAATCCTGTTAAGCAAGAGGGCCATTGGCCATATAGCACTCGGCTGAGTACAGGCATCTGGAATTTATAAATGTGAAGAGATCCTAGTTGACATGATGTAAAACACGTGAGTGTTAGTGACATACTTTTTGACTAACTTGGCCTACTTTTGAACTTGTCAGAGATCTATCATCAAGACAAAAATTCTGAGTATCAGACTGAACATGTGACCTCTAGACTGCACAAAAGGTTTTTCCGAGATTTGTCCAAGTGACCTACTTTTATCCCAACATGACCCAATTTTGAACTTTTCCGATATATCATCAGCACAAATATTCTGACTAATTTCCATCAGCATAAACTGAAAATGGGGCCTCTAGGGTGCACACAAAGTTTTTCTGAGATTTATCACAGTAACCTACTTTTTAACCTGACGTGACCCAATTTCAAAGATGTCCAAAATTTGATAAGACAGACATTCTCACTAAGTTTCATGAGTATCCCACTGAAAATGTGACCTCTAAAGTGCACACAAGGTAATTGTTGACGACTACATAATGCACGATGGACAGAGCATGATCATAAAAGCTCATCTTGAGCGCTTTGTGCTCAGGTGAGCTAAAACAAGAGGGCCATGATGGCCCTGAATTCGTTCACCTGAGCCTTTTGACCATACATGACCCATTTCTAATCTCTCCCAGGCTATAATGACAAACATTCTGACAACCTTTCATTAGTATTGGACTTAAAATATGGCCTCCAGATTGTACATAAGCTTTGTCTAAGATTTTACCTAGTGACCTTTTTCTTGACCTAATGTGACCCATTTTCAACTCATCCAAGATATCATCAAGACAAACATTCTGAACAAGTTTCAAGAGTATCAGACTGAAAATGCAGTGTCTAGAGCCTACACAAGGTTTTTCTAGAATTTGACCTAGTGACCTAGTTTTTGACCCGCCATGACCCATTTTTCAAACTCATTCGAGATATGATTGAGACAAACATTCTTACCTACTTTCAATAGTATTTGACTGAAAATGTGGCCTCTAGAGCCTACACAAGGTTTTTTTAACATTTGACCTAGTGACCTAAGTTTTGACCCAACATTACCCATTTTCCATCTCATCCAAGATATGATAGAGACAAAAATTCTGATTATTTTTCAAGAGTATTGGACTTGAAATGTGGCCTCTAGAGCGTACACAAGGTTTTTCTAAGATTTGACCTAGTGACCTAGTTTTTGACCTGACATGACCCATTTTCAAACTCGTTCGAGATATAATCAAGGCAAACATTCTGACCAATTTTCAAGAGTATTGGACTGAAAATGTGTGGCCTCTAGAGCGTACATAAGGTAAAAGTGACGACGGATGTCGGACACAGCATGATCACAAAAGCTCACCTAAGCACTTTGTGCTCAGGTGAGCTAAAAATGTTGATGACATTAGCTTAAGATGCTGAAATGGTTCTTACCACACATCAAGTTTCAGATAGTACAATAGTGAAAAAAAAAAATATTACTAGTCATATTTAAGGAAAATTCTGTGTCCAGGGATACACCACATGCTCTTGGAATCACTCAGAAAGTGACCATTAATTCTTCATGACAAAACCAAGCCACATAAAGCTATACTACTCACACTTTGATAGGGATCATTTAGATACTTCAATACTGGAATATGTTACAAAAATACAGTTTTGCTTAAAAAACATTCATTTCCTCAGCTGGTTCATTTCATCAGCGTGGCAATGTTCCATATTGCAAAACCATACCTGATGCATGCCACACATACATAGTGGCTCAATCTAAGATGGTGATCCCCAGCAAAATTTGAGAAGTATATTATATAAGCCATATTCAAGGAGTACCACTGTGAAGGTCTAAAACACCTGTCTTATAGTCCAGACTTAGGCTCACCTGACTATGATTTGTTTCCAAATTTGAAGAAACCACTTGAGGAATATGCTACAATGATTTGAACAAATTACATGTATGTAGGGCAGTGAACAGAGTCATGGGGGCAGAAACAACTGCAGTGTTCCAAGTATGTTTTTATTTCAAGGGTACACTTACCCCCTAGGCTGAAAATCTAGGGGCAAGATTTCACATGAGAGGGTATGACAGTAATGGTTCAATCTAGTGGTAATGTGATCAATATTGATGATTTGCACTGAAAAAAATGTTTTATACAGATATTTATGTAAACTGACTGCTTAACTCTTTACCATACAATCCCGACTTTTAACGACCCTGAGAAAGAAGCCTTTTGAAAACATTGTAGGAAAAGGAGAAAATGCTGGTAACCACAATGTTTTCTACCCTGCTGGAAATAAATTTCAATTTTTGAGTTATGTTTATTTTGTCGTCTGCAAGTGCTTTCAATTTGGACCAGTCTAAAATTTTGTCATCTGGTAAAGAGTTAAAGTCTTTAGAAAAGCTGAAAAGGCAGTCTCATAATAAAGAATTAAAAAGTTTCTACATGCCACAAAGAAAAAAAAAATCTTAAGAAAAGCAAGTAGCTTTCACGGTCAATCTGAGCATTCCAAGAATTTTTTTTTCTTTTAATTTTTAGAAGAAGGTAAAAACATTTTAAAAGATCATAAAATAACACACAAAAAAAGTAACAAAAGATTTGCAACAGGAAGTAAAATCATGCGAATTTCTTTGAAGTATTTTTTTGCTGTGATGAATATACCTGTGAAAGAAACAAACAGGTTTCATGTAAATTTTAATATACACATCATGATTTATAACTCTTGATGATACAGTTATAAATTAAACAGAATTTGACATTTTTTGGCTTTTTAGGTAAAAGCTTGCTCAATAACAATTTTCCTAAAAATTGTTTAGTAAAATTTTTTATCACATAACCTCCCTTGTTTTCAGTGTAATATACCCAATAAGAATTTTCTTATCTCATACACGTTTAATATCACAATTGTATGACATCATTTTTGACGTCATTTTGTGCATATTTCATAGAAGTGAATGGGTTTTATGGATATTACCGCATGTGCATCTATAGATGGTTTTGCATCTTCTTATCTATGATGTGTGAAATATCATTATGTGATAAAAAGAATCTGACATTCGTTGGCCTATGAGATAAAAAATTTGTTAAACTCGTCAAGAAAAAATGTTATAAAGCTCACCAAAGGTTCGCTTAATAACATTTTCCCTAGACCTGTTTAATAAAATTTTATCTGCATGCCAACTCATGTCAGATCCTATATATCTCAAATGCGCATGAATATCTGATCCTTTCTATCTTTCTTGCAGAAATAAGATAAAAGTTAAAATAACAATGTTATAAATCCTTTACCAAACCATCCAGTGTCTTAACCCTTTACCAAATGACAAAATTTTAGACTTGTCCAAATTGAAAGCATTTGCAGACGACAAAATAAATGTGACTCCAATATTGAACTTTATTTTTGGAAGGGTAGAAAGCATTGTGTGAAAAGGAGAAAATGCTGGTTACCAGCATTTTCTCTTTTTCCTGCAATGTTTTCAAAAGGCTTACTTCTCAAAGTCCTTAAAACTAGAATTGTGTAGTAAAGATTTAACAAAAGTCAGCAAAAAGGCTCTTGAAAACAAAGTGGAAAATGATAATATGCTGGTTTACAGCATTTTCTCTTATTTTCCGCAATGTTTTATATCATGCACAAAAATCCACTAACACAACATTTGATTAATTGTCTGCCAATGCTTTCAACAAGATCACAAGTCTTAAGTCTAGTTGGTTGGTAAAAAGTTAAAAATCAACTTCCCACTGCATGTGGATCAGGAAAAACCTACAGAGGGTCACCCACTGTTGACCTTTCTGTCAGATAACCAAAATCCTGCTTTTAAGATTTTGAGGGCACAAGTACATGTAGACAAATTCAATAACTTCTCTTGATATATTGTATATGTAGATATATACGCGTGTCGAAAAATTTGCGAATTACCGATTAAGGGCATTTTGCGTATGGAAATGTTTGTGAATTCAAGACACTCGTTATTTGTTGGTATACATGTTGTAAAATATGCGAACAGAAAAGTTTGTGAATTTTTCAAATTTGCGAAATCGCAAAAATTTCCACGTCGCAAAAATTTCCAGTTATACAGTACATGTACATGATATAGGTTTACCAATTAGACAGTCAAGCCAACCACTTTGAAAACCTTTGGATGGTTTGTCTGTAATTTGAGATACTGGGGAAAAAACTCACCGATGTACATTCAAGACAGCAATGATGAGAGCTCTTTCAAAAGTATCTTTTTCAAAAACTTGTTTTGATCATGAGTGCTTTATTTTGTATTCCTATATTCATGACTGAGCCAAGGTAGCATACAAGACTTTAGACCAAGGGATCACCAATTTGAACTCTGAGCTCAGCCAATTTCTTTCAGAGGACTGATGATAGTCACTGAACATGATTTATTCCTCTCTTACTGCTTGTCATTATTTCAATGATCAATTGATGCTTTTTAACAATGGTTATATGGGAACCAAGCTAGCGACTTGAGAAGAATACTGTGTGAAGTACTGGTAACAGGAAAGCCAGGAAAGTAAGGATAGGTGCACTGGCTGCAGCAATATAACTGAAATAATGTTGGAAGGGTGTTAAACACCATAGAAATAAACAAACAAATCCTATACTAGTGGGAGAGAGTGGTATTACTGTAGGGTGTTGGCCTCTTACATCAAAGGTTTCGGTTTAAAATCCAAAGATGAGCAGGCTCAACCTTTGGATCTATCAACATCATAGCACAAGTATTGGTTAAGGTTTCCAAGAAGCAGTCATCAAGAGTGACTGATGTAAGTTGTAAAAACTTGTTTCACAATCCATGTAAAATAAATATGTTTAAACGTAAATGGAATATAATCAAGTAGCTGATGAGACAGAGCTATTAGCTATCCCTGCACAAATTTATTTCATTGGTCAGTTTCTTAGAGATAGTTTAGCCCAAATCTATAGCAATTCAAGCCGAGCCCTGGTAGCTCAGTCAGTAGTGTACAGGACTTGAGAACAGGGGTCACTGGTTAAATACCTGGCTTGGCCATTTTCATTCCAAAGCTGATGATAGTCATTGTGAGAGGATTCATTCTTTTCTCCAGCTGACCATAGTTTCTGCAATGTGGGAAAGCAGCCAGTGGCTTGGAGAGAATGTTGTGCAGAGTACTAGTAGAAAGAACTCCAGGAAAGCATTGATAGGTACACTGGCCACCACGATATAACTAATAATGTTGAAAACAAAGTTAAAAACCACATGATCTATAGCGATTTAAAGAATGCATAAAGGCTGGCATAAACAAAGACATTTAATTCCATTTGATAAAGTCAGATTTTTATTGTAGTTCAAGCTTATCTATAGGTAGGTGTACAAATTTAAGTAGAAGATTGGATGATCTGTGTCTTTTTATAGAGAAAATTTGTCCATTAGTACTTTTAAAAAATTCAAATTATTTGTGTTTGGCAGCCAAGTCAATCTCTTATAATTTGCAATTCTGAGTTACAGTTAATCATTTTTGATGATTAACACCAGCGGTAATCCTCATGGTAATATAAAACTCTCGTTGGTCAATGTCTGAATTGGCCCTTGAGGAATTTTACAGTGCAGTTAGCAGCACTGGAATGTGACCAATCAGACAAAAGTCCTCAAAACAGCTGACTACATAGTGATATTAAAGAAGTTGGCAGCTCTATCGCATCACCTACTTGGATATAATGTATTATAAGCTTTTCAAGTCTTCTGGTTGCAAAAGCAAAAGCTGCTACTCTAATCTGTATACATGTATATTGCAGAGGCATTGAGATTGGAGGATATATCTCTAAAAATGCTGTGATGGATAAGTATAATTACTTTACACACATGCAAATGTTCAATATCTCTGTTTGAAATCTATGGTTTGTTTTTCATTTGAGTAATCTTGTACTAATATTGTGTACATCAAAAATTAGGTTGTAGAGTAATTTACTAAAGGGGTAATACAATTTTTAGGTGAGACATAATGCTAAGCTGTGAGAAAGGAATAAAGTCCTACCATAATTACTTCTATCTGATTCAGGGTTGAAATAACAACTTCTGGATTGCAACAGAGTTATTCAAGCTCATAGAAAACATTGTCTATATAGAAAATTGCTCAGAATGAATAAACCGATGATGTGTTATGGGTAATCTACAGCTAACGGAACTTAGATTAAATGACAGGTCATAATTTGTAGGAAAAAAAAATAGGTGTCCACTTTTTGTTATGATGTTCTCTTAAACTCATCTGCACAGAGAGCATTACCATCAAGATGCATGGAACTTGTCAACAACGTAGCTGACTGACGTTGTACTTCACTACAACATTATAACTGGTTGAAGCTGTACTTTACTACTGCATAATTGATTGATAGTTATACTTGACAGCTGTACTTGGCAACAACACAACTCATTAAAACTGTACTTGATAATACAAAATAATTGACTGAAGTTGTACTTGACTGCATCATAACTGATTGAAACTGTACTTGAATACAACACAACTGAATGAAGTTGTACTTAATAGTAACATGCCTTAAAAGCCAACATGACAACAGCATAACTGGTTGAAGTTGTATTTTACTACATAATTACTGAACATGTAGTTGAAATCAATATAGTTGACTGCAGCTGTACTTGACACATAAATTGACTGAAGCTGTACTTAACATCAAAACTATCTGATGCTACACTTAACTAGAGCATAACTGATTGAAGCTGTTCTTGATGAATACTTTTTAATTAAGCTGTCCTTGACAACAACATAACTGACTGAAGTTCCACTTGAAAACATCACAACTGATAGATGTTGTACTTTACTACAACAAAATTGTTTGAAATTGTACTTGACTATTGAAGCTGTTCCTACCTGCAATATATTGAATGAATCTATACTTGACAACAAATATAACTGACTGAATTTGTACTTGACAACAACATAACTGATTGAAGTTATACTTCAACTGTACAACAACTCCATAATTTATTGAAGCTGTACTAGACAGCAACACAACTGACGTAAGTTGTACTTGACTACAAAACTGATTGAAGCTGTACTTGACATCAGCACAACTAAAGCTGCACTAGATAACAACATTATTGGTTGATGCTGTACCTGAAATCAAAATTTCTGTTTGAACCTTTACATGACAAAATACTGTTTTAATATGTGTGTGATTGTACTTTCAAAGACAAATTTTATCATTTCAGCCACCAGGAATATGTTGTATACAAATGCTTTCAATTTGAACAAGTTTTTTTTTTTTCACCTAGTAAAGGGTTGATAAATGCTAAATTCCAATACAGTATTTTACCGAGAGCACCACATGCAGGTGTGTATGATAGACTGCAGTTTTTTTTTTTAGAAATAGATTGATTTTCTGTGAATTGCTAAGTCAAAAAATGGGGCATAACTGTGTCAAATATATTTTGATGGTAACCTGCCCCTGTTTCATGGGATCCCATTTTGATAGTTAAGAACTAGGTCAAGTCTGGTGTAAATTTCTCCAGTAATGACAGAGATATTACAACACGCCAAACTTTCTGCAGAACAAATTAGAACTCCAAAACGGTCCATAACTGTGTCAAAAATATTGTTTGGTTCCCTGCCCTTGTTGTGCAAGTTCCCTATAAAAATTAACAACTAGTACAAGCTTAAGGTAAATATCTTCAGTAATGACTTATGAATCTCTTAGTTTGAAGAGTGCCTTAAACCTTTACAAAACAATCTGATGTTTTAACAACCCTGAGAAAAAAGGTCTTTGAAAACATTGTTGGAAATGGAGAAAACGTTAGTAATCAACATTTTCACCTTTCTACACAAATCCTATCATTTAAGCCACATGATATATTGTCTACAATTGCTTTCAATATGGACAAGTCTGTTATTTTGTTTCCTGGTATAGAGATCTGGGTTTTCCCTAACACAGGATCTTGCATCTGAAACTCTCAAAAATATGTTGTGGAGGCCAAAAAAGAAAAAAAAAAGGGGGGGGGGGTCCACCTGGACTCACAAAACTGTGTTAGAATAAGTACAAACAATCATTATTTTAACCTGTTCTTCAATCATTCTTATCCAAGTTTTTTACTGACTTTCTTTCACTTTCAGCTAGTTTCCATAATCTTTTTATAGAACAAGGATGATGAGCAACCTCTGGAAGTCTATAATTGTTCCCTTTTGTAAGTATCTGAGGGATAGCTTATGAGGACAACTGATTGAAATCAGATGGCTAAACAATTTTTTACAGCATATAAGCTAAGTACTGAGTGGGAATCTCATATTTGATTTTATTTATCACTGGTCTATTTCTAATAAATAAAGGTGCTGTAACAAGTTAGCAAAAAAGCCACTGTACATGTGTATTATTAATGGCATTAAAAGCTATTTTAACTATACTGAAATAGATAATTACATAAAACAATAGGTTTCTATTCATTCTTTTGTTCAATTCCTTTTGAAGTGACAATTTTAGTTATTTAAAGAAACACAGAACATTTTCATGCATCATTTAAACAGTGGACTCTTGATTTTTTACAGTTGGATAGACCCTCAAATAACTAAGTCCATAGGACTTCCAGGCCTCAAAGCTGAAGAAAAACTCTGACAAAGAAATTATTGAACTATTAAATGAATACTTGGGCAACCAATAGGAACTGAATATCAATACAAGCCTCTTTACTATAACTTGCGCCATCACAAGTTGGCAGAAAAACTTTGAGAGTTACCGGTAATGGTATGTCAGCAACATCATGGTGACTACAACTGGAACCACCAAAGAAAGCCTGACCCTCTCATTTGAAAAGTGCTTCATGGGTGACAGCCCACATTATGCATGTGTTTCAAGGGTTTCACCTGTACCAGTAATAGACAGTGCCTTACTCAAGAGCAGCAATGCCAGTTCAGATAGAACTCACAACCTATGGATTGCTCATTCCATACCTGGACCATTTGCCTACAGAAGGTTATTGCAGTAACCCTCTACCACTAGAATGAAGAAAGATTTAAAACACACTGTGCAAAAAATTACCAGTAAGAAAACTTAAACCCTGTACCACTCAACAAAACTTGAGACTTGTCCATACTGAAACAAATGCAAACAAAAACAAAATGTACTTCAAATGTACAGATTTGTCTTTCAAAGGGTAGAAAACATTTGTGAGGAAAAAGAGAAAATGCTGGTAACCAGCATTTTCTCTTTTTTACCCCACAATGTTTTCTTAAGCCATCTTTCTTAGTGTCGTTAAAACACATGATTGTGTAGGAAAGGGTTAGCTATAAAGTATGTATAAAAAAACTACAATTAGCTGAAAATCCTGGGTTCATATTCACAAACAACTAATGATTCTAAATTGTAATTAGAGCTACCTGATTGGATAAGACATTCTGTCACAGCCAATGAGGTGGCTAATATTTTAATTTAAAATTAGAATATTAACCCTTATCCTGCTAAATAAATGAAATGAACCTTTCAAGCTGATAGTAAAAATTGAAATATTGCTGTTTTAAAGATATTTTTTGAGGAGTAACTATCTCCTTATCAGACAGTGCAGATCACAGGTCAGACTGCATGTTCTGTTCAGTCTGATCTTGATCTGCGCTGTCTGCAAAAGATCAGTGAAGTCCACTAAGCAGCCTAAGGGTTAACTTAGAATGGTTGGTAAATACAGCCCCAGGTAGTGTTATTGACAGAAAGGTCATACAGGTATCTTGTTTGTAGAATCTCTATAATACTCACACATACACTTACATTGCCTTCTTGATCTCTATCCTATATTATAATAATGAAAGGATCGTTTATGGATGATTGGGTTATAGAACAAGAGGGCTATGATGGTCCTGTATCTCTCCACTGGCTAATATGTAAAAGCCATAGACACCAAAAAGTTCAATACCACGCCAAATGGTTTAGAACAAGAATACTTAAAAAAAAATTTCTCTATAAAAGCCCAGGTTAAAGATGTGACTGCAGGACCAGGCCATTTTTGACCATGGAGCTAAACTTACTTGTATCCTGGTAAAAGTCCACAAGACACAGCCACATACCAAATAATACAGGTCTAGGCTGTATGTTTATCAACAAGAAGATTTTCAAAGTTTCCTCAATATAAAAACCCCTGTAAAACTTGAGAGGCACAGCTTAATTGAATCTAGGGCTAAATTTTGAAAAAAAAACTTGGAAAGTGGTCCACTAGATGAAGCTATGCGCCAAATTTGGTAGCCCAGAGTTTAGAACCGTATGATTTTTAAAGTTTTCACTAAATAAGCCCATGTAAAACTTGTGACCCCCAAGGGCAGGGCAAATTTTAGCTCCAGGGTTATAATTTGAAGAATCTACGTAGAGGTCTATAATATAAAGCTGCATGCCAAATTTGGTAGCCGTAGGCCATATGGTTTAGAACCAGATGATTCTGTATATTTTTACTATATTAGCCTATGTAAAACTTGTGACCATCAGCGCGGGGCCAATTTTAACCCCAGGGCTGTAATTTGAAGGATTTGATAGAGGTCCATTAAATGAAGCTACATGCCAAATTTGGTAGTCTTATCCCATATGGTTTCCAAGAAGAAGATTTTAGATTTTCAATATTTTTCAGTTTTGTTGCCATGGCAACCAGAGTTTTTGCAACATTCAATTTCTTTCAAAATTCTGAAGAAGACATTGGAAGGATCATGTCTATTAAGTTTGGTCAAAATTGGATGAGTACTTTCAGAGAAAAAGATGTGTGAAGTAAAAGTTCACGCATGGACAGATGGACAGATGCAAGGAAGCACAATGGACATAGGGCCATGACATATGCTCGCTGGCCTTTGGCCGGTGAGCTAAAAATTATTCTATATTAATTTTGTCTTTCTCTGAAAGCCAACAACTTTGAGTCTATGCTTGTGTATTCCAAGTAAAGCCACTAAACCGATTACTATGACAAAACTTTTGACATCTCCAAATCTAAAGCATTTGCTTATAAATATTTCAATTTTGCTTAAATGATCAGATTTGGCTTTGAAAGGGTAGAAAACATGGAGGTAAAGGAGAAAATGCTGGTTACTTGCATTTTCTCCTTTTCTAAAATTGCATTCAAGAGGTCTTTCTCCTTGGCTTTTTAAACTAATATTGTGTTGTATAGGACTACAGAAAATGGACTAAGACATTCAAGATACAGCTGTACATACACATATTTAAACTTGGATCTTGCATCTACAATGTCTGCCATGCATCCACTGTTTTTAACCCTTAAGCTGCTAAGCCCGACTCACTGACCTTTTGTGGATAGAGAAGATCAAGATTAGACAGCAAAGAATGTGCTGTCTGATCTCGGGTCTTCACTGTCCCTGTAGGAGATATTTTTCTCCAAAAACTAAGTTTGAAAAAAACATTATTGGTGTTTTTACTATAGGTATGAAAGTTTTATTTCACTTATTTAGCAGGATAAGGGTTAATAGATTGCTAAACTTTTAAAATCAATTCAAAGATTACAGGTAAAATTTGAAAAAAAAAATTCATGCTTCATTTTTTTTTTTTCATCTGAAAATTCTTCACTGTGTCTATCATTGATATTTGCATTTCTATTGAGAAAATTATTTGAAATTAAGCCTTGTGGTGCAAACTTCTTGGCAAAATTTACAAGGGGAAAAAATGTTGGATCTCTATTCAAATATAAATTTCAACAAGTCTCTAAATTTACATATGCATGTCATGATGCCACCGCTTTTCACCTTTAGTTTGGATATCTTTTTTTATGTAAAGTTTATCTGTGGGCAAAAGTGTGCGCTCCTGTACAATTGACTCAATCAATACACAAAATCTTGCTGAACCATCAGAGGGTAGAAAGCATGCACTCATGTTTTATTGACTCATTCATTACACGAATTTTCATCACTGCTGCAACATACATCATGTTATAAAAATGTGTATATAAATACAATGATTAACACTGAACTGTATGAGGTCCGAAATCAAAACAAACAAGCAGATGTAAATCAATGAAGGAATAAAGAAAGCAGAGTAAGTAATATTAAATGATAAAAAATAAAACACAAGTATAGAAAATATCAGCCTTCGAAACTTCTGAATCCTAACCTTTGAATTTGACACTGTTTGGTAATAGTTTATGCACATAACAGTCAATGTTGCCTCCTTCTGAAACTTTGTTTCAGGGGGCAATGAATCAATTATCATTAACCCTTTAAAACACAATTCCTACTTTTTGCTAACCCCTAGAAAAGAAAGCATTTGAAAACATTGTGAGAAAAGAAGAAAATGCTGGTAACCAGCATTTTTTTCTTTTCCCACTATGTTTTCCATCCCTCCATAGACAAATTTAATCCTTTGAGCCATATTTGAAGTCTGTATAAAGTCTATCAATTTGGATGAGTCTTGAATTTTGGTTGTGTGGTAGAGAGTTAAGATGACCTTATACACTTAATACAATCAGGCATTAGTCATCTTTGCTATGTAGCAGTGAACTGTACAACATTATAACATGAAACAGTTTTTAACACAGATCCAACCATACAACCTTGCAAACTAACTAGATAGCATAACTTTTAGGCAGCATCAGATTCAGACAAAAACCAACAACATTTACAGAGTTCCAACTCATGCACATTTGTACATGTAACACAATTAAATGAACACAAAAACACCACATGCAGTTGCAAATGCTTGGCTGCAGATTTTTTTTTTAGGGAAAATTCTGTGTTGACGTGTTGAAATAGGAGTGTCACGGAGTCAAAAAAAAACACAAACAGACAAGAGCATTACATGGGGATGCCAATGCTTGGCAGTAGCTGTTTGATTTTCAGAGAAAATTTTAAGTCAAAAAAAGGGCATGACTGTGTCAAAAAGTACTTTGATGGTTACCTGCCCTGTTCCCCTTTTGATACTTAACAACTTGTCCAAGTTTGAAGTAAATATCCTCTGTAATAATAGAAATATTATACAGTGACAGTTTTTGCACCAGGGCAACAAGGTTATGACAATAACCTCAATGTTTTTCTCAATAACAAGACAAATAAAAAGAAAACACATTACACAAAGTATCATGTTAAGTTTTAGAACACCCAATAAACCCAAGAAACACTTTCATTCTCCAAATAAGACCCTTACTACTGCAATGCCATGTTTTTTATTGTACATGCTCCGTATTCACCAACCATTCTTCTGAACATTCTTTGATGTACACTCAAGAATTTTCCAAAACTTGCTAGTAAAACAACTTCAGATTGGCTAGACCAAATGGTTTTCCAAATAATAAACTGTGTTACTTTCAAAATCTAAAATTAGACATAGAATGAAATTAAGAATGGTTGGTGACCCTGGATGTTTCAACAAAGCGGACAGTGTAGATCAAAGATCAGGCTACACATTTTGTGCAGCCTGATCTTGATCTACACTGGCTGCAGAGGCAACTATAATCATGAAAGGCACCTTAAGGGTAAGTGCTGCTACAGATGACAAAACATACCTGTGGGAAGAGAAGAGTATACAGCGACGTCCTGCACGGGTAGACAATCAGAGGTATCGAAACAGCAATGGAGATTACAAAACACAGTTTTATAGCATCTGACAGGCTGTTTTCATGGAAATGGTTGATAATGTCCCCAGTCAACTCCTTCTCATTGCTGAAAGCTATGTAACCAAAAAATGCCACCTGAAATAGTATTAAAGATACAACCTTACATTCAGAGAGAAAAATTCCAACAAATTTTGATTAACGGTAGAATCGTTCAGAATTCAGTCTGCTGTTTTAAACATATATACATTACCAATATATATGGTGTAAGGGATAGACACATATATCTGAAATCTTCCATTAAAAATGGAAAAAAATCACAACATCGATTTCTCTGATGGCCTCCAGGAATGAAACGCATTTTCTATTGGTCATAATCTATGCAACATTGCAACCATCAAGGGCAACATTTGGCATGAAGATACAAGCATGATTTATAGTTTGATAAAATAAAGATGAAATGGGTAAAAGATTGGCTGAAAACAGGTACAGATGTATCTTTAACCCTTTGACAACACTGAGGGAAAGATAGCCTTTGAAACCTTTTGGAAAATAGAGAAAATGCCAGTAACCAGCATTTTCTCCTTTTACAGCAATGTTTTTCTACCCTTTCAAAGGCAGATCTCATCATTTCAACCTTATCTATTTTGTCATCTGCAAGTGTTTGAATTTGAACAAGTCTAAAATTTTGCCATCTGGTAAAGAATTACACGTTTAAATCCTAGGATTCAGATAATAAAATTTTAAACTGGAGAGAGTTGTAGGAAGGGAATGACAACAGATCAGAAAACAAACTTACCAACAAATAAGCAGCAGTGCACAACAACACAGCTGATTTTATGATACTGTTTATTCTCTTCAGTGATGGTTCTGCCATAGCATTGTACACTATAAATAACTGGCTGTGAAAAAGAAATTGCACAAATCGGTGCTTTACACTGGGCACGTAAGAGACCCAAGTTTCTGTTGGAAAAAGAGCTAGTGTCTTGTACCCAACTGATCTGTAACCAGCAGTGACTGGGAAAGGCTTGCGCCATGCACCATAGTCACATTAAAATCCAAAACGTCACATCGTTTTTGCCAATGAGTGCACCCTTGTCCCATTCAATTTTCGACGTCGTAAAAGTACGAAATTTAGTCAGACAAATCTCCTTTGATCGGCGCCGATTAGATGCTCTATAAAATGAGTAGCTATGTGTGTGTGACGTCATGTTTTCAATCATAAAACGCTTATTGAATATTGAACCTATTTTGTAGTCTTGATGAAACTGCCCTGATTTTGCCGTAAAATTCAAATTCAACAACTACCTAAGCATTAGAATATACCACCGAAAATTTAGAAATGCATGAAGGTCAGGGCTCCATCAGTAATTTCTTTCCCACAATGATCGTTTATTAACTGACTCATACAGACGATCCTAGCGGGAATCAGAGCAACTCTCAGATCACATCTCTCTCCGAGCCTATCCCAAGCATATCCATGGACATACAGCAAACGTTTATCAGTGTATATCATGCTGATTGAGAAGGCCAGTTTTTTTTTCATCATGAATTAGATAGGTAACATTCTCAATCAGCTTATGGTCTAATAGTATTTATGTTCCCTGCCATCCCAATTGATAAGTTCATTTCAATCATCATGCTATAATACTGCTAAAAGAAATAAAAAGATATGAAAGTAGATCGCTGAAAAAAAAAAAAAAAAACGTGAAAATCCATGACACAACAACGGTCAATTTGCCACCGTCCAATCAGAGTTGTCTAAAATTGTTTCTTCATCATTTATAATGAATTTAAACAGTGAATTTACATAATTATATGTAACGAACGATAATGAGAAAAAAAGTTCTTGTTTTTTTTTCTTTAATGAAATGAAAATAACAATGAAAGGGGGTGAAGGTCAGACCTTCGTCTTATGGAACAATGAAAGGGGGGTGAAGGTTAGGCCTTTGTTTTTTGGTGTCATACTTATATTTCCATAATAACCAAGTAATTTTGACCCTTGATCATTTCTCTTTGACGCCTGGAAATTTCATTTTGACTCTTGAAAATTTTCTCCCAAGATTCAAAGACTCTTGGGATTCAGGACCTAATGAGAACCCAGATGACTGTGTTTGATTCCAAGCATTAAATATAGAACCAGCATAAGCATTTAGCTACATTTTGACTTGCATTGGGATAGAACTATTTTAAAAAAATAAATGAAAGCAATTAAAAGATTATGTGTTTTTTTCTAAATTGTCACATTGGTTTTCAAAATGTCACATTGATTTTCCTGGAGGAAGGGACATTGTCCCATTGAAAATAATTCTTTCCCAATCACTGAACCAGTTTCTTTTTATAGATACATTCTTTCTCTGTAACAAATTATCTATACTCAAAATGCCTGCAGCAAAAAGGGTTCTATATCCTACAAGTTCACCATCATCATCATTATCATCATCATCATCATCACCACCACCAGAAATGAAAACTTAGTTTACAGATAAAGACAAGGAAGCAATTATTACAAATCAAAGATTACTAGTTTAAAGGTACTTATTTCCCTAAAACAGAATGGAATAAGGTTGGTAAACCAGTAGTGACAACAATGGAAAACAGCCTTTTAGACGACTGCTTTCAAATAAGTTCATCATAAAAACTTGTGTTATGGGTACTAACTAGAACTATATGATCTAGAGTAATCCAACGAGTACCGCAAAAAAGACCTTTGAATTTAAATAATGAATTCCAAACAAAAAATTCAGCTATCCTCTGAAACTAGCAAATCATTACGATATAGATAGAACAGAAACCATTGCTTAGAAAAGTCATACCCACTCCTCTCCTGTATTCAACCCTTTACCAAATAACAAAATTCAAGACATGCCAAATTCGAAAGAATTTGCTGATGGCAATTTAAATTTGGCTCAAATGATAGAAACTATCATTTGGAGGACAGAAAACATTGTGTGAAAAGGAGAAAATGCTGGTTACCAGCATTTTCTCCTTTTCACACAATAGTTTTCAAAACCCGTCTTTCTTAGGGTCATAAAAACACAGAATTGTGTAATGAAGGGTCTAGCCTTACTGAAATCCCTCCCATATTTTCCAAACAGTAAAAAATCTAACAACTACTTACGTCTGACAGCCAAATGCAAACGAAAAGATAGGCAGACACTGAAAGAAACCTTCAACACGCCAAAGTCTGATCTTTCTGTACCAAGTCCCTTCATAGAGATTTGGACTGGACTGAAGTAAAACCTGGCAAAAGAAAAGAAATTTCTTAAATTCTTTCAACACAATTGAAACATTTAAGATCCTAACAAATGACAGATATCCAAAATATTGTTGGAGACAGAAAACGCTACAAGCTGAAGACAGCTTTTTTATTTTTTTATGTGGACAACATTGTGCCTAAAGAAGAAATTGCTTGCAACAATGTATTTCATAAATATAAACCGGGGATGTTTTCGGATAAAGGGATTTAATACATCTCTGTGATGCAGCATACCAACTATGTCATCACATAGTTACAGATTCATAAAATCCATTTTGTCTTACAACTACCTGAGTCATGAGGCAGAATGGTTCTTGGACATGCAGAAAAATTAAAAAAAGCAAAAACTTTCTGCATTGGCTGACATGGGTCAATACTTTTGCCAGATGCATTAAACCTCTTCTGAAAGAGTTTGACTCAAATGTAGATATCCTCATAAACAACTGTGTGGTCTGCGTTTTTTTTTACTTCAGTAGAAAACTACACTTTTCATGAGACCGAGGTCCAATAACCAACCAGCCATTATAAAGAACTTTCGTAGCTTTATCCTTAGGAATTTTCTAAACTTAAAAGTAACACAACTTCTGATTAGTTAAAACCAAGTGGTCTAGCCAAGCAGAAGTTGTGATACTTTCTAAATTTCAAATAAGACAAAGAATGATACTGAGAATGGTTTGTGAATATGGGCTGGGGTCTTGGCAGAAAAGCTAGAAGAACTAAGAAAATGGCCCTCGTAGGTACTTACATAAAATGTGAAGAATGTGTAGAAGAGAATACACATGGTGCTGGCTTTACTTAGAGTCCTGAGATCCTTCAATAACCCCAAAGGTAGGCCAACAAACAGGCAAAGACAAACAATCAGTGATGTTCTCAGGTTGTCATTGTTCTGTAAATAAACAGACATAACTACCTTATGTGTACTATATTAATCCCAGGTTTTTGCAATGCTGGGAAAGAAGGCTTTTTTGAACACATCGAGGGCAAAAATGAAAATGCTAGTGACGAGAATTTTCTCCATTTCCCATAACATTTTCTGCCCTATTAGAGAACTCAAGCTCATTTGAACCAATGTTGAATTTGTCATAATTATGCAAATTTTTGAATTTGAAAAAGCCTAAAATTTTCTGCTGAAGAAAGGGTCAATGAAAAGAAAATGAAAATTTAAATAACCTTAGATAAAATATTATCAGTTACATGTATGTTAATGAATTCTCTTTATTAGTTATGTTAAAGATATCTCTGTCTGAAATGATGACATTTTTTCAGCTTAAGATAGTTGAGAATCACAATATTTTGTTTTCTTTCCAATGACTGAAAGTTTTTGAAATTCTTTTTAAGCAGTTTAACCCTCTAACACACAATCCCGATTTTCAACGATTCTGAGAAAAATGTCTTTTGAAAACATTGTGGGAAAAGAAAATGCTGGTAACCAGCATTTTCTTCTTTTCCCACAATGTTTACTACCCTTTTACAGACAAGTCCTTTCATTTGTGTAACTTTTCAGTTGTCATCTGCAAATGACTTCCATTTGAACAAGTCTAAAATTTTGTTGTTTGGTAAAGAGTTCTGGGTTAAAAATGTGTTGCTGAGAAGTACCAAAGTTATTGCTGAAAATGGAGCCAAAATTCAAACAAACATCATTCATACCTCAAATCCAGTTGCCTTGGAAACAATAGCAGGTCCAAGATCACCAATAATCACCACCTGAGCTACCAGGGTTCCAAGCTGGAGACCTATCATACTGGTAAAATATAAAAGAGTCATATTCTGTGAAAAGGAGGTTAAATGCATCTCCAAAAAAGTATCTAACTAGGTCAGCCTGTGCATACTGTGCAAGCTTACCTGGATCGAAACTTTTTGCTTTTGGTCAATTTTCTGCATGTCAAAGGACCATTCTTCCTCATGATTCAGGAAGTTGATAGGCAAAATGAATTTTAAGGATCTGTATTTCATACGATGACTTGCTTGGTATAATGCATCACAGAGAAGAACTTAACTCCTTTTTTGGCAAAGTGCCAAACAAATGTATTCAGTATCAAACTAGAGCTGTCAGTGAATGTGACTTAATACCCCCACCAGCGCTTTGACAGAAACAGGCAATTTAACAAAAAATTTTCTAAGTTCAAGGGGAGATTACCCTTGAATCATAGGGAGTAGATGATTGAAAACTGCGTCTTGCACAACTTCAGTATACAATCAATGTATCAACAAACTTTCAATACAATAGCAAAACTGTAGGAGGAGTTCGCGACACAAAATTACTAATATTTTGTACACAGATGGCCACACGGACGGACACATGGATGGACGGACAGACAGGCTGATTCCAGTATACCCCCGAAAACATTTGTTTTGCGGGGGTATAAATATATATGGGATATAATGTTGTAGTAACTTTCCAGGTGCTTGCATTTGCTTTGAGCTGTGTAAGAAGATTTCATATCTTGTTAGAGGTTAACATCTTGCAGTGAGAAGCAAATACAAGGAAAGTCACTACTACATAATAATATCCTTTTATTATATACCTGTACCTATTAATTTCAGTAACAAAATATTCCACATAGATGTACATGTATTTACAATTTTATCCAAATATGGTAGATGGTAAGATATAAACTGGTTAAGTGGGTATAAATCATTTTTAATAATGACATATAAACATCATAGCTTAACTTTCTCACTAATCAAATTCCTGGGAATGATGTACATGTATAAGCAATTACATATGTATTAGACAAACTAAATTTATAATAATCATTTTGATGAAAAGGAAATGAAACTTACCATACTTCAACAAATAGTTTTCCTGTGGCTCCATGTGTAAAATATGCTGTAAAATGAATAGAACAAATTGCAATATTTGAACTGAAGAAACAAATCATATTCATAATACAATATACAAACCAAATTAGGGTTACATTACAGGAATTTCTTTGGAAACAGTGGAAAACCTTGTGGGTAGAGGAGAAAATACTGGTTACAAGCATTTTTCCCTTTTCCAGTGATGTTTGTCAAAGCCATCTCCCACGGAGTCGCTAAAACACATAAATGTTTGGTAAAGAGTTAAAAGGATAAAGAAGATTGTTGAGAAGGAGAAAAAGCTGGTTACTAGTATTTCCCCTTTTCTCCAAAATGTTTTCAATTGTTTTCTTCCTCAGGGTCATTAGAATTCAGGTTTGAGTGGTAAAGTGTCTATGAAGTTTCTGACCGACATTGTACAGTCACAAGCCCCTTTCGGCTTAATGTATTTATATATGAGCCGTGCTCTGGCAAAAGGGGGCTTCATGCATCTCCGTGATGCATTTTACCTAATATGTCATCACATGATTATAGATCCATAAAGTCCATTCTGTCTAACAACTGGCTGAATCCTGAGGTAGTTTGGTCTCTGGACACAGGGTTTCTCCCAGAGCGCGTTTCTTGCGTTTTTGACACAACTATTTCTCAGCTGACATACTAAAATTCATCGTGTGCGTCTTTTCTGATGCAACCAAAAACATATCAGTTCAATCAAAACAAAAGTTTATAATGCACACCATGACGTCGAGCCGAAATAGTAAGGGACAAAATAAGGTTCGTATGCAGAGAAAGATTTCGTAAGCCATGATTATTTTATACTGAGAGTTTATGATACGGCACCCAGTGTCTGAAACCGGTTTTATTGATAATTTATTGATAAATATCTGCCAGTAATGCACAAAAAGGAATTAAAGAACATGAATTGCTACCAACTGGCTTCTCTCTGACACAGTCACACATTTGAAGCTCTTGTTTAGTAATAACTAGGTATGGAATAACTATAGGAAGGTCAGTTGGTCGCCGTGCTTTAAATATGTACAGTCTGTGTATTCTGGACGCTTTCCTAAACAGAATAGCAGATAAACCAAAAAAGAAAAACAGAAATGACTTGCAGACTGTTTTGTTGTCCCTTCCAGAAGTAAACACCTCGAAAACGTGAAAAACATGAAAAATCAACAAATGCAACAAATATCCGGGTATTGTCAGACTAAGGAAAATAGGTCCAGGTCTGAGTAGCTTTAAAAAGGCATTTATAAAGGTGACCCTCAGGATTTTTGTATGACCCCCAAAAATTTGGAACAGGGGTCACAAATGACCCTCAAAAATTTGAAGCTGGGAGAAACACTGCTTGACATGCAGAAAAATGACCAATAGTGAAAAGTTTCGGCCGAGGTCAGCCTGCGCAGTCCACGCAGGCTGACATGGGTTGATACTTTTCGCAGATGCATGAAGCCCCCTTTTCACAGAGCATTACTCACGTATGATCAATAATTAATACCCTCTGAACAAGATCTGTTATAAAGTATATATACCAACCTAAAAGTGAAAAGGACCTTCTTCTTGAGGCAATTCCAGCTTTCACCAGTAATTGACAGGATTTTATGGTGAGCCAAGTTGAGAAAAACAGCATCAGTGATCCCAAAATTATACCACACTGAAATATACACAATAACATTATGGTATGTCATTATCAGGAGTGTAACGTCTTAAGAATAGACAATACAATTATTACCAATAGTTCCATGATTACAAAATTAACCTCTTTACCAAGCGATGAAATTTTGAACTTAAACAAATTGAAAACATTTTCGGACGACCAAATAAATGCAGCTCAAATGATGATTTCTGTCTTTCACAGGGTAGCATTTTCTCCTTTTCCCACAATGTTTTCAAAAGCATTCTTCTTCTGGTTCATTGAAACTCAACACTGTGTGATAAGGGCTAAAGGACCATCCCAGGTATAGTAACACCATGTTTAACTTTTTACCACACCACAAAATTTTGGACTTGAGGAAATTGAAAGTATTTGCAGACGACGAATCAAGAGGAGAATTCTGTACTTGTTAATGTAAGAAACACTGGGAATGAGGAAAATGCTGGTTACCAGCATTTTCTCCTTTTGCCACAATGTTTTCAACAGCATTCTCTTTCAGGGCTGTTAAAACTCATGATTGTGTGGTTAAAGTAAAATATGTACTTCATTGTGAAAAAATGATATAGATAATAAACTCCTTCAAAAAAAGGTTGACAAACCTGTTGAAAACAAAATGGCATAGCTAGAATGGTGACACCAATGATGCTGTTCCCAACATTTATAATGAAGGGCCAATTATTGTGTGGCTGAGACATGATTCTCATCTTGTAGTCAAATCACACCTGAAAGTAAATTGAAAAAAATTGCAAAATTTTAAAAACATGTATGTGTTGAATTTTTAATAAATGCATGTCTTTAAGGGTCAGCAATCCTAAGGAAGGTGGGCTGCTGAAAACACTACACTGTTTATGAAATGGAGAAAGTCCTGTACAGCATTTTCTCCTTTTTCTGTATATATATATTTTTTTTTCATCCTGATTAAAAATAAGCCTGATCAACTGTGCAGTATTTAATTTATCATTTCAAAAGCTTTCATATCAGACAAGTCCAAAATTTCTATGAAAGGTCGTGTTTTGGTGAGGGCTTATCAGAGAGGGAAGATTTGTCCCTTAAATTTTCATAAATAGGGAAAAATTTCAAAATAAGGAACAAATAAATGAGATAAAAGCACTTGTTAAATTTCAAAGAGACAACTGCACACTTTATGGTAACCAAAATAGATGTATACATGTTTATTTACATTTTAAACATATATCTATCGGACATTTCACATTTTATTTTACATTTGCATATAATGTCTATACGTGTCCCTCTCAGTTCTATCTAGCAAATGTGATCTCAATAAAACCAGTAGTATTACAAAAAAGAACCTGATATGCCTTTAGGAACAACTTCATTTGAAAATATTCAGCAGCTGTCTTCATAAATAATGGGCAGATTCATCCAGAATTTAATCAATCCACTTTTCATATCAGACTGCCAATGGATTTGTTGCCATGATTTTTCAGTTGTGCAGATAGTTGCAAAACAAACCAGAACTGACGATATTTTACAAAATATTTTTCAGTAATCAAACAAGACCGTGCCAAACTGATGTTTATTTTACTGGTCAAATTCAGTAAAACAATTGAAATTTGGTATTCAAACAGAGACAAAATTTGTCTGAGTTTGCTTACGGAAACTATGAAGGAACAAAAAAGACCCTACCAATCCATGACTGTAAAAATGAAAAAATAACTTCCGCAAGAACCTAAAATTGCATTATCTCCCGCTAGATGGTATTCTACAAATACACATCTATCTAATTTGGGCATTCTGGGTACAAAACCGGACTACTTTTCAAAACAACCGTTACTTTGAATATCAAAATGAAATAAATGTTTACTGAATAAAACGCTACCTGGTGCGATTCATTCAGCTATGATCGGCTAGCACGTAACCTATGCTTCGGCCATTTATCAAAACAGCCCCTACATGCTTGGGTAATAGGCTAATAGCTTTGGTACAAGCCCCACTTTTCCCTAGTATTCGGGGATGGGTGATGCGTCATAGCAGACAGGTCAAATCTTCGAAGAATATGACATGCCCTGACAACGCCTAAAATTGGGACTAGCTCTATACTATAGTGGGGCATTTTTCGAACTCAACTGGGCAAAGTCCCCGAGTCTCCCCAAGGCAAAACGCTGCATGTGGTTAAAACTTCAATCTTTACCAAATTGCAGAGTTGTGGACTAATCGAAATTGAACGCACCTTGAGAAGGCAAAATCGATAGGAAGTGAAAAGAATTTTGTGCCCATCCGAATTCAATGAATTATCCGAAAAATATTCTTGTTCTATATGACAACATTTACAGCAACTACATTGCCCTGGAAGGAATATCTATGGAGAGAACAGGTTGCAAATACTTACATCATATTCTACTGCCAATATTTCCTTAATGTGTGATAGAGAGTTAATAGAAATTGGCAGAAAGAATCTTGTTTACATCGTGGCATAAACTACGTGTTGGCCGGAGAAAGATTTTCAAGCGAAGTAACTCTGTTAGTTTAATGGGTAGAAAGTCATGGCAGTATATCAGCAGGATCCTTTTTGTTTTCTTTCTTTAGTATGTCTTGTATTAGTCTGCAGAGCGAATGAATTAGATGGTGGTTGGTACGTAAAATTGTGGTTCATCCTGAACTGTTATAACCTGTGTGTATTGAAAAGTCATGGGAATTCACGCATTGAATATTCGAACCAGAACAGTTTCGAACCATTACTAATACGTTCTTTTTGTAATTTCTTGTGGGGGGCGGGGGTTCCACCAGAATCTCACAATAGTTTATAAATATGTCTCATGGTCATGTGCATTATCTGGGATCACAGTCAAATTAGTATGATTACATATTAATGACTTCAAATTCAAATTTATACATCTCAACAGTTGATGCCAATTACTGCTGCGAGATGTGCTGCCAGGAACAGTCTGTTAAAGATTTTAGTTATGTCATCTAATCTTATAAAAACAGACAGAGTTTCAGATTGTTGATGAGAATTCCTTTTAACACCAAAGCTACACCTTTTGAATGTAACCAATATATTGGGGTATTGTTTAAATTAACATTACCACAACTTAGCATATAACACATTTTACAAGCACATTCGCTCACTGTTTCTACACTGTCTTATAACAAATGTGTTGTGTTTCTTTCTTTTCAGGGACTCTAAAGACTTCAAGCCTCTTGCCCAGCCTGGTCCATGTAACATAGATGTTGTAGATGTCAGAGAAGTTCCATTTACCCAGCAAGATTTTATTGAAAGGTTATGTATGCTGTTTTAGTGTGCTACCAATGTTTTTTCCAGTAGTGTTTTATCTAGGTCACACCTTTTTTCTTTTCCTCCAAGAATCCTCCACAGTTTGTGACATACCGGGTAGTTTGAGACATGGCCCCAACCAAATTCATTGAAATGAGTTTCCAACATAACTTTAACACTTCTAATCATATTTTTGTCAGTCGGACAAGCCCCAAGTGTTTCATTATTAGATCTTTTTAGCAAACTTTGTAAATTAGATTGACTCCTTAATATTTTTCTCCTTTGTGTCGGATATTCAAAATTTTAAGCAAGTTCTGTATATAATAGTATTTTTCAACCCAACAGCTAATTTAGATAAATGGAAGTGCAGCAATACAGGGCAGTTTTAGCCCTCTTGTTGCTCAGTTCATGTTTTATGCTGTTTTTTGCAGTTTTCACTAATATTTATTTCTTGAAATTTCATTGTTTACAGTTATGCTTATAGAAAGCCAGTAATAATACGAGGATCAACAGATAATACTGTGAGTGTAATTTCTCAAATTTACTTTATTTTTCTCCTGGTTCTAAAATCTCAAAGAGTAGAATTGTGTTTTTGAGAAAAAAAAGGATACAATGAGGCATGAAAAGTGTGTTGTTGCTCAATGTTGTTGTGGTTGTTGTATATTGGTCCTTTAGTTTGGCATCCTACAACAATAGAGATGTACACTTAAAAAGTTAAATAGAATAAAAATAGAATCTGATGGAAACTGGTATCAGGGATAAATTTTTCATTAAAAAAGTATAGAAAAATGTTTCTTAGTGAACCTTTGGCAAGCCTAATAACATTTTTTTGCAGTGAATTTTATGAAATTTTATCTCAAATGCCTGCAAGATGTCAGATTCTTTCTTTCGCATAACTGTATGCCAAGAAATACAGTCATGTATAATGATTAGATCTGTAAGTGAAAGCAACATACTAGTATTCATGAATGAGACTGACTCACTATTTTGACAGGAGTGTACAATCTAGATAAATGTAGTTAAAGACACTGACATAAAATTACTTTGCTGTCAATTTTAAATCTAAAGAGAAAACAAAATGCAGCATTATCATAGTTTGAATATTGAGTCAACCTGAAAATCTGTGGTCTGATGTGTCCTAGAATTGATTGATTGATTGATTGTTGTTGAACACCGTTTTCAACATTACTTCAGTTATATCTGGGTAGCCAGTGCACCAGCCCATGCTTTTCTGGAGGTTGTTTTACCAGTACTCCACATGATATTCTTCTAAAACCACCGGCTGCTTTTCCACATAATCATCTTTGAAAAAACGATCATTAGTGAGGCAGGAATGAATCCCATCGCTGTGACTATCATCAGTCCTAGAAAGAAATTGGCAAAGCTGGAGATTTGAACTAGAGACTTCTTGCTCTCAAGTCCTGTACCCTGCTAACTGCACTACCTGGACTCAGCAATGTGTCTTTGAAATAACTTGCAGAAATTTGCTTTACTAAATCACATTATTCATGTATAATGTTCCTTTGATGTCTAAAAGAATCATATCTCTTATTATTGTATGATTAAAAAAAAATATGTAATGGTTATATTACACTGAAAACAAGGGACATTATGTAATAAAAACATACATTGTATATCAAGTGAAACATAAACTCTTTGTTTGTGTATTTACAGAAATTTCAAGAACGTTGTACAAAGGAAAATATATTAAAAGATCACAAAGATAAAATCATTAGGCTCAGCTCAGCAAACACATATTCATACAGTAAAAGTAAGTTTTTTCTTGCTTTTCTCTTACTCATTCATAGAGGACAGAGATAAATTTAACCCTCTACCATACAATCCTGAGTTTAACAACCCTGAGAAAAAAGACTTCTGAAAACATTGTAGGAAAAGGAGAAAATGCTGGTAACTAGCGTTTTCTTCTATTGCTACAATGTTTTCTACCCTGTCAAATACAGAAATCATCCTTTAAACTACATTTAATTCGTCATCTGCAAATGGTTTCAATTTGGACCAAAATTTTTTATTATGGTAAAGAGTTAAGCTAATTTTCAATTAATGCAAATATTTAGTGATGCAAAATTTTGCAACTAATGTGGATCAATTTGTAGGATGATGGATCGAGATTTATGCCTCTGTTATTTTTCACAGGAGATGTGACATTAGAAGAATATATCACAAACATAATGAAGCCACAGACTTTAAACATGCTCGGAAATGGTAATTATTAAACCTGTGTAGTAAACATGAAACTGGAGTCCATACTTTTTATATGCCCATAAGGGGCATATCATGCTCTGCCCTAAGCTTTCTCTTGGCCTGTGTGACTGTCCATCTGCTAACAATTTTGTGCCTGCTCCATGTCTTGAACCCCTTATCTGATTTTGAAAATATTTCACACTTGTGTACAACCAGATGAGACAACATGCAGAGCAGAGGTTTCAGACGTCAGGCTTCAAGGTCAAGGTCGCTGTAGGAGGGGTCAAAGGTCATATGCTCTTAAATCTTGTCTGCTCCATACTTCTCAAACCCCTAGTCTGATTTTATAAATATTCATTTGTGGGTTCACCTTGATAAGATGACATGAAGAGCAGAGGTTTCATACTCCAAGGTGAATGTCACACGTCAAAGGGGTTTCAGGAAAACTGCCCCCTGGAACCCCTTCCCCCCCCCCCCCCCCCGCCTCCCCCAAAAAATATTTGCCCATAAAACTGCCCCCAAGTGTGTGATGAGGCTTGTAGATCAGCCGAAATATATATATTTTTTTTTTACACATAAAAATGTGGGGGCCGGGGGGGGGGGGGATTTGCACAGGGAGCAGATTTCATGGAGGCAGTTTTCCTGGATGGCAGTTTTCCTAGAACCATCAAAGGTGATATGTTCTTGATAGCTTTCTTCATTAATATTTTGCGGTTTGGCAAAGGGTTTAAACCTACCACATAATTCCAAGTTTTAATGACCTTATGAAGGAAGACTTTTGAAAACGTGAGAAAAATAAAAAATGCTGGGAACCAGCATTTTCGTCTTCTCCCACAATGTTTTCTACACTTTCGCAAGACATATCCCTTTATTTGAATAACATTTTATTTGTCATCTGCAAATGCTTTCAATCTGGACCAGTGTTAGATCTTGTCATTTGGTAAAGAGATAAACTTTGTCATTACATGAGCTTGGCATCATAGTCTGTAGCATACAGTACTTGGTACCAGGGGGTGGCAGGTTCATATTCCCAGCTCGGTCTATATCTTTCCTAAGATTGATGATATTCATTGTGACAGGATTCATTTCTCTCTTAGCGCTGATCATTAAACTTTTATTCCTCAATGGTTATATGAGAAAACAGCCAGTGGCTTTGAAAGAATATTGTGCAAAGAACTGGTAAAAGAAAGTGCAGGAAAGCATGGAAGGTGCACTGGCTGCCACAATATAACTAAAATGACGTTGAAAATAATGCTAAATTCCATACAAAAAGACTCTTCTTTTATATTTGACTTTTAATGATACCAGTAGTGATGATTACTGTGGATCCAATTAGATATGTGATTTTTTTTTTCCAGAAACTTTTTATTGGTTTGGAGACAATAATCATACAGAATGGCAAGAATTATTTGATCAGTATACCCCACCGCCTTATAGTCTTCCAAAAATGACAGGTGTATATAGCTTTGGTCTAGCAGGTATGTTTATTATATGGATTCAGCATCATGAAATTATCAAAAAAAAGTATGTTGAATTCTTTACCAAATAACAAAATATTATACAGGTCCAAATTGAAAGCATTTGCGCACAAGAAATTGAGTGTCCCTCAAATGATGATTGCTGTCCTTGATAGGGTAGAATGATGCTCAAGTTAAGACTACACAGAATTTATATTTGCATCTAAGATCTACCCTACCTATGAACCAATTACCACAAAACCTGCGTCTCAATGACCCTAAAGAAGACAGCTTTTGAAAACATCTTGGGAAAAGTTGCCAATCTCTCGGTTTCTGACAATGTTTTCTACAGTACCAGAAGCAAATCCCATTGGGTTTGTGCATAATAATTTGTCATCTGCAACAGTTACTAGTCTCAATTCTGACGAACCTAAAATTTTGTCACCAGGTAAAGTGTAAACCCTTTACAAACCATCCTGTGTTTTAGTGATTCTAAAGTAGAAGGCTGTTGAAAACATTGTGGAAAAAAGAGAAAATGCTGGTTACCAGCATTTTCTCCTTTTCCTGCAATGTTTTGTGCCTTTATAAAGACAGTTTCAATTATTTGAGACGCTTGTAATTTGTCGTCTGCAAATGCTTTGAATTTGGACCAGTCTATCATTTTGTCGTTTGGTAAAGATTTAATTCATGTTTGTCATTATCAAGCCAAAATACAGTTGAGCCATGCTCTGTGAAAAAGGTGCTTAATGCATTTGCAAAAAGTATCAACCAAGGTCAGCCTGCACAGTCTAAGCAGGCTAACCTGGGCTGAAACCTTTTGCTATTGGCCAAATTTCTGCATGTCGAAGGACCAGTGTACTTCATGATTCATTTTGGTTGTTAGACAAAATAGATTTCAAAGATCAATAATTATGTGATGACTTGCTTGGCATGATGCATGACGGAGATGCATTAAGCCCGCCTTTGCCAGAGCATGGCTCATCATATATCATGAAAAATATCCATATCCCTTTTAGGTGCTGGTACAGGTGTTCCATTTCATTTCCATGGTCCAGGGTTTGGTGAAGTCATTTTTGGAAGAAAGGTATTAAGTCTTTACCAAGTGACAATATTTTGGACTGGTCCAAATTGAAAGCATTTGCAGACGAAAAAAGAATGTGGACAAAATGGTAGAATCCGTGTTTGAAAGGGTAGAAAATGTTGTGAGAAAAAGAAAAAAAACGCTGGTTACCAGCATTTTCTTCTTTTCCCACATTGCTTTCTTCCTCATGATCGTTAAAACACAGGACTATTTAGTAAATAACATAAATCATAAATAGTTGAGCCCTGGAGATCACCTGGTATTACACAGCGTTTGTAAGTCGGGAGTCACAAGTTTGAGACTCAAATTGTTCAATCTATCATTCAGGATAGATGATAGTCATTGCAACAGGATTTATTCCTCTCTTAGCCCTGATCTTTTTCTCAAAGATGGTTATGTGGGAAAGTATCCAGTGGCTTGGACAGAATAATGTGCAAGTACTGGTAACAGAAACTTAAGGAAAGTATGGATAGGTGCACTGACCATCATGATAAAACTGAAATAATGTTGATAATGGTGTCAAACACCATACAAACACACATACAAACTTGTCCAGGATTGGCAGATAGTCAGTGCAACAGAACTAATTTTTCACTCACCAGTTTACATTTTTTTGAACAATGTTTATATGAAAAGGCAATTAGTGACTTTTTTTAAAAAAAATTGTATTAGAAGTACCGTAATGGTAAAAGAAACCCTAGACACTCATGGATAGGTGCACTGGTATTAATGATATGATTGAAATGATTTTTGAAATTTTTGTTTTACATAAAAAATATATACAATATACTAGTACATGTATCAAGTTTATTGTAGGTACTTGATTAAGACAGGTAAATAGCATCTTGTATTCTTGATAGAAGCCTCTTCCAACAATTTTTTTCTTCCTCGTGGTTGATAAAACCTAGCATTGTTTGTTAAAGGATGACTATTACAATGGGTGAGTTAAGGAAATTAACTGTGATGTTTTGTTTGTTTGTTTATTTTGTTTAGCGTTGGTTTTTATACCCACCTGAGAAACAGCCTTCCTTCAATCCAGATAAAACAACACTACATTGGTTATTAGAGGAATATAAAAACTTACATCCAGCAGATCTGCCACTAGAATGCACCATAAAACAAGGAGAAGTACGTACCCTTGTATACAAATGGGACATTACAACAGTCTTTATTCCTGTTTGGTCAGATCAGGTCAACCTGTGTGTGTAAAGAGGTGCACACCAGATGAGATGTAAGGTCGAATCCATCTGCATCTCTTTACATATGCAATGAGACCTTATCTGACCACACAGAAATGCATACTGATTTAATATTCCATTTGTTATATACCTTCAGTACAAAAACATCAGATGACAAAAAACAGACAATGTAGTTATGATTAGATATAAATAGACTGAAGTGCCTCTAAAGTCAAAGTCGCACTTTTTTGGTATTTTACCGAAAGGTCTGTATGTGAATACATAAAAGTACTTGTAGTCTGTGAAGATGATGACGTTCTACACACAGTAAAATGCAAGATACCGAAGATGTATACAGAATACATGCGTGGTATGGAAAACATAATCTGCTCTGTTGCATATGTGTTTAAGAGAACATCTTTTTTCAGTCAGATCATTTATAGATATATAATAAGGAATGTTTTCACTGTATATTACATACTGAATAGAATATCTTGAAATAAAACAATAAACAAACTATATTGGTCTCATGCAATCTTTGTTTTGGCAAAGCACTCATTACCTGTAAATGGTAATGGGTTGATAAAACGATTGTACTATTTTCTGTAGCTGCAGTACTTTGATTATGCATCTCACTTATGTTTATTTCAGGTGATATATTTCCCTGACAGATGGTGGCATGGAACGTTGAACATAGATGCCAGTGTTTTTATATCAACTTTTTTAGGATGACATAATGTGGAACAGCATTAAATCTTTCTTTGTTTTCTTTGTCTCTCTCTCCTGTATACTGTATATTAAACCATTACCACACAATCCTGTTTTCATGACTCACGAAGAAGGCTTTTGAAAAATTTGTTGGCAAAGGAGAAAATGCCCATAACCAGCATTTTCTCCTTTTCCCACAATGTTTTCTACCCTATCAAAGACAAAGCTCATCATTTGAGTCACAGTTAATTACTTGTCTGCAAATGCTTTCAATTTGGACAATTCTGTAATTATGTTGTTTGGTGAAAGGTTCACTCTTTCTCGTATTTTTTTCAATCTCTGTCACATATAGTGTATATTAACTATTCAATGTTACCTTTTTAACCTCTTTTGCTAAAAACTCTCCGATTTCTGATCTCTTTTCCAGACAAGCAAAATTTAAACTTTGTCCAAATTTAAAACATTTGTGGACGCCACATTGAATGTGACACAAAAGGTAGAATTCAATTTTTAAAGGGGAGAAATCATTGTGGGAAAAGGAGAAATTGCTGGTAACCAGCATTTTCTCCTTTTCCCTCAGTGTTTTCAAGAAAACTGTCTTTGCCAGAGTCATTAAAACTCTGGATTGTTCGGTAAAGGGTTAAAGTACAATTTTATCTTAAATGATGAAACTTTTTTTCTAGTAATTAACCCTTATCCTGCTAAATAACTAAAATTAAATTTCCAATTCGATAGTAAAAACCCTAATATTGCTATTTCAAAGTTGTTGGGAATTATCTCCTTATTGGACAGTGTAGATCTAAGATCAAACTGCACATTCTGTGCAGTCTGATCTTGATCTACACTGTCCACAAAAGGTCAGTGAGTCGCACTTAGCAGCATAAGGGTTAAGAATGAAGTTGTAGATGATAGTGATCCTAGTCTTATCTTGATCTACCCAGTCGGCTTTTGCTACTTATAACGATGAAATGGTAAAACTACACAAGTACAGTATATGGTCAGTTTGGCAATTGTGTTAAACTTCACTTTAATGCATCTCCGTGATGTATTGACACCAAGCAAGCCATCACACCTTTTTTCTTATCCATAATCTAATTTGTCTAACAACCAACAGCATCATGAGGTGGACTTGTTCTTTGATATGTAGAAATTTGACAACTATCAAAATGTTTCTACCCAGGTCAGCCTGCGTGTACTGTGCAGGCTTACATGGGTTGATACATTTTGCAGATGCATTAAGCCCTAAGCCCACTTTTCACAGAGCACGGCTCAAATATTAGAGTGGTTTTAGTGCCACACTATTCCAATGATAGTAAGTAGACTACAGCTTACATCAGCCTGTGCAATCTGTGCTGTCTGATCTTGATTTCTACCCATTGTTACCCTTTATCATCAGTAGTATAACTACCAAGAGTTTCATCAAGTAGCTTTTGGAAATGAGGTAGACTGTGATCAGAATGTATGGTCTGATCTAATCATCTTGCAGCTGCCCTATCCCCTGATTAGTTCTAAACGAGCCATGCTCTGTGAAAAGAGGGTTAAATGCATCTTCATTCTGACCTGGGCTGAACTTTTTGCTATTGGTCAATTTTCTGCATGTCAAAGAAATGGTCTACATCATGGTTCAGTTGGTAGTTAAGCAAAAGTGATTATATGGATCCATTAATATGTAATGACTTGCTTGGTACAATACACCGTGGAGATGCATTAAACTCCCTGTTGCCAGAGCATGGCTCAAAATCAATACATCTACACCAAAGTTCTTGCCATTCACAGTTTAATTTTGTTTAAAGATAAGGTTAAAGGACAAGTGCATTTATTTGATATTGAGGGAGAAAATGCTACGTGTTATTTGCTTTTAGCATTCTGTAAATAAGCCCTTTACCAAATGGCAAAATTTTAGATTTGCTCAAATTGACAGCTTTTGCAGACAATAAAAAACAATGGTGACCCAATATTAGACATTCGCTTTTGGAAGGGTGGAAAACGTAGTGGGAAAAGGAGAAAATGCTGGTTACTCGTGTCGTTAAAACTTTGGATCGTGAGATTAAGGCTTAAAGATATGAGTGCCCTCGTATTGGAATCTTTAGGCTGTTATGTTTGAGATCAGACTGCTAGTGTTCTTTACACTCTGATCTTCATCACAATTTACCTAAAACCATTTAAAGTTACATTCACTAGTATCATTCTTGGAACAATTATAATATATTCAAGTTTATTTTTATATGTGACAACGTGCAATAAGATGCTCAACAGAATATAATAAAAAATTGTGTGAAAACGAATTTATTGTTGTACATTTTTTAATCATTTTTATCCCAAAATCATTTTATTTTGGAGAGCGCCTTGCCCTGGTCGCTCAATCGGTAGCGAAAGAGAATAAGTGACTTGAGAAGAGGAGGTTACTGCCGTGTTCGAATCCACATCTGGGCCAATTTCTTTCCGAGGATTGATGATCGTTATTCCTTGACAATGGTGATGTGGAAAAGCAGTCAGTGGCTTGTGAAATTTTATTTACGAAGTACTGATGACAGAAATTCCAGGAAAGCATTGATAGGTGCACTGGCCGTCGCGATATAACAGAATTAATGTTGAAAATGGCGTACAACTAGTTAGTTGATGTGGAAAGCAGCCAGCGGCATAGGAAGAATATTGTTCAGAGTACCGGTAAAAGAAACATCAGAAAAACTTGTATGGGTGCGCTGGCTACAGCAATAGAATTTACTGAATGCATTTTAACAACCATATTGTTTGCTTTTGGCTGCTACTGGGCCGTCATTGTTGGGTAGGGTCAATAAATGTATTAGTCCCCAAAACCTTCAGAAAGTTACCCTCCTTTGGTGTTTTGGCATGTGATTCATTCTGTGACACATGAGTTAAATCACCTTGGGCTCACCTTGTCCAACAGAAAGAAAATGAAGAATTAAACCAAAACGGACACTCTTTTTTCAGTTTGCATGCAGTATCTTATTTACTTATTGCTTATTGCTCCGCCCCTTTTTAGCTTTACTGGCCGAAGGCCATTGGGCTTATGTCATGGCCCTGTGTCCATCGTGCATCCGTCCGTCCATCCGTCCGTCCGTCCGTTTCTCTGAAACTACCCATCCATTTTTGATGAAACTTCACAGAAATTATCCTGCCATGGTCCTCTTCAGAATTTCTTGAAAGAATTTGATTCCTTCAAAAACTGAAAAATATTGAAAATCTTCTTGTCTGAAACCATAGGACCTAGGGCTACCAAATTTGGCATGTAGCTTTATCTAGTGGGTCTCTACCAATTTTCTTCAAATCATAGCCCTAGGGTCAAATTTGGCCCTGCCCTGGGGGTCACAAGTTTTACATGGGCTTATGTAGAGAAAACTTAAAAAAATCTTCTGGTGCTTAGCCATAGGGCCTAGGGCTACCAAATTTGGCATGTAGCTTTATCTAGTGGGTCTCTACCAAGGGAGCTCAAATTATAGCCGTTTGGTCAAATTTGGCCCCGCCCCAGGGGTCACAAGTTTTACATGGGCTTATATAGGGAAAACTTGAAAAATCTTCTGGTGCCTAGCCATAAGGCCTAGGGCTACCAAATTTGGCATGTAACTTTATCAGGTTGGCATCTACGAAGAGTGCCCAAATAATAGCCCTGGGGTCAAATTTGGCCCCGCCCCGGGGGTTACAAGTTTTACATGGGCTTATATAGAGAAAAATTTAAAAATCTTCTTGTACCTAGCCATAAGGCCTAGGGCTACAAAATATTGCATATAGCTTTATCTCGTGGGTCTCTACCAAGGGTGCCCAAATTATAGCCCTTCGGTCAAATTTGGCCCTGCCCCAGGGGTCACAAGTTTTACATGGGCTTACATGTATATAGGGAAAACTTTAAAAATCTTCTCGTACCTAGCCATAAGGCTTAGAGCTATAAAATTTTACATGTAGCTTTTTCTAGTGGGTCTCTACTAAGGGTGCCCAAATTATAGCCCTTCGGTCAAATTTGGCCCAGCCCCAGGGGTCACAAGTTTTACATGGACTTATATAGTGAAAACTTTAAAAATCTACTCTTACCTAGTCATAAGGTCTAGGGCTACCAAATTTTGCAAGTAGCTTTTTCTAGTGGGCCTTTACCAAGAGGGCCCAAATTATAGCCCTTGGGTCAAGGTTGACCCCACCCCATAGGTCACAAGTTTTATATGGGCTTTTATTGTGAAAACTTTATAAATATTCTTGTTACTAACCATAAGACCTAGGACTACTAAATTTAGCCCTGTCTCAGGGATCTCATGTTTTATAGGGCCTTTCATTTAGGAAACTTCGAAAATCTCGTTTATAACCACACATTCTGGGCCCCGCCCGGGTGGCTCAGTGGTGAGCGTGTCGGGCTCATGACCTGGTGGTTGTGAGTTCGGTACCCGGTTGAGGCGAACTTTCTTTCCGGCGTATTTTCGCCTCTCACCTCTGCTGAAGCATGTGAGAAAAGTAGTCGGTGGCTTTGGAAAGAAAGTTGTGTTAGTACTGGTGTGAGAAAGCCAGGAAACACATGTGCATCACCGACCGCCGTGATATGACCTTAGCTGTTAAAGTGGCGTTAAAACCCCAATACAACCAACCAACCAACCACACATTCTGGACCTGTACTATTTGGTATGGGGCTTTATCTTGTGGACCTCCACCAGGATTCAAGCAATTGTAGCTTTGTGCCCTGGGGTTATAACTTTCTCGTAGGATTTTACACACAAAAAACTGTATGTCTTCTAGTTTAAAACGAATTAGCCAAGTATTGTGGTGTTTGACTTGTAGTGTTTTGACTTTATTAGCCAGTGGCCCTCTTGTTCAATTTTAAACGTGGCTTAAAAGATGAAATTAGTCTTACAAAGGGTAGAAAATATGGTTACCAGCATTTTCTCCTTTTGCCCACAATGTTTTTAAAAGCCCTCCTCCTCTATGTCATTGGTGAAGGGTTCAGTTGTTTAATTATTCATTTTACTGGAAACTGGTTTATTTGATTAAACGCCTATTTTTACGTAGTTACATATTCAATGGCGTTGTACAGTCATGGATATCGAAACATTTGGTAAAATACATTTAAATAGCTATAGACAATGCATATTTTATACACAGGTTAACAATTGGTCTTCAATATGGTAATTAAAACAGTCCGAAAAAGTCTTTGAAGTAATGGGTTTTTAACTGCTGTTTAAAAGTGTCCATAGATTCACACATTCTCACACTGAGAGGAAGATCATTCCAATGTTTTGGTCCTACAGTACAGAAACTTCTATCGCTGAAAGTTTTTCTCTTATTGAAAGGAACTATGTAGCTATTATCCGAGGAAACTGACGACCTCAAGGTACGTTTGGTAGTTTTTTGGGACAGTAGTTCTAGACTATGTGCCAGAAGGTTGTTTGCTTCCCCCCCCCCCCCGGGGGGGGGAGGGGAATTTTCGGGACTATGATTTTCTTGAGCCCCAAGGTCTCCTGAGTACATTCCTAAAGTCTGCCACCTGGCGAGTGGGGCTTTAGGAAGTTATAGAGGTCAAAGGTCATCAAGTGCACCTCTAACCCTAACCCTATTAGCTGATCTTCAATTGACACTTTTTTGGAAATTTTATACCTTGTGAAAGTCCCAGATGATCTCAGGTAATGTAATAAGCTCATATTTAGATAATCCTATGCATTTCTTACAAAATAAAAGAACATTTAATGCAAATCAAAGCACCGACAGCACTATTATTTTATGATTCAAACTTCCAAAAAATCATAATCTGAGAAACTACAAGGATATTTTTCAGATAAAGCACATTTTCTTGATCACAAATGCCTTGAATGCATCCTAGAAGCAACCTAGATGGCAATTTCAGATTTATTGTATATCAATTTGTCATATTCATGGATAAAATGGAAGCACTTATAACCAAAGTTCATTAATATACTTTTTAATTTTTTATATCAGTTGCTGAGAATTCAGAAACTATCAGGTTCATTTCTTTATTTCAGATAAACAAAAACAACCTAAATTTATTGGTATGTTTATTTTCATGATCTTAATAGTTATATCCATTACAGTAAATAGAAACTTTTAGCGCAAATCAAAGTACTAAAGTTACTGATACATTGTGTACCATTTAACTCTTGTATCTAAAAACGGACAAAAAAGTTTAAAAGTAAAATATATCTTGATCTTATTTACGAAGAGGACATTGCATATGCTATCTACAGTGCCTTCTCTTGTTATTTTATCAATTTTGTTCTCTCAGACAATGATATCAAAGTACGAAAACTTGAACTTGCCATGAAGTAGTAAAGGTTTGACCTACAGGCATATCCACCTTTTTAGTTAAATACAGCATACATATGCATGAATTTAACCCTTTCAGCACTATAGGCGAAAACAGTGGCCTTTGCGGACGTCATAGATCAAGATCAGGCTGCACAGAACATGCAGTCTGATCTTAGAACTCTGTTGTCCGCTTGTTTAGTTAAGCCTAATATGATAAAACTCTTACTGAGTTTCAGTGGAGCCTATTTCCAGGCATCGAAAGAGGTGGGCATTAAATATTTGGTGTGGAAAGAGTTAACTGCCCAAAATCAGAGATATATTATTCGTAGTTAATCTTGTTTCACTTTTTACACACATCAATTAAGTTATCAGGTGATTTACTAGCAATGTGAGTTAGAAAGATGAATTGAATTCCCCATTTGGAGTTGATATTTGAATAGGGCAGATGCACCTGTTATCTCACACTGTTGGTCAGTATTCATTTACAGAGGACCATAGTGTTATAGTTAATGAGAGCTCATTCATGCTTGTATTTGCTCAGTAAAACCTTCACCATCATCATTCTCATGCCTACCCGCCCTATCTGTGGCTTTATGTTTTTGTTATGAAAACTGTGGTTGTCGTTTTTTCCGTTTTTACATGTTCAGAATTATGTCAGGTTAATTGGTTGGCATTAAGAAACAAGAAAATAATTTGAAGCATTGTGCCATTACTATAACAGAAGGCTAAGTTTAAATGTTGGAAATGAGTTGCATTGGGTTTGATATAATATGCTTAAGTCTTAAACTATGCAATGAAGAGCCCTGTTTTTTCCTTATTCTTTTATCCATTTTGTTTCCCTCCTGTGTTATCTTTGAAATGAAGGTCATTTGTGAGTTACCATGTACATGTACTATTAATGTTCTTGTCATTAACATATTTTTCGGCGTAAAAGTCATGCAAATTATCATCATTCACATGGCAATCCTTTGATTGCTCAGATTATCTTGTTCTTACATATGTATAACTTCTTGTTTTCTACCTGCATAGCTTCAAGGCTATGTCTTCTTTTACTGAATTACATTGTATTCTAGTAATTTATAATATTTGTAAATTGAAAAAAAAAATTTTTTTTAAGTCTTTTGTTTGATATTGTACACATTTAAGAGAGACAGAAGCTTTTTTGATATTTTAGCTGTCCAATAATCATTTACCTGTTTGATAGATGATTAGTGACTCTCCTTATTTCTGCTATGGCCAAAAGGCCTAGGCATGAGTTTTGTTTTTCTCTCTTTCTATCAAAAATGTATATAAAGGTACCTGTCGTATGTCAAAAAGAAAATACCTGCTGCAATATACTTAGACCATGCTTAGACTATGCTTAGCTCCACCTCATCCAATATCAGCATAACTGTAGTATTGTGCATGAACAGATGATCATTTTTTTTTTTTTTTTTTTGCATTTGGTATCATGATCATGGGCTTATTGTTATTTCCAGGATTTTGTTTCCCATATTACAAAATTAATGATAGATTTCATTTTACTGTGCTATTCCACATAAGTGATGCACCAATAATTGCCCATCTGTAGCAAGAAATGATCAGTGATGTAATGGGGAGACAGTTTCTTTTTTTCTGACCTGATTTCTCATTCGCTCATATGCTGTGAAGGGAAGTCTCTGTAGTTCGACAAAAGTAGACTGTTTTGCGAAATGCTTCCTTGGAATCATTTAGAGAATAACAAACCTAGAGTGTTTCAAAAATGGTTTTATACATGCCTTCTTTGCGTACTTTTTGATGTTTTTCAATTGTGCTAAAAATGTCATATTGTGAACAGAACAGAAATGCTATTGAATTTTCACAATGTTTACTGGGTACTTCCCCATGTCACAGACATACAGTACGTGTATAGAATAATATAGAGTATAAATCATAGCAATGATTTAGTTAACATATTGAAATATATTCTAACCAAGCAATGAGAAAGATGATAACAATGTTGACTTCATGACTCTGGTAATATTGGGTGATAGTGGATAGATTTTCATATAGCATGGAATGATCTGTTGTAAACATCATTGTTATCATTTCAATGAAAGGCAGCTTCATATTAGTCTCGAACTCTATGAAGAAAAAGATCTAAACAACTTTATTCACTGGGTTTAGTACAATACCAATCAATGTTGCAAATTACTGTTGATTATAGAAGTGATAAATGCAATCCTGACGTCACTGAGTTCGTATGGGTCAACAGCAAAAAATATCTTAAATTCCAGCAAATAGCGTAAGATTTAAAAAAAAAAAGCTCAACATTTGTAACTATTAATACTCTGATTTCCTTCGATGAAACAGCTTATAGATAGGATAAATTATATTGGTAAGGCACAATGTTTGTCATGGAATCTATTCTGTATCACTAAGATCATAATTGATGATTTTGTATGCTATGAATATGATTTTGGGTACCAGCCATTTTACGCTCATAAACGTGGCCAAGAACAGTTCTCTCAGTACTTTGATTCAAACAAAATTGCTTCTTTTTCTATAAAACAACTGTTTTGACTGTAGATATGAGTGTATAAACCCATCTGAACATGTTTCTGACATGTTGAATGTAGAAAATGAAATGAAAATTTAACCTGAACTGCTGTTCATTGATATCTCGTATGCACCAGTGCACTTGATGACCTTTGACCTCTATAACTCGCCAGGTGGCAGACTTTGACAAAGTGCTCAGGAGACCTTGGGGCT
Source organism: Hippopus hippopus (assembly GCA_946811185.2). Classification (NCBI taxonomy): domain Eukaryota; kingdom Metazoa; phylum Mollusca; class Bivalvia; order Cardiida; family Cardiidae; genus Hippopus; species Hippopus hippopus. The sequence continues at coordinate 75,706,686 of OX328096.1, forward strand.
TCAGAAAATAATAGTGCCGAAAATTCCCCCGGGGGGGGGGTCTATTGGTGGTTCAAGGTCTATTCATTCAAATATGCAGGGGCATGTCCAACAGAGCAGTTATACATAAATGTAAGTATTTTGAATGAAATTCTGGATCTTATTGGTAACCAATGCAGATCGAACAAAGCTTGTTTTGAACTATCAAACTTTTTACGATTTAAGACAAGTTTGGCACACATATTCTGAATACGCTGTAATTTGCCTAATTCACTCTTAGAGATACCATACAAAATAACATTACTGTAGTCCAAGTGAGAAATTACTAACTATAGCACCAGGATTTCAGTAGCTTCTTTTGTCAGATACCTTCGAATACTTTTGATCTTGAAATAGTTCAACATTGCTACTCTGCACTTACGTTTCACATGCTCTTTGAAATTCAAAGTTTCATCTAAAAATGCGCCTAAATATACTTAACGACTAAAAAAACCTGACACTTTTTAAAGACCCATTTTTTCCAACATAAAGCCCCTATAATTTTTATTCTAATATTGACGAAATGCCAGCTCTTGGTGCATGTCTTTGCATTGTTTAATAATTTGGCTCAGTGAACGTTACCCACGTTATTCACGTGAAGTATGTTTTTGCCATATATAGGTATGTATACATAACCGTAAGCTTTAAATAAATTCCGATTGTGGATGCTAGGAGTCTGATACCCGTCTGACAAAAGTGCATCATAAAGTTTTTACAATTCCTTCTCGATAAATGGGGAGATTGAATGAACGTCAACGTTCTGAGGCCATTGGAAAGCTGAGAGCTGGTTCTAGCATAACCAATGCCGCTAGACATTCAATTGCTCTAGGGATACACTCTACCAACTGCAGAAACGATATCAACGGACTGGGTCCGTCTCGGATCGTCCAAGAAGCGGCAGACCTAAGACGTTGACGCGAAGGCAGGTAGCGAACGTCGTGAGGTCACATCGCAGGAACCGACGTAAAACAGCCGTTTCAACCGCCAGAGTTACCAGAGGGAATCATGGGTAAGTGCTATTAAGTTTGATTTTCAACAAGCAAAAGTAAAGTGCTAAACGAAGCCGTGGAGTAAGTGGGGTTTTCGTTTCATTTCAGTCGATTTGTCCAACCTGTCACCATCAGAAGAGCGCTTAAATCACGTGGTTTGAAGTGTAGACGCCCTTACAAAGGTTTGCTGCTGACTCAACGTCGTCGTGTTGGAACATTGAATTGGGCAAGGGCGCATCTAAGGTGGACACGGCGTCAATGGGGCTCCGTTTCATTTAGTGATGAGTCAAATTTTAATCTAAGCTTCGCTGACGGCAGGCAGCGTGTGTGGCGACGTCGCGGAGAACGGTTTGATGACCAATGTGTGACTGAATTTGATCGTTGGGGCGGAGGTAGTGTACACGTTTGGGGTGGTGTTACTGCATTTCAGAAGACTGAGTAGGTTGTACTCCTTGGAAATGTGAGCGCTCAAAGTTACATGAATGATGTTCTATGACCTGTTGTTGTTACTTTTATGCGTCGGCATATACCCAGAGGTATGTTTCAGCAAGACAACGCAAGAGCACATAGTGCTCGAGCCACTATGCAGTTTCTTAATCAAAATGGCATAAACGTTCTTGAATGGCCTTCATTTTCTCCGGATTTATCGCCAATAGAACATTTATGGGACGAACTGGGACGCACAGTGCGCAAAAGGAACCCACCTCCACGAAATGTGCAACAGTTACGACAGGCCTTAATTGCAGAATGGCGTAATATTCCTCAACAAAGAGTTGTGAATCTGATTCAGTCCATGAGAAGGCGAATTCAGGCGTGTATAGACTCGAATGGTGGATATACAAAATATTGAGAATTTCAACTAAGGGTTACATTGGATTTACACCTGCGCATGCGCTTAACTGTGAAGCGTCCATAGAAAACGTTATACCAGAATTTACATCGAATGTTGTTTTATCAAATTACCAAAGCGCAAATGTTTAGATCATCTGCAAATTAAATTTTTTCACACTTTTGTAAGTGTCAGGTTTTTTTAGTCGTTAAATAATACTTTATACAATTTTGTAACTCAATCTTATCGCCAGCAACGTCAATGACTTTGGTGCTACATTTATTTAACTGCTGGCGACTACCAAACATAATAAATTCTGTTTTTGATGTGTTCATTTTTAGTTTGTTCTTATTCATCCACTCATTTATTACTAATGCACAGCGTTCAAGATCCCGTATAGCAATTTTTTCATCGTTGACATACTCAGACTGTTTCATTTTAAGAAGACAGTCATGGTGCGATCCAAACTGGCAGGATTTATCACATGAAAATTTCCTTTGTAAAGGTATTGTGAATGTCCAGCCTATATGGGGAAGCCTACATGTAGGAAAGGCATGGATAGGTCGGCTGCCGTCGTGATACGATTGGAGTATTGCTGAAAGCAAATAAAAACCAAATTCAACAATATTCTTACAATCCCACGCTTTTGTTGTTGTTGTTGTTGTTGTAAGAGGCAGGACTGTAATCATAGAGTATGTAAACGCTTCGTTCAAGAGATTTGTATGGACCGATCCTTCTGTTTTTATGCTTTACCAAATATTCAAGCGTCTACTTCCCTTAGGGAAAAAAGCCTCTGTGGGGAAAAAAGAAGAAGATGATGGTTACCAGCGTTTTCTTCTTTTTTTTTTAAATCTCCTTTCAAAGAAAAATGCCATAATTTTAATCTGACGTCTTTCAAATGCATTCGAATGGAAGAGTCCTTCAATTCTGTACCAAACAAAAATTCTGGACTTTTCCAAATTTTTGCAGCATTTACAGACGACAAAATAAATGTGACTCAAAAAATTAAGATTTGTTTTTACAAGGGCAGGAAACGTTGTGTGAAAAGGAGAAAATGCTGGTTACCAGCATTTTCTCCTTTTCACACAATCTTTTCAAAAGCCCTCTTGCCCAGGATCGTTAAAACTTGGGATTGTGTGGTAAAGGGTTACATTGCCTGGTGAAGGATCAATGACACTGTCTATTACTCACAAGTACAATCATGTTGATATGGACTATAAATTTTTGTAACCCGTAATTTTAGGTGTAATCATGGGAACGATCACATGTGAGTGCTGTAAAGTGTTTGAATCTGTAGTCATCTGTTTCGTTCTCAAAACCACAAGCAAAGTTATCTAAGTACGAAAAAAATGTGTACGAGTACGTGTACGAGTGGCTGTCTAATTTCACAACATCACCTCACTACAAGTAAAGCCCTGAATTCTTTTTTCTTCGTAACAGAGATAATCGTACTAAATGTATTAGAACGACAGCAAAGCTTATCGAGTTCCTCTCCAATTTCCGGTTATTGCAAAATAAAGGTGGCTATGGTTGCATAGATTAAGAAGCGTAGCCACCTCTATGAAGCAAATATCGCCAACTTTATAAAGCAAGCGTGACCACCTCTATAAAGCAAGCGTTGCCACCTCAAACTATGCCTGCTAAATGAAGGTGGCCAAGCTTGCTTAATAGAAGTGGCCACGCTTGCTTAAAACAAACGACTACGCTTGCTTAATAGAAGTTGCCACGCTTGCTTAAAACAAGCGACCACGCTTGCTTAGAGACCCAGTAAATGCCAAAATATCAAAGTAGGTGTCATAATACATTTAAATTTAAATCATACCATTTAAAAGTATGGAAAATATTGTGGAGATGACATTCTGTTATCATGTGCTCGGGCCATATGTTAGTCGCTGGCAAAAAAAAAAGAATTTTATAATGAGGCAAAAAGTAAACAAAAGACACAGCTACCTGGCATGTTTTCACCTAGTTTTGAAATTAATTTCTCTGTCAGCGACTAACACTTGGACCAATCGCACAATGACAGATTGTCATCGTCACAATAATTTCCATACTTTTAAATGGTATGATGTAAATTCAAATGCATTTAAACATCCGCTTTGTTTACATTTGGCCTTTATTGTTACTTTAATGAAAGTTGCCTGGCTTGCCTATTAAAGAGGTGGCGGGGCTGGGTTAATGATATGGCCTGGCTTGCATATAGACGCGGCAATCCTTGCCAACTACAAGTGACCATGCTTGCTATATAGAGGTGGCTATCCTTGCTTGATAGAAGTGGCAATACTTTCCTAACTACAAGTGATCATTCTTACATGATAGAGGTGGCCATGCTTGCCTAATAGAAGTAGTCACGCTTACTTAATAGAGGTTGCCGAGCTTGCTTAATAGAGGTGGCCATGCTTGATTAATAGAAGTTTTCATGCTTGCTTAATAGAAGGGCCCACGCGTGCGCAATACAAGTGGCAACGCTTACTTAAAACAAGCGACCACACTTGCTTAGTAGAATGTTGCCTGGCTTGCCTATAATAGAGGTACCAGGGCTTGCTTGATAAAAGAGGCCTGGCTGGCTTTAATCCTTAAGACTCTAAGCGCGACTTACTGACCTTTTGTGGACAGTGTAGATCAAGATCAGACTGAACAGAACGCGCAGCCTGATCTTTGATCTACATTGTCTGATTAGCACATAATTTCCCCAAAAAATTACCTTTGAAATAGCAAAAGGTGGGTTTTTATAATTGACTTAAAAGTTTCCTTTCGTTTATTTAGCAGGATAAGGGTTAAAAAGTGGCAATGCTTGTTCACTACAGGTGACCATGCTTGCTAAACAGAGGTGGGCCTTGCTTACTGAATAGAAGTAGTAACTAGAGGTGACCATGCTTACATGACAGAGATAGCCTCGCTTGCCTAATACAAGTGGCAATTGTTGCTTAACAGAGGTGGCCAAGCTTGCATAATAGAGATATTCATGCCTGCTTTATAGACGTGGTCAAGCATGCCAAAAAGAAGTGGCCATGCACGCTTATGACGAACTTGCTTAATAAAAGAGGCCATGTTTGCTTAAGAGGGGTGGCCACGCGTGCCCTATAAAAGCCAGGCAGGTATGCTTTTAAAATAGCGGTGGTCGAGCTTGCTTAATAGAGGTAGCCACGCTTGCTTAATAAAAGAGGTCGTGCTTGCTTAATAGAGGTGGCCATGCTTCCTTAATAGAGGTAGCCATGCTTCCTTAATAGAGGTGTCCATGCTTGCTTGATAGAAGTGGCCATGCTTACGTATTAGAGATGGCCATGCCTGCTTAATAGAAGAGGGCATGCATGCTCAATAGAAGTCTCCATGCTTGCTTAAAAGAAGTGACCCTGCTTGCTTAATAGAGGTGGTCAGGCTTGCTTAATAGAATTTACCATGCTTGCTTGATAGAAGTGGCCATGTTTGCCTAATAGAAGCGACCACTTACACAGGTTTAACAGTACATAGACTTCCATACAAAGATTTATAGTGCTGCGCGGTCATAGTTAATAGTTAAACTACTAAGTATTTAACTGTACCGAACTCTACGTGTCGACTTAAAATCAAAGTACGCACAACGTAACAAGATACGTTTCTGTTGACATTTGACAGTGATCAAAGCTTGTAGGATAATATAATGGTTCGATTGTGTTACGTTTGTGCTTTCTTCGTAACAGGCTTTGTTTGATATTTTCGCCGGTCGATTTTTTAGGCGTCTTCGAAAACAAAGCTCGTTTCTTTATTTGTAAACGATTATATTTGTGTATTGTGTAAGTAATATAGAACGTTAACTAGTTTGACCGTTTTTTTTTTTCCAACGCACAGAAATTTTTAGAAATGACAACCAACTTATTAAAATAACTCTTTACCAACACTACAAAATTTTAGACTGGCCAAAACTCAAAGCGTTTGCAAACAACAATTCAGATACCACACATGTGTGGTGTCCGTGGGCGTGAGGCAGAGCGTCGGCTTCGTGACCAAAAGGTCCTGAGTTCGATACCCGGGAGCGGGTGTCAACTTTGGGACTTTTCATATGCCCACACATTCGGCGCGAGTACTGGTGTAGTTCCCAGGAAGCAGAATCGAGAGAGATTAGTATAAGTTGTAAGAACTTGTTTCGCAATCGATGTAAAATAAATATGTTTAAACTAAACTAACAATTCAGATATGGTTCAAATGTAAGGATGTGTCTCTGAAAGACTAGTAAACATTGTAGGAAAAGGAGAAAATGCAGGTGACTAGCATTTTCTTCTTTTCTCACAATGTTTTCAAAACCAGTCAGGGTTATTAAATCTTGGGTTCGTGTGGTAAAAGGTTGGGGGCTATTTTTAGGCCAAAGCACTATCATATTTAGTGCATATTCAATTCAATTGCATATACCAGAAAAGGAAAACATTTAGGGAAAAGGAAACAATTTCTTAAATAGTATTGCAAACATTACTGACAGAAAGCAGTTGTTTGTACAGAGCAAATTGCCCCTCCTTCCGTCGTACAGGTGTTTGATGTAACTGATGCAAGCGCGTTCAATGTTGGATACAAAATTGTATTGTAAAACTTTGGTTAACTCTTTACCAAACGACAAAATTTTGGACATGACCAAATTAATTGCATTTGCAGACGAAAATTCAAATGTGAATCAAATGACGGAACTTAGTCTTTGATAGGGTAGAAAACATTGTAGGAAAAGGAGAAAATACTGGTTACCAGCATTTTCTCCTTTTCCCACAATGTTTTCAAATGCCTTTTTTTTAGGGTCGTTAAAACTCGGGATTGTGAGGTAAAGGGTTTAACATTACGCGTTCTTATCTTGAGGAGAAAAACGTTCTTTTTCATTTAGCTTTACTCGAATTAGTATGGAAAGTTTTCTTTTTTGATGATTTGAAATGTTAAAGAAAATTATCAAAATCTCCAATTACCACAAAGTTCACACTTCATTTCACTTTTGACTTAACTTACTTTTTACACTTCAATTTTCCACTATTGTTGTATTTAAATTATAATAAAGTATAAAAAGAATAAGGTAAAGGGTTAACTCTTTGCCAGAGGACAAAATGGCAGCCTCGTCCTTAAAAAAAAATGCTGACGACAGATGAAGTGTGGCTAAAATGATAGGATTCGTCTTCGAAGGGCAGAAAATATTGCGCGAAAAGAAGAAAATGCTATTAACCACACTGTATCAACAAACCTTAATAAATTTTTGGTTGCTAAAACTAGAGGTTGTCTAGTGAAGGTTTAAGGGAAACTCTATACGATTACACCATTTTTGTCAAAAATAGAATTGAACGCAAATGAACTAGTTGTACACGGGAGGAGCAAGCTTTTAAAGTCGGATCATTTCAAAAGATGTCTAGACGGTCACAGCCTTTGGCTGCTAACCAGCAGTCGCTGGCCCTAGTTGATACAGCGGAGGAATTAGTGGAAACCCTTGAGCGGTTGTCCGTCTGTCTGCGGCACGTTGAGGAGAAATATATCGAAAAGGTAGGTCAAAAATTTGTAGTTTGTTTACACTTTTTACTGTGTTTGGAAATAACACGTGTTTAGATATGACCAGGTGCCACAGGGTGGCTCGGAATATTTGTTACCATTTTATACAGACGTCTTTTTTTCATTTGTTGGTAGATTGTTATCATTTATATACCACATTAGCAAGGGTAGAGTATTGATTTGTTTCCTGTTGAAACAGCGGGAATTATTCGTCCGTGTTTTAGAGGTGACAAACCCAAATAGCTCAGGTGGTAGAGCATAGGACTTGTAAATGCCAAGTTTCGGCTCACTTGAGGGTGTCGGTTCGATCACCTAAAATCACTACGCAATAGTCTTTCGGATGAGACATTAAACCGAGGTCCCGTGTGACGGTGCTATACACAGGGCACGTTATTAAAGCAAGAAAACATAGAAAATTAAGCACACGAACATTGAATGTCGTCACGCCATGATCAACAAACCTGAAACGTGTTGCAACTTCGTTATGTTGAAAAAGAACGTCATATTGAACAGATGCTGTATTAGATTTGCATGATTTTCCCAGATTGTACAACATAATCAGCACTATAATCAGCAGTAATGTTGGGTGCTTCATCCTTTTCGAAAACACCATGTCTTGTAGATATGTGACAAGCAAATCATAGTTTAATCCCTACTGACCAGTTGATAAGACAGAACGCATGATTTCGGACACAGCTTTTTAGAAAATAACTTTAACATTGATTGATTAATTGATTGATTGATTGATTGATCGATCGATCGATCGATCGATCGATTGATTAATTGATCGATCGATCGATTGATTTATCAATTGATTAAAAACTATTACCGCCAGGACCCAGGCTACAAACGGGGAAGCTTTCTTAAAATTTGTAGGAAAAGGACACAATTTTGATGTTTCTGTTTTCTCTTCCCCGAAATACGTTCAACCCTTTCACAAAGTTCATGAAAGTTTTAGTCGCATTTACCGGTTACTTGTCAACAAATGCTTGCAGTACAGATAGGACTGAAGTTTCTCATGTGGTATAGAGTTAAATGTAGTAAAAAACAGACATCTTTATGTATTTATTTTTTAACGTATGAATTCAGAATATGAATTAGATCATTTTATAACTTATTACACAAATTAGTTCAGGGACGGTGCACAATTTCAAACATAAACATCTCGATTGGAAAATTAGCAGTTTAAACTCTTTACCAGAAGACAAAAATTTTAGACTTGTCCAAATTGAGAGAAAAAGCAGACGACATTCTTAAAGTGGCGGTTATGGTACGATTTGTCTTTGAGATTGTTGAAAACTTTGTGGAAATGTAACCAGCATTTTCTCCTTTCCCACAATGTTTTCAAGGGGAAAATGCTGGTTACCAGGATTTTCTCCTTTTCCTACAATGTTTTCGAAAGCCTCTTTTTGTCTTGCGTCGTTAAAATATCGAACTGTTTTTGATGAAGCGTTTATCATAGTTTTTTTGATGATACTGCTGAAACCCAGAAAAAAGGAAATGTTCCCCTAAGATAAAATAACCCTTTACCACACAATCCGGAGTTTTAACGACCCTGAAGAAGAAGAAGGTTTTTGAAAACCTTCCGCGAAAAGAAGAAAATGCTGGCAACCAGCATTTTCTCCTTTTCTCACTATGTTTTCTACCCTTTCAAAAAGAAGCTTCAATTTCTGAGTCACATTTGTATTGTCGTCTGCAAATATTTTCAATTTGTTCAGGTCTAAAATTTCGTTGTTTGGTAAAAAGAGTCAAATACTGTTGAAATGATTTTGTTCAAAACAGCATAAAACTCCGTTCAAACAAGCGACCTATTTAATTATTATATTATTATTGAATTAACAAAAAATAAGAAAAAATGATTAACTTAGTATCGTCTTGCTGCTTTTCAACCATGAAAATATTGTGGCAGGTGAAGAATTACACTTAAATTGCTTTTATTTTCATATTTTCACAATGTTTTCACTGGTATTCTTGCATTAAATCCTCATTAATTTTTCCCATTGTGAAACTTTTCTTGTATATTTTTTTTTTCATTTTTTTGCCACAAGCTAATGGTTTGATAATGTTTATACGTACTTACATGTACACTGCTAAAAAAATTTAAAGGATCACATGGTCTCGATATTGATCACAAGATAATTCTTTCAGCGCAAGACAATGCAAATAATTTTCAGCTCGTAAGTTCATTCAGTCATTACACTTTTTTGTCTCAGAACAGGTAAAACGATTTGGGTTTGCATAAAAGATGTTTGGGCTATGTCTGTAAAAGCTGTCTTTTTGATATGCCACAGAGGCTTTTAAGAGAACCGGAGGTGTCATTTTTTTATTCTCATCTTCTTCTTTGAGATGAATTGACAAAAGTGTCAACGAAAGATTGTAAAAATATGAGTTGTTTAACAAAAGAACTAGGAATACAAATTTCTAAATTTTCTTGTTAACATGGCTTATCAGCATTTAAAGTTAAACAGATAAGAAAAGTATTGAGCCATTTTGTCTGGCAAGAATGTAAGTTGATAGTTTTCAGAGCACAAAGACAGGGTAATTAGCAAAATGAAAGATTTGAATTTCGTTATCTTTGTGTTCCTTTAATTCTGTTGAGCAGTGTATATGAGCCATACTCTGTGAAAAGGGGGTTTAATGCGTCTGGGGGGAAAAAAAGTATCGACCCAATCCAGTCTGCACAGGCTGGTCTGAGTCGAAACTTTGAGCCATTTGTAAATTTTCTGCATGTCAAAGGACCATTCTACCTCATGATTCGGTCGGTTGTGAGGCAAAATGGATTTTATGGATCCAACATAAGGTGGTGATTTGCCTGGTATAATGCATCATGGAGATGCATTGAATCCCCTTTTACCAGAGCGAGGCTCATATATGTTTCGTCTTTTTGTCTAAAGGGAAAAAGGCAACAAAAATGGACCCCCCCCCCTCCGTTCAGTCAGTTCAGGCTTTTTTGTTTTAACTTTAAATAATACGACAAAACTAGAGACCCGTCCAAATTTAAAGCTGTCTGTGCGTCGGTCCGTCCGTATCCGTCTCTGTCTCTATCTTTTTCTCTCTGTTTTTCTGTCTCTTTTTCTCTTTCTCTCTGTCTCTGTGTATGTCTCTGTCTCCCTCTCTGTCACTCTCACTCTGTCTGCCTGTCTGCCTGTCTCTCTCTCTCTCTCTCTCAATCAGTATACCTATACAACTATCAGCTACTGTATATAATACCTGTTCAATTGAACGTTTACTTATATACCTTCAGGCCACAGATCAACATACATATCACCGAGAATAAACCTATTTCTTTACACATCAAAGCGGTAACATCTGCTTATATACCTTTGCAACACAATCCCTAGTCTCATCAATCCTGTGGTAAAAGTCGTATGAAAACATCGTGGGAAATGGAGAAAATGCTGGTAACCAGCATTTTCTACATTTCCCTCGATGTTTTTTTCACCATCAAAGAAACAAATCGTCAATTCAGCTATATCGAATTTGTCGTCTGCAATTGCTGTCAATTTGGTAAAGCAAAAAATTCTGTCGATTGGTAAAGAGTTAGTAAGTCTTTTTGACGATTGATTGATGTATGAGGCGACATATATGGTATATGTGTTTCAAGACGACATGTGGGGTTCGCTCTTAGTCTTGTTTGGCTTGGTTGTTGACTATTTTGTGTTTTCTTTCGCCCTTTATATGTCTGGGAAAGGAGAGAGAGAGAGATACAGAGAGAGAGAGACAGAGACAGAGAGACAGAGACAGAGGGAAACAGAGAGACATACTGTCAAAGTGCAAAGGAAAAGAGAGGGTGGAGAGATAGGAAAAAGAGGAAGAGAAAGACTTGGGAAGAGAGAGAGGACAAAGAGAAAGGGAGAGAGAGAGGGGAGAAAGAGACAGACACACAGAGATTGGGGAGAGGAGACTCCGTTACAACGTTTTAGAACATCAAGCAAACGGATATAAACATTCATGTCTCTTTGTTTTCGACTTCAAAATCGATTTCTTTACGCTAAACTTGTTCCACCTTTAACAAATATGCAGAAAGGCGACTTTGACAGCATTGACGTTAAGTATGGATAACAAACAAGAACTAAGATTTGATTCATGAATGCATGTGGAAACATTGTGGCATAAGTGGAAATAGCTCGACACGAGCAATTTCTCCTTATGCCACAATGATTTGAAGTGATTTTTGCAATACGACAAATGACTACAAGAGGTAAATATGCAAATACGGCGAGGATGGGATTTTACTAAGCCTGTTATCTTTTCATCCCTGCTTTCATAGGTGCAGTAAATGTGGAGGATTAAAGCTACAATTAAAACACTCTTGCACTATATCCGAAAACAGTACATGGTAAATTTTTGCCACATGACAAAATTTTAGACTCATCCGAATCCAAAGCATTTGCAGAAGACAAAATAGCTGTAGCTCAAATCTAAAGCTTTCCCTTTTAAAGGGAAGAAAACATTGTGGGAAAAGGAAAAAATACTGGTTACCAGCATTGTTTCCCTTTCATACAGTATTTTCAAAAGCTTTATACCACGGGTCGTTAAAAGTCAGAATTGTGTAGTAAAGGTTTAAAGGTCTTTCAGAACCCAAAGTGACAATACAGGCCTTTTCAGATGGCATGGATTCAGATCAGACAGGAAAAAACGTGTACATTGCAGTCTGATCTTGGATTTTACACTATCTGCATCTTGGCGTAAACCTTTATCCTGCTAAATAACTAAAGTGAAGATTTCAATTCGATAGTAAAAACTTAAATATTGCTATTTCAAAGTTATGTTTTTTGTGAGTAATATCTCCTAATCGGACAGTGCAGATCAAAGATCAGACTGCACGTTAGTGCAGTCTGATCTTGATCTACACTGTCCGCAAAAGGTCAGTGAGTCGCCCTTAGCAGCCCGAGGGTTAAACTATGATCAGAAAGACAATGTTCACTTGCCCGGATTAAAAAAAGAAAGAGTCGACAGAATTTTATTCATTTTGCTCCGATGAAGTAGTTAATCCCCTTTTGTGAGTGGATGCCTTTGAACACATTGAAAAGTTGAGAACACCATTTTTGGTCAATAAAGATTTAGCTTATCTCGCTCTTTGCCAGGCAGACAGAATTTAACACTTGTCCATATTGCAAGCTTTTTCAAACGACAAAATAATATAGATCGAATGATTGGATTCCTCTTTGAAAGGGAAGAAAATATTGCGGGAAAAAGGAGAAAATACTGGTCCAGCATTTCAGCATTTTCTCTCTTTCCCCCCCCCCCCCCCCATGTTTTTCAAAAGTGTATTTGATCAAAAGCGTTGCTGGTTACCAGCAATTTCTCTTTTTCCCAAAATGTTTTCATACTTGCATATATGTCTTCATGTTTGCATATTTCATCAGAGTCGTATAACACGGAACTATTTGGTAAAGTCTTAAGCTATATTGGTATACTTCCTTGCGCAAATAGCTCTGTCAGAGAGGCAAAGGGCTTGTTAGTGTCAATAAAATGCGAGTTCGAATCCTGCTTAATGGAAAGTCATTGCTATCTAGTCCAATTTTCTTTCGCCGGCTAACATGGTTTTGTCTCTATTTATTTGGGAAAGCATTTTAAGCATGTATTTGATTTGAAATTATTCTTAACAAAATGATTATAATAAAAAAGGTGGACCTATATGCACAGGTGCACTGGCCGCTATGACATGAATAAAATACTGTTGGTTTCAGCGCTTACCAACAAACGAATTCTTACACCTTCCAGGTACCGATACATGTAGATCTATATCTAAGTAGCGCTCTGGAAAAAGGGGGATTGATGCATCTCCCTTATGCATTAAAACCAAAACAAGTACTCTCATATTTCAACCAGCTTTATCTAAAAAGGGCTCAATCATGCGGTAGAATGATTCTTCGATATGCAGAAAATTAACCAATAGCAAAAACTATCGACTCATGTCAATCAGCGGAGACTGCGCTGGCTGACATAGGTCGGTACTTTTCGCAGATGCGCCAAATCGCTTTTTCACAGTCAATTGTGTATATTGAGGGTAAAATTTGTCATACAAAAATGGCCTCTCTGACCTTGATCTACGCTATTCTTTATGTCTGACAGCACCGATCATATACAGTCGAGCTCTTTCGACAGCTTCCGACGATCAGCTAAAACTAAGAAAAGATTCTCATCTTACAGGCTTGACTAAACTAGCGGGTGATATAGATCCAAGATCAGACTGCACGTTCTGTGCAGTCTGATCTTGATCTATGCCGTCCGCAAAAACCACTGTGACCGCCTATGGCAGAATTAAAGCCGCTCAAGTTGTTAATGGTAGGCCCTACTTTGAGGACAAAAAGTCCTTTCTAAACACAAATGAAAAAGGCCTACAGAGAGACAGACTGAGACATAAAAAAAAAGCGACTAACAAAGGGAAGGAACATAGTAATAATATGGAAGTAGTTTACACATTTAAAATTAGTGCTAACGAGAGGTAATTTGAATTTTAAATCATCATTATCTCAGTTTTATGTCTTCATCACATTGTCAAAATATGTCAAGTTGTAAATCCTAGTCAAATATCAATTTTCACTCTTCATGAAAATCAAAGTCACGTTACTGAAATTACTGAAAAATGCAGTTGATTGATTGATTGTATGATGTTTAACGCCGTTTTCAGTTATATCGCGGCGACCGGCGCACCTATCCATGCTTTCCTGGAGTGTCTTTTACAAGTACCCGCACAATATTTTTTCCAAGCTACATAACCATCGTCGAAACAATGGTCAGCGGTGAGAGAGGAATGATTCCTGTCGCAATGACTATCATCAATCTTCGGAAAGAAATTGGCCGAGCCGGGGATCGAACCAGCGACCTCCCATTCTCTAGTCCTGTACGCTACCGACTGAGCTACCGGGGCTCGGCTCTGAAAACTGCAGTACTTTACGCAATAATTCAATGATTTTCGTCTCTGCATCGACCAAAGGCAAGCGAGCTTATGTCATGGCACTGTGTCCGCCATGTATTAGTAGTGAGTCAGTTTACTTCTTCTCTGAAACCAATGCACAAGTCCGATGTTGACTAAACTTTATTAAACAATTTTGCTGCCAGTATCTCCTTCAGAATTTCTTCAGATATCTGGGATATATATACAGGTCTGGCTGCCATTGTAATAGCACTGAAAAACTGAAAAATATTAAAAAAAAAAAACGGCATAAATTTTGTTTTTCTCTTTGAATAAAAGTTATGTCTCGTTTTTAATAACATTGGCCGTCACGTACTTTATAAGATAACCATAAATCGATACTAGTCATCGTTTTTTAGACCAATTTCAACATTATGGAAGTGTTTTATGTCATGGTATGGCATAAACATGCCTATCCTACCCCGTTAATTTCCAATCAACTTTTATGGCATGATCACATTTCATGTCTTCTTCGCCATTCAGTAGAAAAATGCGAGTTTTCTAGGTTTTACTCCTCATGCCGCTAAATAAGTGAAATGAAACTTTCAAGCCGTTAGAAAAAATCCGCATAATGCGATTTTAAACTTGCTTTTTGGTAAAGAATACCTCCTTATCGGACAGTGTAGATCCAAGATCAGACTGCACGTTCTGTGCAGTCTGATCTTGATCTATACTGTGTGCAAATGGTCAGTGAGTCGCGCTTAGCAGCCTAAGGGTTAACTCTATGAGCTCTCAACTGGACATTTTCAACAAGGAGAAACAACCGAAATGTTGCTATTGTCAAAGCTCTTTTTCTCAGGATATGTCACAATGTAGCACACAGTGTAGATACACGCCAACCGTGAAAGCTTTCTTTTTAACCATTGTCGTGATAGATATTGGCATAACGTTAGATCATATGCAAAGAGCTACATCTAACAGATTACTTCGTGTTGATGGTTTAGCGGTGTTTTTCGCCGCTTTTAACGTTATTTCAGTCATATCACGGCAACAGCTCACATATTCATGTATGTCATGGGTTTCACCAGTACTAGACTAGGTCTCTGAAATGTCATGCCCAAGGACAACCCCACGAAAACCCAGTGCTTCCAATGAAGCTCGAGCTCGGGGTGTCCAGGGTACTCGTCCCACATATTAACCACTGAGCCACGCAGGATCACAGTAAACGAATGGAGAAAAAGGCCAAAATGATTCCTCCCCCTTTTTGCCATCTCTGTAACAGTTGACATTCATTACATCCAAGTGTAAGTTCAAGTTATAATCATAATGCCTTGTCTTCCGTATCGGGCCGACGACATGAAAGAATCTAAAAGAGAAGACATAGCGTTGATTTGGCAAAAGGGGGTTTAATGCATCTCCGTAATCCATTACACCAAGCAAGTTGTAACATACTTATGGATGCATAAAATCCATTTTGTCTAATAGCCGGCTGAATCATGAGGTAGAATGGTCCTTGGACATGCAGAAAATTTACATGTACCAAAAGCAAAAGTATCGACCTAGGTCTGCCTGCGCGATCTACGCACGCTTACTTGGGTCCATACTAGTTGCAGATGCATTAAGCATCCTTTTCATAGAGTATATAATTGGCTTGCAACACGCGAAAAGGGGCATTCGGACATTTGTGTAAAGTGTCGTCTCGGATCAGCCTGAGCAGTCCGCGCAGGCTAATCCGAGACGGCACTTTACGACTAAATTAGATTTTGTGCTACAGGAGACTTGCGCAAAACAGAAAATTACATGAAAACGGAAAGTGTCGTTTCGGATTAGCCTGCACGGACTGCGCAGGCTGATTCGAGACGACACTTTACGCAAATGTCCAAATGCCCCTTTTCGCGTGTTGCAGGCCATATAATAGTAGTTCAAATGTAAATGAAAGTGGGCGGGGTTTTGCGGAGACGGGGTTAATGTTGCATTGATTACTTTGTATGATAGCTTTTTGTCGCCTCCAACCTTATAGTTATGTTGTAATGTGAAATTTGTAGCTATTTTACAAGCATAAAAATTCCTTAAAATGAATAAGCCATGCTCTGAGAAAAAGGGGTTTAATGTTTCTGCAAAAAGTACTATACTAGAAAATCCCGAAAAGTGCAAATTTTTTTGTCAGACTTTACTTTTCGACCGAGTTGGTAGTCATCCGTGCTAATGTTGCACTCTTTAAAACCACTAATAACGTCCTCGTGCGCAGGAAAGGTCAGCTAGTTTAATTTTTCCGTACAATAAGGGAAAAATCCCTTTAGACTCTTCTACGACAAAGGCTTTTAAGAAGCCAGTATAAGAGGATCTGGCCGCTAGAAACTGCGACATATCCAAATATTTAAATTGTCCGACGCAATACAGGCATAGGCATTATATTTTTTTACGACAAAGGTGTCCTTTTGTTCGGGGTCGTGTATGTGTAAGTGTTTAGCTAGGGACTTTTTCTTATTAGATTTAGGTTGTAGTTGGCAGAATTAAATCTGGGTCTGTATGCACCAACCTTTCTTGAGAACATTCTTAGTCATATTCAGCAAGATTTTCTAAATTTGAAAGTAACGCAACGTCTGATTAGCTAAACCAATGCGTTTAGCCAATCAGAAGTCGTGTCACTTTCATATTTAGAAAAATTGAATTGAATCGGCTTTTTTTTGAGATGTGAAATGGACATTCAAATATCCCTTGTTGTTGTACGGGACGGAATGTCGATATCGCCCATTTCTCTGTGCTGTAAAATTGTGCTGAAAACGGTATTGAGCTTTAAAGGCTCCCTTTTATTGTTCCAGTTGTTCCCTTCTGTAAATTTCATTGGACAAACCAAGAAGCTGTATCGGTGTAACATTACTGTCTAAGGGAAAAGCATATACTAATCAGATCGGCCCTATGTTAAGGGGCTCTAAAATCAACGGAGCGTGCTTCATACACCTGACGCAGGTTTTCATCCACCCCTTCACGGATCCAAGGAGCATCGTCGTTGTCCCTTGGTCTTGGATGCAAGGCTCCACCGGTTTGGAAGTGTTTCCTTATGCCTTGAAGGTATGACACGTTGACAGAGTCGAAGACTCGAGAACACCGACGACACCTGTGTTGACAAGGGGATGAATCTTTTGTAGTTTCTTTTCGTTTCATTGGCTGTTTGTCGTGCCACGTAAGATCCTTCTAAGCCCATAAGCGGATGAACAATGCTTATTGCATTTAGGATAGAGATCACATGTTTCAACGCAAGCTTTCTCGTTACATTGTTTGTCTTTTTTTGTATTTGAAGGGCCCCTTGCAAGTTAAGCATAAAACTCTTTTGCTTAAATGATCAGCGTTTATGACGGGTGAGAGACATTTTAGACGCATACGATCTGTTGCACACTTCTCTGTGGTGAACTGTAGGCTTATTTACGGGATTCCAACAAATCTAGGGAACCTGAAAGGACAAACTAACGTTGTAAGAATCTGCTACAAGTTTCATAATCATTGAAGCAAAAATATGGATGCAATGATGTAAAATATGCAAATGGCTCCTTTCCCACTAACTATCGAAAAATTGTCCTCCGATTCAATTGGATTCAAGCCTTTCATGATAGACACAACCCGAGCAAATGTCAACAGAATCGGACCAAAAATACGGACTTACTAGCGTAGACAAGATAGGAAGCTACAAATAGCCCCTTTTTCCTTATTAGCCTAATTTTCAAGCTATATCCATTTTCAGCTGGATTCAAGCCTTTAATGACATAAACAATCCGAGAAAATCTAGATCATTCCAGTCATAGGGGGCCAGTCTTCGTAGATCTCTTGTATTGTGATTTATACAATGGCTATGATAATGATATATCATAATTTATACCAGGACTGTTACATTAATATCCTTTAATTTACATAAAACTTTCTTTTTCATACAGCTACAGTCATGGACATCCTGAACGTAACAATTTACTTTGAACTGAGAGTATAATTAAATAAAAAAAAAATACTTTGATACATCCTTACAGCTGGGTAGAAAAAAACTGTTAAAACTTGAAAGTGTGTACATGTATAATAGCTCAGCTGTGTAAACATAGATAAATTACCAATATATACATGTATGGTGTAAGAGATAAAAAAAAGAAAAAAACTACAAAAGATTTGTCTCCTTTTTACACCGGAAACGACAACAGCGGTTGCTTTGAAGGCCTCCAAAACATAAAATGCATTTTCTATCCATTGTAATCTGTGCAATCTTGCTGCCGTCCGTGGCAACATTTGGCATAAAGAGACAAGAATAATTATAGTTTGATAAAATAAGATGAACTGGTTTAAAAACTGGATGAAAACTGCCTAAAAACGAGTATAGACGTATCTTTAAGAGGATGGCAATGAGACGGTTTTATAGAAATAAAAACACGTACGCTTCCAGCTCAAAGTTACGTGGAATCTGCTCGTGCTCCTTAAACCTGTACCAAACGACAAAATTTTATACTGGTCCAAATTAAAAGAGTTTGCAGACGACAAATTAAAGAAGGCCAAAATGACAAAATTTGCCCTTGGTAAGCTAGAAAACATTGTGGAAAAAAGGAGAAAATGCTGGTTTCCAGCAATTTCTCCTTTTCTCACAATGTTTTCAAAAGCCTTGTTCCCCTGGGTCGTTAAAAGCCGGGATTCTGTGAAGAGTTAAACCTTACAAATTCAGAAAAAAAGATTTCACACCATTTACAAGGATTCCCCATCTGAAATACACAAACGTAACATGTAGACGTACGCTGTCACCTGGTAAAAAAATGTCACTGTCTTTTTTTCTGACAGGTAATTATTCTAAATTTAGCCTATTTCCTTGAAGTGTTTTCATATTTAACCCTTCACTCTTTCCTTACTGTTGACGACACCAGAAGCTTTTGTGGACCGTGCAGATCAAAATCAGACTGCACAGAACATGCGGTCTGATTTTTGATCTACACTGTCCACTACTTTATTTTAGATTTAGGCCGAGCTGTCTCTTCATCTTGCAGTGGAACAGTATCAATAGCCAATGAAAAAGTGTAATATCATTTACTTGGTAGTGAAAGAGTTAGGCTGCTAAGTAAATAAAACGAAAATGTCCACGGAATAATAAAGATCCAAATATTGCGATTTCAAAGTTGATTACAACTTAAAAAAAAAAATATATCGTATCGGACAGAGTAGATCCAAGATCAGGCTGCACGTTCTGTGCAGCCTGATCTTGGATCTACACTGTCCGCAAAGCGTCCTTGAGTCGCGCTTAGCAGCCTAAGGGTTGATAAGCAATGACGTCATTTAGCTGGTGATTGATGCGTTAAATTACTGAACATCATTCATCTTGAATACGCTATATATGTAGAGTGAGAGCAAAACTCACCTTTTTAATTACGCTCTTATTTTCTTAAAACCGAACGTAGTAGAAACAAGGAGAAAATGTTTCAATTTATTCAAAGTTTTTTCCAGCTAAGGATTTCATCGATAACTTTAAGATTTCGAGAGGCAGTGATATATTTTAAACAGGCAGGAAGTGGAGGTAAAACTTTTCATCAATGTAAGTTTTCTTTTAAAAATTTTAACAGATCTATGTTTAACCAAGTAGATCTTTCTAGTTTTTTTCTTCAGCCAGTAGATCTTTTTTTCGACAAAACCATTCCATTTTCGGCTCAACACAACAATACGGCTAGGGACTTACGGAAACGTTAGTGTTACCGAACTGGAAAATCTTGTTGTGCATTGGTTAAGGTTTTTTACCGCTTTTTAGAACAGGAAAACTAATATCCATTGCTTCATTCGAATAAACTGAAGACAGTGGTCCATACGGATCCGCGACATTTCGTCGAAATTCATGCTTTTCGAAAATGATACCTAGCCCTGGACCTTACCCTAACCAAGACGATTTGTGGCTCAAATCTTCCTCCCAGCCAGAGCTTTTCATGAAATAAATCTAGGAATTTAGCAATCGGTATTCTAAAACATACATGGATTTCGACGATATATCCTTTCGACAAATTGTCGTGCATCGGGTCCATGCGTTAGACCGATGTTTTTATGGTTACAAAATGTTCGTATCAAACTTTACGTCGGTTCTTGTATTCTGACAAATGGAATATCTCTTTTTCGGCTTTACTGGCGATTGCATAACGTTTCGAACCTTGCAATAATGAACAATTTCCAGTTCCTGAATTTACCACGCTTATTGTCTAACATTATTCTGAAATGGATTTAACACACGCATGCCCGTAAGTTGTAGCTCTACTTGGCGAAGGCTAGAAGACCTTATGTCATCACATGGTTTCCATCCGTTCGTCGACTAGTCTTCTGTCTTGTTTACGCAATAAAAATTCTACTGTTTTAAAATATTATCGTTTTGTTTATATGATCAGTAGCTTCCATCCCAGTTATACTTCTACTTCCTGCCTTTCAACAAGTTTTGTCATTGTAAAAGTCAATTTTTATTAAATATCAAAAGATTAAATTAAGTCACTTGTTTCTAATACGACGGGGAATAAATCTTATGGAGGAACAAAAGAAAGGTAAGTACGTACTTGCATTTACCTGTTATGTCTCTCTGTCACTTATTTCTTCTGCGTCACTTATGATAATGATATCAATTGTTATTTCTTCCGGTTCCGTATCACTGATTAGTATTACTTCTTCTTCTTCTTCTTTTTCTTCTTCTTCTTCCTCCAGTGAATTTGAGCTTAGGTCTGATTGTCCGTTTCTGTCTTCATTGCTATCTAAATGATGCACCTCGGCTTCAACAACTTATTCTGGTACTTTCCCAATCTCTGCAGGGTGGAGATGGATGGATGGTAGGATGGACGGATGGATGGATGAGTGGATGGATGAGTGGATAGATGAGTGGGTTGGGGGATAGATGGATGGGTGGATGTATGGATAGATAATGAATGGATTGATGGATGGATAATTGCATTGATGGATAGATGGACGGATAAATGACGGAAGGAAGGAAGGAAGGAAGGACGGACGGACGGACGGACGGACGGATGAGTTGGTGGATGGATAGGTGGATAGATAGATGGAAGTGGCTGGATGGACGGACCTGGCAAGGTATAATCACTATTAAAATTTTCAAAATTAAAGAATAATATTTCTATTTATAGAATGAGGAAATAGACCAAAGCAGCAGTCTGTTCGTTAAAATGAAAGAAAACCTGGAAACAGCACGAGATTTGATGGACTCTCTGAAACAAGAAAAATGGCGACTCAGCAGACGAGAAATGAGCGTCGAATTGCGCATGGACGAAATGGAAGAATACAAATCCAACATGAAAAGAGACATGGTGAGTGTGTTCTATAAATAGAATATATCAAACAAAGTAAATCCAGTATATTGTATGATCGGTGACTGATCTTGATCTGCACCGTCTGCAAAGGCAATGGATTCGTATTCATTAGCTTCAGAGAACTTCCTAACTGTTTCAGCGCCAAATATATAAACTCGACCTTTTTTGACGGCTGAAAATACAATAATATGAGCTCCAGAAAGATTTTTATCGTATGGGCTTGACTAAACAATCGGATGGCATAGATCCAAGATCAGACTGCACGTTATGTGCAGTCTGATCTTGATCTATGCCGTCCGCAAAAAGTTCTGATTTCGCCTATGGTGCCGAATGGGTTTACCAAACGACAAAATCTTGGACTTGTCCAAACCCAAGGCAGACGACAAATTAAACATGGCTTAAATAGTGGAAATTGCCCAGAAGCGGTTAGAAAACATTATGGGAAAAGGAGAAAATGCTGGTTACCAACATTTTCTTCTTTTCCCAAAATGTTTTCATAAGTCTTTTTTTTTTCTCAGGGTCGATAAAACACGGAAATGATTGATAATGAATTAACCATTGTTTTTACACAAAAGAAACTGATTGACTGGGACAGGACATTTTGCTGCCATTTTCTGTCAGCCGTTTGACTGCTGAGTGGATGGAATAACAATTTTCAATCAGTAGCATAGACTGCAGACTGCGCAGGCTGACATGGGTCGATACTTTATGCAGATGCATTGAACCCCACAGTTCAAAACATCTACATGGCAGAAGAATAAGGAAGAGAAACACCACAAAACACCCCAAACCCACTCGAAAAACGCTTAAACTTCTCGAAAAACACCAAAAACCACTCTCATTTCACCCAAACTACTTACCTAGCACCTAAAACCCCATGCAAAACACTAGGAGACACGGTTTTATGTAAACAGTCTCGAAAAATGTTGTCAACCGTCAGATGAATGAATTTTTAATAAGGTTGTCCACTATCTGTTTATATCTCTATGCTAGCAAATTTCTGCCACCACCTTCTATTAGTAGTTTCAGTACTTTGATGACTAAAACTGTATCGCACGAAATACCGGACTGCAACCCCTGTGCATGTTTGTAAATAAATGGGTAACGATTCTTGGTTATACCATTTCAGTCGGACATGAATCAGACGTTGAAGTACTGAGCATGCGCGTTGTACAGTTAGAGAATGCCCTCTGTGAGGAACAAGAGAAA